>JAJJWX010003791.1:0-600000 GCA_023529315.1 Papaver bracteatum | reverse complement strand
AGAAATGAAAAACAAATAAGGAAAGCTGGTGATTTTATCTCGAGTCTAGACCAAGATCCAACTTCTTCACCATTTCCCATTGATCGAAACCAATGTGTAATAGTGGTAAAAGTGTCCATGTGACACACTAGATCTAGACATCTTCATCACAGAAGATCATCCATACTTGTCGAATACATCTAAATCTAAATCCGATTTCAACTTTGAAATCTGGATTTATCTTTGTATGTATTTTGAAACGCATATGGAACGATCTTGCATCTTCCCCAAATCATCGATCTTCATCTTCGAGCCGAACATTAATCTGGATCTCAAGATGCACTACCATCAAGTACAGAAAGAGAAGATTCATACAGATCTATACTGAGATTCCACCAAAATCTCACTTCGATTATCATTACTTTCAGCCGCTCAAACTGCATCTCGCATAATCCACCAGTAAATGATTACTATGGCGATGAACCAAACAAGCAGAAAGTAGAAGAACATGAAGACGGTGATCAAAAAAAGAAAGATCAAAGCACAGATCCGGCAGATACAAGAAATATCTGAAGGAAAGATGGAGAAAAGAGGCGGATTTGCAGAGAAGAAGAAGAGGAAGAAATAGAAACTGATGGTCGAGGAAGAAGAAAATGAAGTATTTAAAGCAAAAGATTAGGGCTCCATCAAATCACTTTTCGGGCAAACCTAAATGAGATCCATGACCCGTCGGGTTTCTCTAACCCATTAGGGTCATTCATCCTTTTCCCTGTAAAAAAAAAAATCAAAAGAAAAAATCAAAAATCCGCTAGCTCCTTTTCCCCGAAAAAAAAGAAAAAGAAAAAAAAAAAAAAAAAAAAAAAAAAAGAAAAAAAAAAAAAAAAAAAAAAGAAAAAAATGTGCAAGTATACCTCGTAAAGAAGTCTCGTAAAAAGTCAATACATGCCTGCGTAGATAATTCTTCATATCTCAAATGAGTATCAATACATACTGCCTCCACCAAACGGAGGGGATTCTCTCGAAAAGAGTCTTCATCATATCTCAACATGATACCCGGGAGAGGTAAACCACATCTCATTCACCACCGATGGAACCACATTTGAAGTCCCCAAGATAGGTATTTTAAAATCCCATGTTGGAAGAAGATGACGGCTATCCACCAAACAATAATGGACGAAGTATTCTTGAAGAGGTCTGGAAGCCTGAAGCGAGAAAGGAGTCAATAAAAAGTATTAAGTCATTAAGTCAAGAAGAGCAGAGTAACAACGGTACCTCAGGAATATCATCCGGGAGAGGTAAACCAATAATATCTTCACGGTCAACATGGCCACCTGCAATTGGAACCACATTTGAAGTCCCCAAGATAGGTATTTTAAAATCCCATGTTGGAAGAAGATGACCGAAGCCCGTTAGTGGAACTTGTTGAGAAGAAGCATTGCTGGAAGATCCCATCAATAATGGACGAGGGGCAAAACCCGGATCACCCACTACAAGATTCTCTCGGCAAGATTGGATAGCAAGAGGTGGACCTAAAGAAACCGATCTCCAATATGATTCAAAATTCATTCCCCGATCAACGGAATCTTCGTAGGAACGTTGCGGTTGACGTGAAATCTTGTCCATATCACTAAACGATGCATAAGGAAAACATGTAACGTTGGGAGGAGGAAAACGGGGTGTAGCGTCTGGTTGACTAATTTGTCTCCCAAATCTGTCACCAAGATACCAAGCACAGTAATCCGGGCCACGTAACAAGTACCGAAGCATGCTAGACGACATGGCATGAATGGCTCTTTGATCACGCCGAATCAGATAATCCTTCCAAGGGTCCCAAAAAATCTGCGATCAAAATGAAGGTATATATATATATATATTAATAATAATAAAATAAAATAAAATAGGGTTTCTTATAGATTCAACTGTCGCCCCCTCCAAACAAAGGCGCGTATATGCAGTCGAGTGCCTTCGAAGTGCACCTTTCCATCTAGCCATTCGAGGAAATGTTTGACTATTGGAGAAGCTTGTATCAAAAGGAGGGCGACTAAGAGGAAAATATTCGTAACACCAATACATTAAAGAAAGAATATGGGTGTTAAAAAAGGGGGTCCAAAATCGTTCAACCTAAAGCAAGGAAAATGTACTCACATTCAAGATGGGCCAGAATCCACATAAGGCTTTTGTTTGAAGGCGTGTTGCTCGAGACAGATAGGTGTAAAGCCGCACCATCGCACAACTTCCCCAATCGTAAAAATTCACCAATTCAAGGTCAGAAAATGCTGCCAAGTAACCAGATTTGATATAGCCACCAGAAGAGTCAAGGAAGGTATGAACCGCAACAAAGATCAGGAAAGCTCTGGTAACTGTAATAACTTTAGCATCATATTTTGAAGCGTCAGCAGTGAGATCCAGCTCAGGGACCGAGAAATTCGTCTTCAAGCCTGCTAAGCTGACATACCAATTTTTAGGGAAGATATCCCCACAATGTGGTCCCAACAGGTTTCAGACATTCTCCTCATCACGTTTTCACCCACCGGGACGGGAGCTCCTACCCCCACACGGATGCCAGTAATCATATATAAATCCAGAGGAGTGATGGTTAACTCACAATGTGGCAGGTGAAATGAATTAGTATCACCCCACCATATTTCTGCCACGATTAAAGCATTCTCACCATCATGGAACGGTTCCAAAGCTTCAACAAAGTCGTACCAACCGATCTGTTGTACAAGCTCACGTACACCTTTGCATCGTCTCAACATCAGCCACCATTCTACTATGCCAGTGGTCCCTCCGCGAATACACGCCCAAGCGTAATTCTATGAAAGAAAGCAGTGGTTGAGAAATAATGAAAGGAAACTTGGAAAACAAAGAAGAAAATTTCGATCAACAAGGAAACTTACAGGGTCTTCCCGGATTCTTGCAGAAACGTGATCATCCACATCGTTTAAAACCCCAACTCTTCGTCTTCTACGCAACGTAGGCAAAGTGGGAGGATCAGGAATAATGATAGCCATCCGCCTAGACGACATATTGAAGAAAAGAAAAGGAGTTTCTTACCTAAAGAAAGGTCTTTCTCCCCTATCTTATAAATAAAAAAAAAGGTAATTACTTCCTCAAGAAGTTTTTTAAAAAAAATATATATACTTTATCAGAATCGTCTCGTGAAAGAAAAGAAAGTCATGTCAAGACAAAGTGTGGAACGGAAGCCATTGAGAATGCACTTCAGAACTGACAAGATCAACTAGGAAAAACCTGGCCAACGTCAGAAATTGCTTCATCAACTTTTCAATTATTCAATCGGCTCGAACAAAGGGCTATCCAAATAAATCAACCATAAAGGTTCAAAAACATCAAGAACAGGGAACTGACAAGCTTAACTGGAACAAACCCAGCCAACGTCAGGACTTTCTTCATCAACTCATCAAAAATCAACTTTTGAAAATCAGGTGCGATTGGGTTTTCATGGCTTTGTTCGTAAACCGCGAGCGATTACTCTCAAAGAGGGGCAACTGTTGACACCCCAATTTCGCACCTTCCACAGTAAATATCAATCTTATGCTTCGAAGCCAAATACAAGAGAAATTCTGTGTGGAAACCATTTGGGTTTTCATATCTTTTCCATCAAGCCCACAAGCTTTACCCAATCAAGCCCACAAGCTTTACCCAATCAAGCTCACAAGCATTACCCACTCGTACCCGTTTCATTATCCATTTGAGCCCGGGATCTCTTGCTATCACACTGAATAGGAGGAAAATACAAAGTCACTAGTGAAAGAATGGAGTCGTTTCGAGTTCGTATGCAAAAGTTACGAGCAAAACGAGAACTCAGAAGACGATAAGGGGCGCCCACTTTTCACCCTCCCCTTATCTGCACCAAGACTTTAATTAGTAATTGTTTTCTTCAAGTGGAACTTACATATATTTGTTTTGAAGAGAATACGGGTGGAAGAGGAAGAAAAGAAGAAAAAAAGGGATTTTTTCTTAAATGCAAGTGGGACCCACACTTGTTTTATTAGGAAAAGAGAAAGGAGAAGAAAACAAAGGGAGTCAAGTAGGGCCCACATTTGTTTTATTAGGAAAATAAGGGAAAAGGACGTGGGACCCACATGGTTTGAAAAGAAAAAAAATTTCTTTGCGAAGGACATTTGAATGCGGAGAGATTAACGGAAGGCTGTCGGGTTTCATTCCTATAAATAGAGGTCGAAAACAATCCTCTCAAGACACCAATTTTCTGACAGAAAAGTGGAGGGAAAGACAACAATACTTGTTCCTTTACTTCTTCCTTTACTTTAACAAGGTTTCCACCCAAACCACACAACAACAAAGGTTTCCACCCAAACCACACCACAACTCAAGGTTTTTACCCAAACCACAACCCAAAAATCTAGGTTTCCACCCAAACCAAGAAGAATTATTGTTTCTCAAATAGAAAATATTTCTTCTCACATATTTCAAGTCTCCATGTATTGTGTCATTTAATCAAAGAGAAATCAAATTTTCTTCCTACACAATAGTTATCGTTGTCTTGTGCATTTATAGTTCATTTTGAGAAAACTCAAAAAATAAGAAGATTAAATCAAGTATTGTCTTTAAGTTTTTAAAAGATTAGCATTAAATTGCTAGTACTTTAACTACTTTCAGCATACTTAAGGGAAGCAAGCAACCATCGTAAGAATCCTTTCTAATTTAAATATTATATTTCAAGTATATTAATTACCTATCTCTTCGGTAAATTATGTAGTCATACGGGAACGGAATGGTATTCCATTTCGTAGTAACACCGCGACTACTCGTTTGCGTTACATAAAAAAATTATGTTTTATTATTAATTTTCTAAGTGGGATAAATCAAAGTGTGGGTATAAAGCGGAATTCCCTCCCACATTAGACCCATTGTCAAAAAAATAAGGTTGGCATTAATCCTATTTTTATTGAGCTAATCTGCAGGTTAATTGTTTAATTTTGAAATTTCATTCAAATTTCTTCTCAATAAAACCAAGGTTTCCACCTAAACCACCAAACAAGGTTTTCCACCCAAAACCACCAGAAAAGAAGGTTTCCACCCAAACCACAACAAAAACAAGGTTTTCCACCCAAAACCACCACAAAACAAGGTTTCCACCCAAACCACAACAAAAATAAGGTTTTCCATCCAAAACCACCACAAAACAAGGTTTTCCACCCAAAACCACCATAAAACAAGGTTTCCACCCAAACCACAACAAAAATAAGGTTTTCCATCCAAGACCACCACAAAACAAGGTTTTCCACCCAAAACCACCCTAAAATAAGGTTTCCACCCAAACCACAACAAAAATAAGGTTTTCCATCCAAAACCACCACAAAACAAGGTTTTCCACCCAAAACCACTATAAAACAAGGTTTCCACCCAAACCATCACAAAAGAAAAACCATCATAAAAGAAAGAAACCACATCTCCATAGTCGAAGTTCCACCCAACTTCTAACTATGTCTCTTTTCTAAAATAGCTCATGCATAAAAATCTATTCTCAATAAATCATAAACATTTCCCCTTTTAATCATGAAGTAGAGGCCAATCCTACGATTGGGCGGCTGATGGGTGCCTAACACCTTCCCATCCCGTACTAGAATCTCCTTACCCAGACTCTCTGATAGCAGACCATAAATATGCAAGTCATAACTAGGTTTTGTTTTCCTCAAAAGAATTCAAACTAGTTAAAAGGGTCCTGACTCCCTTTAGTCAGGTGGCGACTTCAAAACATCTATTTTCCTCTCTGCAGAGTTGGCCCTCTTACTAATGAACTAGTAAGAAATTATCTCTGCCAGACCCCTGTGTACATTAAACATCCACGAACGGATGAGAACATGGACCTCGCCCCATAACAATTATGGACAAAGGAAATAGACCGGCACTCGACCCATGCATAGGAGAACTCCCGATTTCTACAGTGGCGACTTCAATGGGGACATAGAATAGACCGGCACTCGACCCGTGCTAGGCGACACCCGATTTATACAGTGGCGACTTCACTGGGGACATAGAATAGACCGGCACTCGACTCGTGCTAGGCGATCCCTCGATTTCTACAACAATATCAATGCTACCAGATGTTTGTGATTCTTCAATAGGATTAACTATGATTGACGATGCAGGCAATTGTAATGAAGCTAGAGGAGAGTCTTCCAGCTGGAACTCTAGAGAATTGCTAGAGAAAAACGGAGCCGAAGCAGTATTTCCGTGGGCAGTGGAATTGAGTGGACATCACATCGAATTCCAGAGAAATTCCGAAGCCATCCTAAAGCTGCTAATTGATATGTATGCCAAAGAAAAATAAAAAAGATAATAGTACAATATTCATTTTGAAAACCAGCACTTCAAACTTTTTAACTTCAAGGCTATGTCTTTTAATCTAGTTAGCAGATTTGATAACTTTCTTGCGGCGAGTATTGCCAAAAGGTGTAATCTAACAGGGGGTTAGTCAAATGAGATTTCAAATGACTTTCAGAGAGTTCTCAAATCCACTGTTAGTCTATTGAGACTTTTGGTGACTCTCTTAATGTCTCTTGTTATTGGATAGAAAATTTTTTAAGTCATTTAAATTCTCCAAAACTCCATGTTATTGGATTAGGATTTCATAAGAGTCACTATAACATTCTTGTTATTCGAATGAGAATTGAAAGTCGTTGATTTATAGGGGGTTAGTCAAATGAGATTTCAAATGACTTTCAAAGAGTTCTCAAATCCACTGTTAGTCCATTGATACTTTTGGTGACTCTCCTAATGTCCCTTGTTATTGGATAAAGACTTTTTTTGAGTCATTTAAATTCTCCAAAACTCCATGTTATTGGATTAGGATTTCATAAGAGTCACTATAACATCATTGTTATTTGAATGAGAATTGAAAGTCATTGATTTATTATTTTCAGAGATTTGGAGAGATTTTTTTAGGAAAATAGGCATGGTAGAAATCTCTCTTCAAGAGGAGATATTTCTGGAGACTTGAAAACTTGGAGAATATTTTTTTTCGAGAATATGACCAATTTTTTTTATTAGTTTGAGTTGATGACCAAGTAACGTGCCATTTGCGAAGTAAACCAGTGGCGAGATTGCATAGAAAATAAAATGAATGTGGGATGAGTGAAAAAAAAAATCGACATAAGGAAACAACGAGTTTTATTTTGATAATGAACACGTATTTTACCAGGTATTCATGGTACTTTTATTTATATTATAATGTGCATAATAAAGTAACCGGTAGATATTTTGAATTTTGATTAGATATTGTACATTTTTTTGTCTCTAAAAATCACAGAGACTCTTTACGAATATCATTTTTTTGTCTCTACAAGTCACAAAGACTCTCTAATATATTCTCAGAGAATCACTAGAAATCTATATATTTCAAGAGAATCTCTGGGAGTCACTCAAATAAAAATCTATGAAAGTCTATATAAATATCAATTGACTACCTCACTGTTATTATTTTCAGAGATTTGGAGAGACTTTTTTAGGAAAATAGGCATGGTAGAAATCTCTCCTCAAGAGGTGATATTTCTGGAGACTTGAAAACTTAGAGAATATTTGTTTTCGAGAGTATGACCAATTTTTTTTTATTTTGAGTTGATGACCAAGTAACGGGCCATTTGCGGAGTAAACCAGTGGCGAGATTGCATAGAAAATAAAATGAATGTGGAATGAGTGAAAAAAAAAAACATCGACACGAGACAACAACGAGTTTTATTTTGACAATGAACACGTATTTTACCTGGTATTCATGGTACTTTTATTTAGATTATAATGTGCATAATAAAGTAACCGGTAGATGTTTTGAATTTTGATTAGATATTGTACATTTTTGTGTCTCTACAAATCACAAAGACTCTTTACGAATATTAATCTTTTGTCTCTACAAGTCACAAAGACTCTCTAATATACTCTCAGAGAATCACTAGAAATCTCTATATTTCTAGAGAATCTCCAGGAGTCACTCAAATAAAAAATCTATGAAAGTCTATATAAATCTCAATTGACTACCTCCTTGTAAGTATCGTCAATTCCAGATGGTCAACAAACAACTTAAGGAATTTCAATCGGATCTTGATTACAGTTGGGCCTTGTATCTTCCTAGCTACACTGCTCAAGTGTTGGCAGGTTATTTTTCTTATAAAAAAAAAAAATTCTATAGGGTCTACTTTTCCTCCCATTGGACACCAAAATCGTGTTCAAAACAAGAATCATTTCTTGGGGACTACCCAAAAAATATGAGGGACTACTTTGTGATACAAATGTTCACCCCACATTATAAGGGGTGTCCTAAATGATTAGGGAATACTAATTTGACCTTATTCTAATTAAGATTATAACTAACCCTAATAACCCACTAATCTAACCTACTAATTAAAACCTAATTACAACCTAAATTAAATTAAAACTTAAAATCAGTTTCATTTTTACTGTAGCAATTCAGGGCGTTTTCAACTTTAGGATTCGGAAAATTCATTGGAAAATTCATTTCGTTTTCAAATCACCGACTGTAAACTACCAGCAGCAAACTCCCATTTCCACCACCATCATCTCGATGGGTTACAGTGGTTTGGGGGGGTTTCGTTTTATTTCAGTTTTTATGTTTTCCATGTTGGTACTCTCATGGTGTGTTGATGGGTTAGTTTGTTCATACTCATTTTGGTTGATTGATTTTGTGCTTTTGAATTGTCATACACCTAGAAAACGCTTGTAATCGGGTGCTACTCTGTGTGTTTCTCGAACCAAAGAGTGGATAATTTATTTAAGCACTCAAACTGTTTGTCATTATGCTTCAATGACAGTTGCAAGTAAAGGAATCATCAGATGTCCGTTTAGAGATTTTCATGGTTGTCCGGATGGGGGACTGGGAGTAAAGGTTTTTCATGTTTGATTCCCCACCAAGAGACAACACCTCTGCAATAAAGAAAAGAAGACTGCACTCCAACAAAGCCATAAGAACTGATGTTGATGTCTTCATGAGTTTAGAGGAAACTCTGAGAACTTTAAGACAATGGTTGTGCTTCGAATGTATGAGTATTCAGGCTTGGAGCAGAGCGTGCAAGCATGAAGGGAACACTTGATATTAAGCCCGAGATATGTGCGAGTTCTGGTGAAGTAGCTGAAATAATTTTTGGAGTGCCTAAGCCTCGTTTACAGGAGGATTTAGTGCAGCTTGACAGCGACTTCGAATTGAATGAAGCAATTGTGGATGCAGTCTTTAGAGCCCCCGTATGTACGGTTAAGAGCATTCCAAGAGGTTGCAGGTTAGCTTTTCTCATGCCCCGAAAGCGGCACTACGTAAAGTCGCGGCTGAACCTAAAGTCGTTAAACATTGGGTCGCTTTTGCTGCTCCTCGATGCACTTTGAGAGTGTTCCGACCTAAGGGTAGAGCTGAATGCGTGTCCGGTAATCGCAAGGCGACACAACGCATTACAAAATTCTTAGAGCGCCGGCACTTTGGGGTGAACCTAGTGGGACTATAAATCTTGTTTGTGAGATTTTAAAGTCACCGGAAACTAGTGTTAGAGATGATTACACAGAGAAAGACAACAAAGATGATAACACGGGGAAAGACAACAGGCTCGGTACCAATATCTCTACTTGTTTGCGCAAGGTGGCGGATGGGCACTTCACAGCGGCTGTTAAAGCCATCAGTTCGTCCGGGTGGCGCCATACAACGAGAACACAAGGAAAGCACTTGAGGATAAGCATCCGACGATGTCGCCTCCAAGGAAACCAACCCGTACGTTGCAGGAGACACCGCTAGTGGCCGAAGAAGGTACCATTCTTAGTTGTATTAAATCTTTCCCTAAGGGAACTTCGTGTGGAAGGGATGGCCTTCGGGCACAACATTTGTTGGATGCTTTCTGGGGAAGGCTCAATCTGTGGCATCCGATATGGTCACGGCCATAACTAGGGTTGTTAATCTTTGGCTTGGAGGGAGATGCCCTCTTAACCTAGCGGAGTTCATTGCATCGGCTCCCCTAACACCCCTCCTTAAACCGGATAAGAGCATTCGTCCCATTGCTGTTGGGACAATTTGGCGTCGACTGGTGTCCAAAGCGGCGATGAAAGGGGTTGGTAAGGACATGGCATCGTATCTACAGATTTCCAGTTTGGTGTAGGTGTTTCGTGGTGCCGAGGCAATCCTACATGCCGTGAATAGGTTTGTCAAGAAACATCATGTAGACGCTAGCCTCTCTATGATAATGGTTGACTTTACCAATGCTTTTAACCTAGTTGACCGAACGGCTATGCTTTCGAGGTACGTAAGCTTTGTCCATCTATATCGCCTTGGGTAGAATACTTGTATGGTCAACCCGCACGGCTCTATGTGGGGGACTCCTTTATCTACTCATCCACAGGAGTACAACAAGGTGACCCTTTAGGGCCTTTGTTATTTGCTCGTACTTCATCGCCTTATAGCTAAGATAAATGAGCACTACATATTATCCCTACATGCCTGGTATCTTGATGATGGCACTGTTATTGGCGACAATCAAGAAGTGGCAAAAGCACTCACTATTATCAAAACGAAGGGCCTGCTACTGGGGCTTATACGAATATTAAGAAAACTGAAATATTTTGGCCCTCTTGTGATGGACGAAGGATAAGTGATGGGATGTTTCCCCGTCGAAATCTCAAGACCGGATAAGGGAGTCAAACTATTAGGTGGTGCAGTTAGCCTCGACGATGGTTTTGTGAAGGGCCTTGCCATTAAGAGGGCTGAAAAAGCAAATGGATTTGATGCAGATTTTATCCAAGCTCCATGATCCTCAAAGTGAATTGCTGCTTACGAACGTGTATGGGTATCTCCAAGCTTATTTTTGGCCTTCGTATTTGTCACCCGACTATATTATGGAGGCGGTAGATATATTTGATAGAGGCTTGCGAGAAGTGGTGGAAGGCATCGTGGTGTGCGGGGGACCGTTCTTTGGAGAGCTTCAGTGGAGACTATCTACTCTACCTATCAGATATGGAGGTCTTGGAATTTATACTGCTAGGGAGGCATCTGAGTATGTTTTTGTGGCTTCACGTGTGCAATCTTGGGGATTACAGGATCACATATTGAGGAGTAGTGGTGTGGACGGTATGGATGATAATTTTAATAAGGCTTTGGAAACGTTACAAGTGACTCTTCCTGATTTTGATCTTAACAACTTCACCAATAAAGACAACGCCCCCCCTAAAGCACAAAGCATCCTGGCGAGTGCTCTTTTTGGTAAAGTGGTTAAGGACATTGATAGAGTTTACATGCTAACGGAGAGACAGAAAGCGGTTTTTGGTTGTTTGCAAGCAAAGACATGCCCAAGATTTTCTTCTGTCTATTCCGATTGAGGGGCTAGGGCGTAAGATGTCTCCTTTGGAGTACCGGTCTATCCTCAAATACAAAAGTTAATGATCCCGCTTTATCCTCGACTCTCGCTGCCCTGCTTGCATCACAGGTTGCTTGGATTCATATGGTGAACATGCAGTTCATTGTAAAGTAGACCCTGGTTATAAATATAGACATGATCATGTGAGGGATATTTTGTATGATGTACTGTGGAGGTCTGGCATTTCGGCAAAGAAAGAAGCACCTGTGCATTTCCTGACAGACCCATTTGAAGGGAGATCGACACTAAGACCAGCTGATGTTCTTATTTTTGGATGGGCTAATGGGAAACACACATGTGTTGACCTCACCGGGGTATCTCCTTTGGTAGGAATTGGACATGGCACCTTTACGGTCGGGCGAGCAGCGCTAAAGGCTGCCTCAGGTAAGATATCGAAGCATGAGAAAGCATGTGTTGACAATGGGCATGCTTTCGTCCCCTTTGCTTTTGATACTTTTGGCTATTTGGCTCCGGAAGCAGTTGGACTACTCAAGAGGGTCCGTAAGTCATGCGCAAAGAATGTAATGACCCCTGGCTTACGAGATTTTATTTTTAATAGGATAGGTTTTGCTATTCAAAAAGGGCTAGCGGCACAGCTTGTCGCTCGCTTGCCTAGTATGTAATTTTTAACTTTGTAATTTATTAATTAATAGATTGAGATTAACAAATATATAGAGATAAAATAATGATTATGGTTTCAAAACTGATTATTCTTTTCTTCTTCTTCTTCTTCTTCTTCTTCTCTTTTCCTCTTTTCCTCTTCTTCACTAATCACTAACTAATCAGTTACTAATCATTACACTAACACTAATTAATCATCACACTAAGTTTATCATTAAGGGTAAAGTAGGTATTTTATTTTAAATCAGATAAGGGGTGACTAGAAATTACTACCAATAACCACCCCAAAAACTTTAGAGTAGTCCCCCCATTTTTTGGGTAGTCCCCGAAAAATGGTTCCAAAACAAGATCATCCAGTGAAATCACATCATTTCTACGTAATACAGCTAATAGATCCTAGTCTATGGTTTTTAACATATCTCGGGGATCAAATTAGAGGAAAATCATTATAGAGGTGATGACCAAGTAACGGGCCATTTGCGGAGTAAACCAGTGGAGAGATTGCATAGAAAATAAAATGAATGTGGAATGAGTGAAAAAAAAAACATCGACACGAGACAACAACGAGTTTTATTTTGACAATGAACATGTATTTTACCTGGTATTCATGGTACTTTTATTTAGATTATAATGTGCATAATAAAGTAACCGGTAGATGTTTTGAATTTTGATTAGATATTGTACATTTTTGTGTCTCTACAAATCACAGAGACTCTTTACGAATATTAATCTTTTGTCTCTACAAGTCACAAAGACTCTCTAATATACTCTCAGAGAATCACTAGAAATCTCTATATTTCTAGAGAATCTCCGGGAGTCACTCAAATAAAAAATCTATGAAAGTCTATATAAATCTCAATTGACTACCTCCTTGTAAGTATTGTCAATTCCAGATGGTCAACAAACAACTTAAGGAATTTCAATCGGATCTTGATTACAGTTGGGCCTTGTATCTTCCTAGCTACACTGCTCAAGTGTTGGCAGGTTATTTTTCTTATAAAAAAAAAATTCTATAGGGTCTACTTTTCCTCCCATTGGACACCAAAATCGTGTTCAAAACAAGAATCATTTCTTGGGGACTACCCAAAAAAATATGAGGGACTACTTTGTGATACAAATGTTCACCCCACATTATAAGGGGTGTCCTAAATGATTAGGGAATACTAATTTGACCTTATTCTAATTAAGATTATAACTAACCCTAATAACCCACTAATCTAACCTACTAATTAAAACCTAATTACAACCTAAATTAAATTAAAACTTAAAATCAGTTTCAAAACTGATTATTCTTTTCTTCTTCTTCTTCTTCTTCTTCTTCTCCTCTTTTCCTCTTCTTCACTAATCACTAACTAATCAGTTACTAATCATTACACTAACACTAATTAATCATCACACTAAGTTTATCATTAAGGGTAAAGTAGGTATTTTATTTTAAATCAGATAAGGGGTGACTAGAAATTACTACCAATAACCACCCCAAAAACTTTAGAGTAGTCCCCCCATTTTTTGGGTAGTCCCCGAAAAATGGTTCCAAAACAAGATCATCCAGTGAAATCACATCATTTCTACGTAATACAGCTAATACATCCTAGTCTATGGCTTTTAACATATCTCGGGGATCAAATTAGAGTAAAATCATTATAGAGGTGATGATCGACTTGCATGTTTTTGTTCATTATAATTATGAACCCTAAAATAAAATATATATTAAGGAAAAAAAAAAAAAAAAAAGGATAAGACGGACTAACTACACTTTATCTACAATCGGCGTCTAACAACAATCCAGTCAACTTGAAATGAAACATACTGAATAGAAAGTAATCCAAAAGTTACGAAAAACAGCATCAAAATTCTGAATCCCTTCCTTCGCTTAATAAAAGAACCAAGTACTTCACCACCAACATTCTTCCTCCTTGCCTCTTCGTGGTCCATGATACCAGCAGATGTGGTTAGCACGATGTAACCAAACTGCAAAAAGAAAGAAAACATAACAAGGAATTATCACTTACAGGTCTTGTTTATGAAGAAAGACTCTAAACATCGACACAAATTCAGAGGTCTCACCACTAAAAGCGTAGTTTCAATAATCATGATAACACCACACTTGTTAAGTCTACCGTTCAGTTCAACAACAATTTTGCCTGATGTGTGGTCATCGACGTACTCGAACTCACCAATGTAACCTACCAAAGACTAAATAGCATACAAATCAAATTAGATAAGAGACACAGCATCACCATGGCTAATGAAAACAAACGAAAAGAAGTTGGTTCACATACCATGCTTCTGCATAACCATGAGGAACTTGATGATAACTTTTGAGGAAACCAGTCTCTTTCCTCCTCCTCAGCATTGTACATGCTTCTAAGAGCATCATTTAAAACACTGATTCTACCCATCCATGCTAATCTTCTTTACTGCAAACTAACAGAAACACATATTAGAGACAGTCCAAATAGCCACTGAATCAAAAAATAACACACAACAAATAAGAAGGCAACAAGCCAAAGGTACAATCATATCAACCAAACACATAATCATGCCAACCAAGTAATATGTGGCAGCAACTTACTCTACAGGGGAGAGGGAAGTGCCAAAATACACATTTTCAAACACTGAAACACGCAAATCCTTCTTCCACGAAACACATAGACTTACGATAACTGTGTAAGCGAGCTAATATCGCAGGGCTAAACATGTACATAACAGGAAATCACATAAATGAAACATCACTGTATGGCGTATGCTTATTTAGTGGTGCTAATGGTGTAACTATTAAGCTACTATAAGTTTAAAAAAAAAAAAAACTAGAATATGGTCCAGTCTGGTAATTGCACCTGGAAGATACATGTGTTATTAAAGCCCTTTCCCATAGTTTCTGAGAGGGGCGGCAGTATGATAGTAATGTCCCTCTAGTTGGTTAGGGGATGTCCTATAGGGGTTATAAATTGACTAGATTACCCTTTTCACCTTAAATAGACTAATTTACCCTTACTTTTTTAGTTAAAAAGACTTAATTGTCCTCCCCTAATTATAAACCTAATAGTAAATCAATTTTTTTTTTCATCTTCTCTTCTCCTGCTCTATCAACCGTAACCTCTATTGAAACTGAAATTTTCATCATGTTCGATTAATCGGCGATTTGAAAAATTGATAATCGTTGATTGAAAACTATATTATAGATGTCGAATAAGAAGGTTGACGAAGATTGTAGCCGTTCTAATCAACCACATCCTCCATTAGGTCAAGAACATCAATTTGAAACTCCTCAACCGTCAAAATCAACTAGAATGACTTAACAAACCGCCACGCTTTGGATTTTCGGTTTAAGAAAATGCCATTGTTTTCTTTAAAATTTATTATGTGCCACGACCGTTAGTTTTTCCATCCGGACCCACAAGTTTGGTCATTTTTGGTTGACTTTGTCAAAACAATATGTCTACTTTACATACTTACCCTTGCAAGTCGTGTTATCCTTATCACGAAGGGAACAAAATAAAAATCCATCGCCCTCTCCTCTCTATGGCTTTTGCAGATCTTATACTTATTCTTTCTCACTATTCTGTTTTTATCTTCTTGTTTCATCTTCTCCTTCTTTCAAATTTCGACCACAACAACAATAACAAGTCATTTTCTCACTACTAGGGTCTGCAGATTGTTTCCAATTAAAATTAGGGTTTGATTTTGGTCGGATTAATGGGTTTTCTGTTTTCTAATCATATCCGGCTAATGGGTTTTCATATGGATTTGAAATTGAGATTGAAATTTTCCTTTCATTATTTTTCTTCTGAGTTTGAAATTGAAAGTGGGTTTGATTTTCTCTCGAATGTTTTTTTTTTCAAACTCAGGCGAAAAGAAAATCAAAGAATTAGTTAAGTTTTCTGGATTTGAAATTTGGTTAGGGTTCTAGAGAAGTGAATCAGTGAGATTCAAAATTAGGGTATCAAACACTAATTTTGGGTTTGTCAGAAAGTGATGACAAAATCGATCAATTGATGATGGGTTTTTACTGTTACGAGCAAGGGAGAAGGATTTATTAATCGAATCTCTATTTGCATTGAAAATATAGGGTTTCATGATAAGAACTCAGGGAAGAATTTGAGATGGATATTTGGTGTCGATTGAAGCCGAACTGAGCTAGCAGTGAATATTGGTTAGTTGTAAGAGGTTAGATATTTGGTCTGACGTAATTTCCTTCAATTGAATTGAGTTTCTGTTACTGTAGTTTATGAATTAATGAAGATATTTCTCTAGGATGGAAGTTCTGGTGGCATATTTTTGAATTGCAGTTGGAGCTAATTGAACTATTAGTGGATTCAATGTAAAGCTATAAGAGAAGTAATTACAGGAAATGGATGTTTAAGATTATTGTAGAGTGACTAGATATTGGTACATGAAAGGATGCAGTGCTATAATGAGCTGTAACTGAGATGATAGTGGAGATGCTGGTGTATGAAAGGATTCAATTTGTTTCAACTCGATATTTAGTCACAAGTTAATTCTCTACTCAATCACTGGTTCCTTGTTAATTGATTCAAGGGCTTGAATGTCATTTCATATGGTAGATTTATTGACACGTATGCACTAACGGCAGTTAACTGTTTTTTCAAAAAAAACTGGATGGAAAAGGTCAAGAGTGTGGTATTTAATAAATTCTGGAAAAAATGGCGGCACTTTCTTAAACATGAAATTGGAAGTATGGCACTTTATTAAAATCCCCTTTAGTTTATTGTGTTTGATTTAAGTTAGTTTTGTATCAAAAATTAGGGTTTTTGATCAAAATTGAAATTGAAATTTCTGTGTTGCATGTGAGTTACGGTTGGTAATAACCCAAATACGAACCGGGACTGTAGATTGGTTTATGTTACGGTTCCTTTAACTCAAATACCAACCGTAAGTTCTTTGTTTTCAGAATAATTGTTCAGTTACGTTTTTTTATTCAACCGTAAATTGAACTATGGTTGGTATCGACATTTGGATTACGAACCATAAATCTTCCTGGATATTTCAATGTTGTTTTACGTTTTGTAGTTGCATCATATTTATCAACCGTAATTGAATTAAGGTTTGTAGCTCCAACAATATTATCAACCGTATAACATATTGTAACTTTGTAATTTACCCAAAAGTAACTTACGGCTGAAAAAATAAGTTGGAATACCAACCGTAGGTTAGTTACGGTTGATCTCGATTCATTAGTTACCAACCTTAATTTTTTACGGTTGCTATATGTTGTCATCTTTCAAACCGTAAATTTGCATGCTTACCAAATTTTTTAGTTTGTTGTTTTCTATATTGTTTGTTCTACCCTTAGTAAATCAATCAATTTTAATGCTTGTGTAGGAATCCTAACATGGTGAAGAATAAAAGAGGAAATAACTTAACCCCGATTGATCATACGCCCACCCCTCGCCGTGATAAGCATTCAGGGGTAGATAATAGAGGTATCCACAAGAATGAGAAGAGGGAGGACAAGTTTGAAATTAAGTTGAGAGAACCATCTGTGGCTGAATCTGGAGTTGATTTAGAAGGAGTGGAACATAATGATCAAGAAGAGGTCGGAGTTGAAACTAACCGTGAAGGCAAAGAAAATGAAATTATAGAGGAAGAAACTAATTATGGTGAAGATGAAGAAGTATCTAAAGAATACAATGATGAAGAAGAGGAGGAAGAGGAAGCAAATGATGAAGAGGAGGAGGATGATGAAGAGAAGGAAGAGGAAGAAAATGATGAAGAGAGATAAAATTCCAAGGGAAAACAGGTTGTTGTAGTTGCACCTCGAGTTAAAGAAAAGAAGCTGAGAAAGGAACCCGCACTGAAAGGGATGCATATTCCTAAACGCAAAGAGTTGTTGTTGCCACAGAAGAAGAATAAAAGACCTTGGGGCAAGGCCCCAGATAAGTTTCAATCTTATTTGGTTATAAAGATTCCTGGGCCGCAAAAGTCTGTGAGACAAGGGTATGATTTCTCTTACTTTTCTTAAAACATTTAATTTATAAATTATTTTGATACAAAATATGTTTATATTTTTGTATTTTTTTTAGGACCATTCAAGATGCATAAAATTTCTCAAGCTTTAAAGGGCTAAACATTGGCCATTAAGTAAAGAATGTGTTGCGGTTCACAATTTAGTGGTTAATACAAGATTAGGGCCTAGAATTCTTCATTCCCAATCGGAGTATGATATTTTATGCTCTCTGCCTTCAGGGAACGATTGTGGCTTGAAACTGTTACGTTTCATCTTCCATTTGGAGAGATGACAATAACACCAGACGATGTGAAGCAAATTCTTGACCTTGAAGTTGAAGGACAATCTGCGTATGAAGGTTTCGACAACAACATGTCTTGGACTAACCTTTACATCCTTGTTCAAGAAACACTTGGTTGGGAGAAAGATGAAACCGAGATGGAGTTTTAGTTGGCTGGTGGTTATAACCTTGATGAACCACATAAACTACGTATCATCAAAAAGCTTTTTTTGAAGAATCTGAGGAAAAAGTTTGGAGGAACACTTAAAAAGGAAGGGGCAGGTGAGGTGATGGATGAAACAAGAGTTAGGCGTACAACCACAATGTATTTGTTGTATTCTCTTGGGACCGTATTCTTTCCCGATAACTCGGTAAATAGGGTGAATGTTCATTACCTACGCTTGTTGAAGAATTTGGACGACATCAAAAATTATTCGTGGGCTACTGCCACCCTTGCATATTTACTTGAGAGCATAAGAAAGGCCTCGAGGGTTGGATCTACTGAAATTGCCGGGAATGTTGCCCTTCTAATGGTAAGTTTGGTTACATTTTTATTATATGATAGTTTGTTATATTTTTAGTCATATGGAAAATGTTTATACTACGGGACCTCCTACTGAATGGTAAGAACATGATTATGGCCCTACGGGAAAGAAGTTCAAGTTTACTGGTAGACAACAAAGGTGTAAGGACCCTCAAGCTCGTCAACGCTGTTAGACCGGTCAAATGATGAATTAGATGATAATAACTCGATTAGTTTAACACGAACGTTAATTAATAGAAATTAATCTAACAAAGATTTAGATATGAAACTAATATCGTTAGATAGATCTTGAATGGTTACGCGGAATGGACTACTTGAGCGTGTCATTCAGACACTGGGAAAAGAAGATATCACTTAGATTGCAAGAAGGGTAAAATAGTAATTTTGGATGATAATCCTTGTAGCTGCACGTGTCAAAGAAAGGGGGTGAATCATAAGATTGGGTCGGCCTTATCCCCAGACTGCCCGAGAGGGATTCTTTTCTTCTTCTTCTTTCTTATTTCTTCTTCTTTCTTCTCTTCTCATCTGTTCTTCTTCTTCTGCAATTTTTGAGAGAAAAGCTACAGAATTTGTTGATAAGAATCAAGTTATGATTTGTATAGATGCTGAAGGAGTCGAGGTTGTTGTTGATGAAGAAGAAAAGATGAATCAAAGTTAAAGTGTTCTCAAGGATGAAGTTTGATTGAGGTTTCATGGAATTGATTAGAGTGTTGAGTTCCTAATAGATGAAGATTGAATGGGTTATTGATGTATTGGTGATAGGAAGATATTCTGAAGATGAATCGAAGAATCAGTGAGTTAGGGTTTCATAGAAATAACTTGGAGAAGCTATAGAAGATGAAATTAAAGGTTTGGAAGATTAATTAGAAGATGGGTTTGTTCTTAATCGGTGTTTAATGGAAGTTTTGGAGTTGTTCTGAAGATTGATTAAGAAATTGAAGATTTAGGATTCCTCGTGTTCTTCCCCAATTTAAGAATTAGGGTTTGAGGATTGAACAGATGATTTAGGGAGGAGATGGTGTTGTGTTGAGTTGTTCGAATCAGAGGAAATAAGGGATTGCTTTCAATTTGACTGAGACAAGCTAATTTGAGGTAACTTATTCTTCTGAGTTAACTTAGTAATGTTTATTGATTTTTCATTACTGAGTTTATGGGTGTTAATTGATCTAAGAGTTGATATGGATGTGTGTGTGTGGAATGGATCTGAGACTTTGAGGATTTTTGGTGGTGTAGTTTTGACTGTATTTGTGTAGCTAGTAAAGTGATTGAGATACAAAGTAGGATTGAACAAAGTGGGATTAGATAATGGAACTTGAGTTGCAGTTAGTGTTGATTGTGAGATAATATCATTGGCAGGGTTGTACATTTAAAGTGGTTGAAGTTCGAATTTGGTTGAATTACATGGGACATGATTAATAGTGGGGGTATGACAATGTATGTACTGGTGGTGGTAACAGAATTGGTTAAGCTGAGTTGTTGTTTGATCTGAATGCATATTGAAGTTGAATTATGGCTAGTGGTATTGGGTTTGAGATTGGTGGAGATGGAATTGAGCTATGATAGTAGTTAAGTTGAGTTATGATAGTTTACTGTGATGAATGGAGTAGTCAGTTTATGTTGTGTTGGATTATAGGAAGTTGGTGTTGATATTGGAATGAGATGCAAGCGTAAGTAAGGGATCTGGTGGTTTTATTGAGCTGTTATTGGTGGTGATGATTTTGAAAGGGTGATTGAGTGCTGTTGAAGTTGGGGATAGCAGTGCTGGTGGTATTCATTGTGTGATGTTGTAGCTTATGGGAAATATGGAAAAGAGGAAGTGATGCTCGACTTCTGGAATTACAGTTGAGCTGCGAGTGCATATGGGTTTAAAGTTATGTGTATGAAGTGTGGTTAATGCTTCAGATGAAGGCATGAGATGATGCTGGTAGTACAAATACAAGTGGGCTATTCTCTGATTATGAAACCACAAATGGTAAAGATGAATGAATGTTCAGGTTGATATATTTCTGATCAGTTTGTTAAATGGTTGTGGTTGACAATTGAACTAGTTGAGATTTAAGTTGTGTTGTGCTGCAGAGGTTGGAATTAGATGAACGAGTTAGGAAGGTTCAACTGAGATGATAGTATAGGATTATAGTTAGTGATTGTTGTGAAGAGCTTAAAGCTGCAATTGCAGGTAAAGCTTAAATTACAGTTGTGTATTGAATTTGTTGAATTCTGTTAAAATGAATAGATTAAAATGGTTCAAAATGAAGTTGTATATTATGGAAATTGAAGTAATGAATAAGAAGTTAGCATTGTAGATTTGTGTTACACAATATTGTGCACTTGTATTCTTTGGCCTGAGCAATGGCTCTAGCCTGTGCAAGAGTTTTTGCCTTATGCCATTCAGCCTAGTCAGGTATCTGACTTTAGCTGACTCAGTTAATCTGAATGAGTTGGATCTGATGACTCACCGATTTAACGAGTTGACCTTGACCGAATTCGGTATGACTCAGTGGACCATTGAATGAGTTGACATTTGACCATGGACTTGACTTTGACCTAGACTTAGACGTTGAATGTTACTTGACCTTTGCCCGTTAGAGACTGTTAGTTGACTTAGTTGGACTGGGCCTTAGGTTAATGGGCCGATTTAGTAGACTTGGGCTTATAACCATAAGTTAGACTTGTATGAGCCTTGTATGATCCTTTTGGCTAAACTCTTAGAATGCTTCTTTGATTAACAGTTAGTATTAACAACGATCGATTCAAAGGACGAACCAGTGGATTGTAAATCTTGAGGTAGGCGTGGCTTGTCTTCAAAAGAGGTGGGAATACATTTGACACTTTTGTAATCATTATTGTTGTTTTATAAAAGTTTGTGCTTAACAAACTCATGCATTGTCTGTCCGTGCATTCCATGCTTTGTTTAAAATGCATTATGATAATCCTGTTAATTCATTGAATCTTTCCACGATTTGGAAAGGACTTGTAATGTGTTGTCAATATGAATTGTTATGGGAAATGAGAATTTCCACTTGTGGTATATATGATACGCTCCTTCACATTTATACCTACTTTAATTCAGCTTTTATTGTTTAGAGTTGGTCACCATGGTCTTGGTGGCATCCATAGCTAAATAGGTGTTAATTGTCGGTTAGGAATTTACAACCATATTAGTACATTGTTTGACGAAGGATTTTGTTCCATATACATGTATGTTTATTTCAGTGACTTAGTCATTGTTTAATGTTTCGGAAAAATATGTATTGTTTTCCAACTCTTGCTTTTGATTTCTTAGAAGTTAAATGTTAATTATTCCCTCTTCAGTTTCTGTGACAGATCAGTGTTGCGCAGCGAAAACTTCAAGGGTTGAGTTCGTTAGTTGATTAACTTTTTTTATGTTTATTATGTTGTATATTTTATTTGAAAACCAGATGACTATTATATATGTATCATTTGAGAGAAGATCTTGTATAAATATTTCTGAGAGGGGTTAGTTTTGGGTTAAGCTTTATAGTAGATTTCTTAATTGAAAGTTTAAATGTTTAATTTGGATTTTTAGTGCCTCTACTTTAAGTTAATCTCTTGGATTAGTCAGCTGTTAGCTTAGGGGGCGCTACAAAGTTGGTATCAGAGCTCATTACTAGATCTTAAATGGGAATAGTTAGAATTAGCCAGTGCCAGTTAGTGAACTAGATTAGTTTAGAACTGGGTTGGGTTTGTGAGATAAATCTTAATCATTAAAAGCCATCAATAATTAAAATAATCATTTGATTGATTGATTTGTTTGTGTTGTTGTTTGTATATTTAATGAAGTAAAAATTGTAGGGTACACCAATAATTAATCTAATGAAAATTAGAGAATAAATGATTTAAAATTATGAACATATGCACAATCTAATGATAAAAATAGTGAGATTAGTATTATTGGTAAATCTTGAAAGTCACGTAGAAATTTATTAAGTATCTTGCCTTATACGTAGGGTCGATAGTTTATAATCACATAATTGTTAATAATATCTTTAAAATTAATAATATTTGTAAGAGTAGTTAGAATAATATTTCAACCATCAATGTTAACAATAAAATATTATTATAACAGTAACTATAAATGATAATAAAAGAAAAGAGAATTTTAATAAAATTTTGTCAGCATTTATCAATTAATGTCATGTTGCACTTAACTTAACTAAAATTCATTAAAGATATATATAACGATAAAAATAATAATTATGATTAATTAAATAGTTATGGAAAATTTAATAACACTTGTTTACGGTTAAGTCTTGTAAATTAAACTAATTACAAATTAGAGATATAAGTTTACTTCTAAACTAGATAACTAATGTAATGCTTATTAGGCGTTAGACTTAAGAAAACGAGGATATAATAATGTATAAAATGAAAAGACTCAATTTGTTAGTAATTTTGTACCTAAATTATCTTTAGTCTAACAAACGATCCGGTAAATAATTAATATATTTGAAGTAGTAATAATAGCATTCGGATACTTAGTGTAATATTAGAATTAAAAGAAAATAAATTTGTATATTAATAGGATTCTTTTTCATATATAAACTCAATCATCTTTTAAAATGGAAAATTAGTATGACGAAATTAAATTGTTAGAATTTAAATTAATATTATATTGAACATAATTTAAATTAAAATCTCATTAACAAATATATAGCGATAAAATAATGATTATGATTAAATAGCCGTGGAAAATTATTAGTGCTCATTTATAATTAAGTCCTACTAAGTTAACTGATAACAAATTTGAGTTTTGTGTTTTGCATTTAAACCAGATAGATAAATAAGACTTCTTCTGTAGGATTTAGAACATGAGCTCATATAAGGCATAAAATAAAGACTAAAACTTGTTAACGATCTTACACCTAGATTATCTTTAGTCCAATAAATGATTCACTAAATCTCTAAATTATACACATGAAGTAATATTTATACTACTTGAATGCTTACTTAAAGGACAATAAATTTGCCCGAATAAGATATTTATTATTAATACCAAAACCTAAGGCACGTCCAAATTTTATGCAGACCCAAAAATTTAAATCATATTGAATTACAATATTTAACAAGATATAGTATACATGTTCAATTTGAATAAATAAAATCTGTAATATCAACCCTTGCGTAGATGTAAAATTATATTTACAAGATTAAAGCTTAATATAAATAAACCAAGTATCATCACTAAGTAGTTATTCTTGCCATATTTAAGTTACGCTAGTAATCAAATAGGAAAAAAAAAATTGATAATAATAGAGTAATGAAAATGATAATATAATTAAGACCATAATTTTGATAAGATAAGCAAATAATAATACTAAATAATGATAATTAGGATAAAATTAGAGTTATTGTAAATATCATTTGGATAATTATTATTGGACAATAATAGAAAAATGTAATTTTTATTAATAATACAACTTAAGGATTATTTAACAATAATATAAATTTAAGGAAATAAAGTTTGACCAAATCAAGTCTAGTATTAATAATAAAATTTAAACTTGACATTATGATTAATTACGATTAAATTTTATCGGTCTAAGAAATAAGAAATAAATGTAAGAATAATAATAAAATATTAATACCAAACAACTATAAAAAAAAAATGTTAACGGTTGATTATTTATATGAACTCACTTAATGAAATAAACAAATAGATACATCGAAAATAATATGTATAATAACGGTAACATTTGGATAATGGTTATAACATGAAGTTATTCTGTAATAGAACATGAATCTAAAATTATAATTATGGTAATACAACAAAGTTAAAATATCAGATATTAAATCGAGTTTGGATTACTTATATTGATAAAAGAAATAAAATAAAATAAATTTTGTTGATTAAATTCCTTAATATGCTGTGAACTATTATATATTTTACAAAGTAAAATTTTGAATTACACAAACTACGATAAAAGCTTAGAGACTAATTAATCTGAATAAATTAATAATTAGTTAATCCAGCACTGGGGAATAGTGAAGGTTGTGTTTTCTCTGTTCGTAGGAAGGCATTGTTGGGATTGTCCAACCTTGACAGGGCAACTGCATTCAGAGATGACCGATCATAGAAGTTTGATAATTCTTTAGAAAACCAGTAATTATAAATTTACTTAGAAAGTTTTGTAAGAACCCTCTTTGTAATTAGAGACATGTACTTATAGAATAAAAATTAGTATAAGGAACTTAGAGATTAAAACTTATAGTATCCGTTATATAAACTAGTGTAAAGAATTTTAGACTTCCTTTTTGATAAAATTTAAATCAGTGTAGTTGAACCTAGAGCCACAAATTTTAGTTGTAGAAAGCCATATAGGTTTGTGCTTTGTTTCTTGTTGCTTGCACTTAGACAAGATATGGGATTATTTTATAAGGTGGGGAGTTTTTGAAGACCAGAAGGATGGTTTGATTTTCGAAGACGAAAATGATATAAGGTGGGGAGAATGTAAGGACCCTCAAGCTCGTCAACGATGTTAGACCGGTCAAATGACGAATTAGATGATAATAACTCGATTAGTTTAACACGAACATTAATTAATAGAAATTAATCTAAAAACGATTTAGATATGAAACTAATATCGTTAGATAGATCTTGAAAGGTTACGCGGAATGGACTACTTGAGCGTGTCATTCGGACACTGGGCAAAGAAGATATCACTTAGATTGCAAGAAGGGTAAAATAATAATTTTGGATGATAATACTTGTAGCTGCACGTGTCAAAGAAATGGGGTGACTCAGAAGATTAGGTCGGCCTTATCCCCAGACCGCCCGAGAGGGATTCTTTTTTTCTTCTTCTTTCTTATTTCTTCTTCTTTCTTCTCTTCTCATCTGTTCTTCTTCTTCTGCGATTTTTGAGAGAAAAGCTAGAGAATTTGTTGATAAGAATCAGGTTATAATTTGTATAGATGCTGGAGGAGTCGAGGTTGTTGTTGATGAAGAAGAAAAGATGAATCAAAGTTAAAGTTTTCTAAAGGATGAAGTTTAATTGAGGTTTCATGGAATTGATTAGAGTGTTGAGTTCCTGATAGATGAAGATTGAATGGGTTGTTGATGTATTGGTGATAGGAATATATTCTGAAGATGAATCGAAGAATCAGTGAGTTAGGGTTTCATATAAATAACTTGGAGAAGCTATAGAAGATGAAATTAAAGGTTTGGAAGATTAATTAGAATATGGGTTTGTTCTTAATCGGTGTTTAATGGAAGTTTTGGAGTTGTTCTGAAGATTGATTAAGAAATTGAAGATTTAGGATTCCTCGTGTTTTTCCCCAATTTAAGAATTAGGGTTTGAGTATTGAACAGATGATTTAGGGAGGAGATGGTGTTGTGATGAGTTGTTCGAATCAGAGGAAATAAGGGATTGCTTTCAATTTGACTGAGACAAGCTAATTTGAGGTAACTTATTCTTCTAAGTTAACTTAGTAATAATAGATTTTTTACAATTATAATGTTTATTGATTTTTTATTATTGAATTTATGGGTGTTAATTGATCTAAGAGTTGATATGGATGTGTGTGTGTGGAATGGATCTGAGACTTTGAGGATTTTTGGTGGTGTAGTTTTGACTGTATTTGTGTAGCTAGTAAAGTGATTAAGATACAAAGTAGGATTGAACTGAGTGGAATTAGATAATGAAACTTGAGTTGCAGATAGTGTTGATTGTGAGATAATATCATTGGCAGGGTTGTACAGTTAAAGTCGTTGAAGTTCGAATTTGGTTGAATTACAGGGGACATGATTAATAGTGGGGGTATGACAATGTATGTACTGGTGGTGGTAACAGAATTGGTTAAGCTGAGTTGTTGTTTGATCTGAATGAATATTGAAGTTGAATTATGGCTAGTGGTATTGGGTTTGAGATTGGTGGAGATGGAATTGATCTATGATAGTAGTTAAGTTGAGTTATGATAGTTTACTGTGATGAATGGAGTAGTCAGTTTATGTTGTGCTGGATTGTTGGAAGTTGGTGTTGATATTGGAATGAGATGCAAGCGTAAGTAAGGGATCTGGTGGTTGTATTGAGCTGTTATTAGTGGTGATGATTTTGAAAGGGTGATTGAGTGCTGATGAAGTTGGGGATAGCAGTGCTGGTGGTATTGATTGTGTGATGTTGTAGCTTATGGGAAATATGGAAAAGAGGAAGTGATGCTCGACTTCTGGAATTACAGTTGAGCTGCGAGTGCATATGGGTTTAAAGTTGTGTGTATAAAGTGTGGTTAATGCTTCAGATGAAGGCATGAGATGATGCTGGTAGTACAAATACAAGTGGGCTATTCTCTGATTATGAAACCACAAATGGTAAAGATGAATGAATGTTCAGGTTGATATATTTCTGATCAGTTTGTTAAATGGTTGTGGTTGAAAATTGAACTAGTTGAGATTTTAGTTGTGTTGTGATGTGTTGCAGAGGTTGGAATTAGATGAACGAGTTAGGAAGGTTCAACTGAGATGATATTATATGATTATAGTTAGTGATTGCTGTGAAGAGCTTAAAGCTGCAATTACAGGTAAAGCTTAAATTACATTTGAGTATTGAATTTGTAGAATTCTGTTAAAATGAATAGATTGAAATGGTTCAAAATGAAGTTGTATATTATGGAAATTGAAGTAATGAATAAGAAGTTAGCATTGTAGAGTTGTGTTGCACAATATTGTGCACTTGTATTTTTTTGGCCTAAGCAATGGTTCTAGCCTGTGCAAGAGTTTTGGCCTTATGGCATTCAGCCTAGTCAGGTATCTGACTTTAGCTGACTCAGTTAATCTGACTGAGTCGGATCTGATGACTCACCGATTTAACGAGTTGACCTTGACCGATTTCGGTATGACTCAGTGGACCATTGACTGAGTTGACATTTGACCATGGACTTGACTTTGACCTAGACTTAGACTTGACTGTTACTTGACCTTTGCCCGTTAGAGACCGTTAGTTGACTTAGTTGGACTGGGCCTTAGGTTAATGGGCCGATTTAGTAGACTTGGGCTTATAACCATAAGTTAGACTTGTATGATCCTTGTATGAGCCTTTTGGCTAAACTCTTAGAATGCTTCTTTGATTAACAGTTAGTATTAACAACGACCGATTCAAAGGACGAACCAGTGGATTGTAAATATCGAGGTAGGCGTGGCCTGTCTTCAAAAGAGGTGGGAATACATTTGACACTTTTGTAATCATTATTGTTGTTTTATAAAAGTTTATGCTTAACAAACTCATGCATTGTATGTCCGTGCATTCCATGCTTTGTTTAAAATGCATTATGATAATCCTGTTAATTCTGTGAATCTTTCCACGATTTGGAAAGGACTTGTAATGTGTTGTCAATATGAATTGTTATGGGAAATGAGAATTTCCACTTGTGGTATATAGGATACGCTCCTTCACATTTATACCTACTTTAATTCAGCTTTTATTGTTTAGAGTTGGTCACCATGGTCTTGGTGGCATCCATAGATAAATAGGTGTGAATTGCTGGTTAGGAATTTACAACCATATTAGTACATTGTTTGACGAAGGAGTTTGTTCCATATACATGTATGTTTATTTCAGTGACTTAGTCACTGTTTAATGTTTCGGAAAAACATGTACTATTTTCCAACTCTTGCTTATGATTACTTAGAAGTTAAATGTTAATTATTCCTACTTCAGTTTCTGTGACAGATCAGTGTTGCGCAGCGAAAGCTTCAATGGTTGAGTTCGTTAGTTGATTAACTTCTGTTATGTTTATTATGTTGTATATTTTATTTGAAAACCAAATGACTATTATATATGTATCATTTGAGAGAAGATCTTGTATAAATATTTCTGAGAGGGGTTAGTTTTGGGTTAAGCTTTATAATAGATTTCTTAATTGAAAGTTTAAATGTTTAATTTGGATTTTTAGTGCCTCTACTTTTAGTTAATCTCTTGGATTAGTCAGCTGTTAGCTTAGGGGCGCTACAAAAGGTACAAATAGGAGAAGTTCATTCTAATGAGGGAGCAAATAGATGCTTTCACTGTTGAAGATGTTATCTTTGACCCTTATTCAAGGATCCAAAATGGAGTTGATGCTCGTAGGTTCACAGAGACCGCAGGATATAACAGACCATTGTATCATCCCACAGGTTACGTTATGACCAATCCTCGTCGAACTATAATCCAAGTTGGTCATATTCAAGAAAGGGTTATCAAGGAAAACTTCACATTATCCAAGCAAGGATCCGAGACAAAAGGCCCCACAATTTTACTCAACTACCGCCCAACTCCAACGGTTGATGCTTGGAACAACCGCCATCAAGAAAGATACCAACTCGCAGCGGGAGAGGCAAGGGCTTGTAACAACACGAAAGAATCATATGATGATTACATGGATTGGTATTATCATTTTTGTCATCCACATGTGATCAATATTGATCTGGAGGCCCATCCATATATTCAAAAGGCTATAGCACAAAGGAAGGCGGTCGACGAGACCAAAGAGAAAAAGGGTCTATTTGGTTTAACTTGGAAGAAGCTATATTTCATGTCGGTACATAATTTTGTTATCCTCATGACTTTGGATTTTAAGATTAATGTATATTCTGAAATAATATCTTAACATTCTTTTTTATATGTGAATAGAAAGAGCGAGCCCAAGGTTTGGCAATTAGCTTGACTACATGCATCCGTAGTAATGGTGTGATCAAAGCTCCTCAACAAAAGATCTTACAAGAGAGAATAAGGAACATGCATAATCCAAACATGGCATAATTGTATGAGGGGTTGGTCACGGAAGAAAGAGGCTTAATGAGGAGTGGAAACTTTCTTGGAGGTGCGAGTAGTAGCCATAATCAACCTTCACCTAGTAGCGAAGAGACAAATCTTGAAGAGGAGGTGCACGGTGTGGGTACTGGACAAAGAGGTTTTCGTGGTCGTGGTAGTCACGGTGTTCGTCGTGATGGTCCTAAAACTTGTGGTGGTGGTAGCACCAACAAAAGGGGTCGTGGTGGTCGCCGTTCTTAGTTATGGTTGTTGTGTTAGTTATGGATATGCGTTAGTTGTGTGTGGTTAGTTATGAATTTCAACTTATGGATATTATGACAAACTAATAGTTGTTTGTTAGTTATGGATTTTAGCTTATGGATATTATCTATGAATTTGAACTTATGGATGTATGTGTTGGTTATGGATTTTACCTTATGGATATTATCTATGAATTTGAAGTTATGGATATGTGTGTTTGTGTAGTTACATAGTCGATGTTTCAAATTGAACTCTGAGTTTTTAGGTTGAAATTTACGGTTCATAAATAATCTGCGGGATGAACCGTAACTTCAGTTACGGTTCATAACTATTTCACCATAACGAACTATAAGTGACCATCACAAGTTACGGTTGGTTTATTTATTACAATTAAGAACCGTAAATCATCCTGGATGTTTCAATTTGAGGATGTGACCAATTACGGTTGGTTTGTATTTTATTAACCCACCGTAACTCCGATTTTTTTTCAGAGTTATGATTGGTAACCTCAACCATTAAAAAACCGTAACTCTTGATTACAATTTTCTCCAGAGTTACGGTTTGTATGTTCGGAACACATACGAACCGTAACTCTGGAATTCAAAAAAATTCAGAGTTACGGTTCATTTTTTTGACTGTAGTTACCAACTGTAACTATTAATTTCCAATAGAAAAATAAATTTCTGCACTGACATGTCCTTGTTTGATTTGAAAATATAGCCGTTGAAACCTTCAACAACTTCATTCTCAAAAAATATATTTGTTACATAGTACAATTTTTGTTGTTGTTATGTATATATGCTTATCCTCCTTACTAGAAGTTACACCTCCACATGAATCATCTCTTGCCTTAAACTATAATATGGCTCAAAACCCTGAATTCACCTTGGAAGAAGATTTATGTATTTTCCGCAACTTTGTTCTATGTTATCCAAAAAGAGGAGAAGAACGACGTCGATGTGGTTTTGTGAGTACAGGTTATTTGAGAACTCTTTTTGAAAACTTTTGTTCGGAAATAGGTAACCCTTATAACCGCGATAGAATTATGTTGTATGTTCGATATGGAAATATTCGGGCTAACGTTCAAGAATTTATGGCATTAGTTTGTATTATGGGTGAAATACGATTAAGGGGTGAAACTGACGCTAAAGTTTTAGAGAGCTCTATTCAAGAATGGAGACGATGGAAAAGGTAAAATTTTCAATACTTACCTCATTTCAACATCCTTAAAGACTTTTATCGCACTCGTAGACCTGGATATTAGTTTCCTTTTAAGTCGCATGAATGAATGAGTTGTAATGTCATTTATATTTGTAATGGTTTAATGGTTGTAATGTTGGTTTAGTAATGAAGATGGTTTAACGGTTTTAAATGACTTATATATGCTTTGTCCTTGTTGTCATTGTTAGTTACGGTTTGTAACTAGATTATAGTTACCAACCGTAAATGACAATGGCATTCAAAATATGTTTATCACTATAGTTACGGTTGGTAACTAGATTATCGTTAACAACCATAAATGACAATGGAAGTTAAAATGTGTTTGTGAAGGTAGTTACGGTTGGTAATTGAATCTTATTATGAACCGTAAATAACCCTGAAACCTTGAATTCTGATGATATTAGCTCAACATACTTGGATTTGATATATAGATTGAACAAAAAACTTCATTCATAACGTGAATCAAATAGATATGATATTGTCACTTTTAATCACATCACATTTAGTCAAAATACCAAAATACAAGATATAAAATGTATCTCACCACCCTTAGGAACATCTACGCATCCTCTTTATCACTCATAACTACGAATTGGGTTGGCCTCGACAATAGTATAGCCTTCCATAATTCTATTTTTTCCTCAAATAAATTGCACCAAGTCTTGGGGAGTTCACCGTCACAATCAAATCAAATACTCAATGGAGGTAATGGGCTTCCTTCTTTCAATTGGAGGCCGATGTAATGATTTCCTATCACATGCCCAATGACAACTGTTTTTGTTGTTGACAAACCTTCGTCAAACGGTATTCTTGTTGGTGCAAATGTAAAATTCATATCTTTGGAGATCAAATGAATGACGCAACTGAAGGCGTTGGAGAGTAGTTGGTCACCTATTGGCATGCGCATCTAATATTCACTTGTCAACCATTTATTGCCATTTAACCGCCTTTCTCATTCTTCAAATCTCTCGTTTAACACCGCATCAGTTTCATCTCTTTCAATTCTCATCATTGGCTTATAGAAGTCGCGGTGACCACGTAGTTCTAATAAGCATTTTTGCCCTACATACGTAACTTGGTCACAACCCCATTTTTCGCGTCTTCAAAGGGTCCAAGTTGATCCACAAATACGTGGTAACCACAATTCCCATCACTATCAACATTATTCGTGGCCTTGATATAATCACGAACAAAGTCAGGGAAATTTGGAAGGTAATAATCATAGAGAATGTAATAGTTCCTTTTATATCAGTCATTCTCATCTCTAGGTGGTGGTTTAGGAACTCCTTTTATCCGAAGCGTCAGCTTCTTATCACTTGATGGAAATTTTTCAACCATCGGACTCTTTCCATTGTTCCTTGCCAATTATTTAACACCGACGTTACGACCAAGTCTTTTTACCGACCTTTCTTGGGAGGAAACCACGGAACCGACAACTTTGACTTCTTTATGGCTTGGTCCGGTTTCATATAAACCTTTTTCTTTAACTCCATCATCTTTTTTCCACTTTCTTTACAACCATTTTCTTTAGCAACAACTCTGTTTTTTGTTCTTGTTTGTAGCAAAATATCGGACCTTTTCCTTTAAAATCAACCTTGCTTGTTGCACTTTGTTGAGTAGGAAGATCGATACGTTATTGTTGTACATTTCAACGGCTTGGTTCTCCTTTATCCGCTTGACCTCTTTTTTGTTTTTTTCAACCTTGAACATCCTCCTCTTCCATCTCATCCTCCGCTTCATATTGCTTTCTCAACTATTCATAACCCGGAGGTTCTCTTTTCTTTGATTCTTCTGCCAATTTCCTTATTTTTTTTTAATTTCTCTTTTTTTGGTAGGAGGCCTCTCCTTACTCTTCCCCTTTGGTGGTTCCTTGATATCAAACCTAAATTGTGGATATAAAAAATCTCTCAAGTTACTCAACCATATTTTCCTTTGGCCCCGGCTTAGTGTATAATATTTCTCGGCTAGAGCTTTTCCAATCTCGGTATCGCCAAACGTTCCTCCAAAATCTCGATCAATTATTATTGCATGAAATGATAATTGTTTCCAAAAGGGATCAACATCTTGAATCGGGATCACCTTGTCTTGGTATGTGGCTATAACATGCCGACATGGGAGTCCCAAGCTTGTCATGTTTGGACAAACACACTCTTCTTCATAATCCCCTAATTTAAAATGTTGTACTTCATACATTATCTTATCAATTACGCGGTGCGAAACTTGAAATGTAATTCCCCTTAGCCACGAATTGTCTAACCATTTGGTGTGTAGTTTACCTTTTTTTTTTTCCAAAAGACTCCGTAACTCTATCGTGATCACGATGGAAATACGCATTCATGGCTTCAAATAACGTAACTAACCCACCATTACAACTATGAAGTTTCTTCTTCAACCATTTGTGAGATGACTCCGTTGTACTTGTAGCTTGGTTTTCAAAGTGCCTATATTGGTTAGTGAACGCCGCTACAAACTTCTCTTTGTGTGGATCCAACTAATTATCCAGCAAATACTTCACAACACTTGGATAACTTCTTTTCCAATGAGCCACTAACATATGAGTTCTATCCTCATATTCATCCACAATGATAGAATGTATCAAGGCTCTCCATTCCATTTTGAAACTATTCCATTTTAGTTCCGCCAACTTATCATCCTTCTTATATTTCTCATTGGATTCCTCTTGTTGATGTAACGGTAGTTTCTTTATTCTATCCATTTCGCTTTTTTTGGTTGGACGGACAATGTGCATGCACTTAATTTCAATACTATTCCACAAGTGGAACGTGCAAAGAAGGTTATGAGCTTCCGGGAAAACCCTCTTTATTGCATTCAACAAAGCTTGTTCCTTATCGGTAATAATCACCTTTGGAGTGTATCCATCTACGTAGAATAGCTTCACTTGGTTTAATTCCCACATATAGCTTTCTTCGAGCTCATTTTTTAAGAAGCAAAAACCAACACTAAAATAAGCATTTGTAGAAGTTTGCCCGACAATATTCAACAACGGCATCTCAAACTTGTTGATTTTATATGTGCAGTCCATTAAAAGCACTTGATGAGAGCACCGTGCCAACTTTACAAACTCAGGATGAGCCAATAAAAGATGTTTTATTCGTCCTTTCTCATCTTCATCGTGGAAAACCGAGTAATTATGTGTCTCACCCAAATGCCTTAATTGTTGCATTTCATTCCTTTGTTCCCATTTCTTGTTCTTTAATTTTGTTCTTGTGTTGTAGATGTTATCCAAAGTAGAAGCATTTTGTGGGTTTCTTTCCTTTAAGTGAGCAAGGATATCAATGGGCTTCATACGAATTTGTGTCAATGACTCTACGATCTTCTCTTCTTCTTTAGTAAGGCGTCCAGCATAAGAGTGTGTTAGAAAACTCTCCGGTATAGGGTGGTTATGACTACCGCATACAACTTTATACAAAAACCAGTTTTTTGTCGCGTTCCTTTTAAATTGAAGCTTGAAGGGGCATCGGGTCTTCTTAGAGAAAGTAGTAATCTTCCTCTCTGTCTTTGCTTCGTGCACGGTACCTTTTTTGCGTGACTTCTATGTTGTCCATTACAAACTATGATACACTTAATCAACTTGCCTCGTTCTCTAGCCCACTTCTTTGCATCTTCTTTATCATTCCATGTCTCATAGGTTAAATAGTGAAAGATAGAATCTTGGGTGAGAATTTCATTTGCTAAAGGTTGTTCATCCATTAGGGGAGGTACATCAACGACTTGGACAAAAATATACCAACATTTGTCTAAACAAGGCAACAAAACGAAAACATATATGAAGATACGGTTGGTAAGGAAAGAGTATAAACAAACCAGAACAAAGTTACGGCTTGTAACTATAATCATATACAAACCGTAACAAACCTACGGTTCGAAATTGTCATCTTATAACAAACCGTAAATACATCAAAAGAAAATTTAAACACAGAGTAATTTACGGTTGGAAACGAAAAGTCAATAATACACCGTAACATAATTACGGTAGGTATCGATTTACATATTATTAATCGTAAATAGTGCAGGAAATACGCTCATGCACATTATGAATTACGATTGGTAACTACTGCACTACGTTAGAAACCATAATTAGGCTACGGTTCGTAATGAAACAAATTATACCAAACGCAACTGGCATTATGATTGGGTTTTCCCCAAAATTGAATCATTTACGGTTGGTATTTGATACTTTGTGAACCGTAACTATATGTTACGGTTGGTCACGAGCTTAATTCCAACCGTATGTTCTTTTAAATTTTTAAATTTTTTGATTTTTTACGTACTTTAGATAATTTTGAACAACAAAAAGCTAATGGGAACTAATTTAGAAGTATACCTGGTAATTTTCAGTGCTTGGTTCTTCACTTTGTTGGTTAATTTCTTAAATTGGTTGAGATTGACCTTCACTTGGGGTTAAAACATCTATACCATCTAACAAATATTCCATATCAGGATCTCCATCAAGAGGTATGTAGTACTTGTTTTATCTATCATATAAAGATTCACCCATCTCAAATTTGCAACTGGAATCACTCATTTTGGTTGAGCGAATCAAAATCTAGGATTTCACAAATATCACAAAAGTTTTTATTTTTCTTGTCCTCTAATTATTATTTTTAACTCTAAAAATCTAATTTTGTTTTTATTTTGAGTTAATATTAGTGAGATTAATCATTAACACTAAACTTGATTATCATCACTAAACTAGATTATCAACAATGATGGTTAATTTGTCATTTCTAGTTTTTTTTATAAGGGACACCTTCAATGATCATGTAATGATGGTGATCATATTTGTGTCGGTTATCATCATGATTATAGAGTTTGGGGATGGGTTTGAAAACTTTAACTAAATATTAGATCTCAATACCTTTTTTATATTAGAAATTTTAGATATTTTACTAGATTCTATGAGAAGTTTTAACGATAGTAACAAAATATTAGTTCCAATTGTGTTCACTGATCTTGCTCTAGACTTTCTTCTTTCTTATCCATACTTTTTCTCTCTAGTGAGGTTAATCATACATATTACTATATTTTTAATCATGAAAACACATGTAATATATTTATGTTAAACTACTGATATGCCGTAACGCCAGTATTTTAGTTTTTCAAGTTGGTGTATCATAGTAGCGTATTGGTATCTTGTATAATCTTACTAATCACTTTGAGCATTATAAACTCTCTTTGAGCATTTCTCCAGATAAATAATCTTACTAATCACTTATGTGTTTTGCTGCAGGAAATTTCACCCAAGATAAGGAAGAAAGATAAGAAAGATGCTCTCCATCGACTAGTTTCTCCTATTGGAAAGGTAAATAAACTGAACTGCAGTTTGTATTTCATTATTCATACCACTAACCCGTGAATTGGGTTATGCATATGGATATGGCATCCGTTCTTAAAGAGACCCGTAATCATATCAAAATGCTTCATGACAAGATTCAGGTGCAGATTGATCAGGTACCCCTTTTCTTTCTTTCTTTCTTCCTTCCTTCCTTGAAGGAAAATCCTATTTTAGGGTTAATATAGTTACTATTACTAACCTTGAAAATCATGTTTGGTAAATTTTGCTGGAATTTTAATGTTGAACTAGATTGTAAGGTTAATGTGATGATCTAATTCCTATTTTTTAATTAGGTTTCTCAGAGAGGGCTTGCTATTGTTCCTGTGGATGTTATGCACAAGATTGTTCACCAGAATACTCGTAAGTGATTAAAGTGGATATTAACCAAGTTTTCAAGTTTGGGATATTAACAAGTCAAAATCGCAACTAAGAAAAGGCAAAGAAAAGTTCAATGCAAGGAAAATCAATGCAAAACAAATTTGAAGAGATGAACGAAGGAAACTCTGTTCATGAGCATGTTGATTGGAAGTTTGGTGAAATGAAGAAGATGATCATTGTCCCAAATTTTTATTTTTGAAGTTTATATTTCAAATTATTATTGTCTAGTTTTATGTCTTGTAGAATGACTATTAATGATTAATTCAAAGTTTAATGAATTTGAAAATTTAAACTCGTGATGTTGAAAATTAAGCTTAATTCTATTTTTTATTTAATCTTACATTTTAATTAGTGTTGTTGAAAATTAAGCTTAATTATATTCTTTATTTAATCTTACATTTTAATTAGAGATACGTTTTTGTTTAAACTAAAATAAGACAAGTTGTAAAACTTAATACTTAAAACAACTTTCAAACTTACTTAGGTGGGTAATTAAGAAATTAAAACATAAATGGTGGATTATATATTGGCAACCCTCTTAAAATCTCTAAACAATTTTCAAATTGGAAGTCTTTTCCGTAGATGCGATGATATTCCACTCGACACCTTTGCTCAAGTTCGATTATGGTTTTACTATCCCTCAAGTTTTGACTTTCTTGTTGAATTAAAACAAGATACTTACTAATTTCCATATTCATTATAGTGAAGCGATGAGACAACACCCCAAATACATTCATCTTCTTGAATAGTAAATTTTGATAATCGCCTCTTAATTCGACTTCGCACATTGGCATGATTAACGGCAAAATCTGTTGTTTTCTATGTGCATATGAATATGTATCTCTAATCTAATTTTTAAATCGTCTATCTACAAGAAAAACAAAAAGGATAATGTAAAAAAAAATCGATTTGCACACATGGTACCTTGATGACGGTACAATTATTGGTGATACATTGGAGATAGCCAAGGCCTTGAGCATAATCGAAAATGAAGGACCATCCAGGGGTTTACATCTTAATATAAAGAAAACGAAAGTCTTTTGGCCTTCTACTGACCCCAGGAGCACAGCTGACGGTGTTTTCCCTGCTGATATTGGTAAACCTTATAATGGTGTTAAACTTTTGAGTGGACCAGTGAATTTAGATTTGAACTTTATTAGCAACATGATGTTGAGCAGGGTGAATAAGATTGTTCAATTAATGACTGCAATCAAGAAACTCAAAGACCCTAAAAGTGAGACGCTATTACTTCGCAATTGCATTGAAGTGTCTAGATTATATTTTGCAATACGTACTACCAAACCTGCAGCCCTTCAATCAGCCACTGCCCTTTTTGATGATCATTTAATTAAGTACTTGAGACTTCTAATCACTGGAGATGGTGCGGGGTTTGGTCCTTTACAACAGCGATTAGCTACCTTACCTATCAAAGATGGTGGACTTGGCATTTACACTATGGTTGATACGAGCACCTATTGTTACCTCACTTCTCGGAGTCAAACTACTTCGGTACAAAAGGTGATCCTTGGTAATTCATTCTCAATAGACAAAGGTTCTGGTTATCAGTTTGCACTTTAGAAATTTATTCAGGTATGTGGTTTACCTTCTACATATTGTGTCGATAATACTGCCCCTCCTTCCATTCACTCCCTAGCAGTCACTTATTTTAATGCAGTTAAGAAGCAAATCTCAGACCAATTTTCTATGTCTACAAGAGATTCCATCTTGTGGCAGTGCAATCGTGTCAAGCATGCACAAGATTATTTATTGGTTGTACCCATTAGTGGGCTCAACCAGTGCCTTGGACCTAGACATTTTAGAGTTGTGCTTTGCTATCGTCTTGGTATCCCATTGTTCGTTGAGAATAAATTATTCCCAAGTTGTAACAAATACATGGACATCATTGGGGGTCACGCGCTTCATTGTGCTAAGGATATAAGCCATAAGTTTCGACATTATCATGTTCGTGATGTAATCGCTGACATTTGTTACAAAGCTGGTGTGCCTGCACGTAAGGAAGTTTCTCTGGGTTTTCTGACGGATGATGACAAAGACTTGAAACCTGCTGATATTCTTGTGCTCAACTGGGAAAATGGACAAGATGTTTGTATGGATGTCACATGTGTCTCTCCCTTCACTGGTGAAGGTATTCGCTCTTTCGTCCCCGAAAAAGCTATATCTGGTTTCAAATAAACACACTAAATACTTGGACAAGTGTGTTTCACATGGCCATGGTGAAAAGATGAGAGTACCCAAATATACCTCAATCTAAAAAATTTCCACATATAAGTCCTCTTATAGAAAGTGATTGTCTATGGACTTAGTCGAGACAATACTACAAATCGGTATTCACACTTTGTGTGATCGTCTATGGATACGAGATCGATATAATACAATAATCAAAGTGTGATTACTTGATAATAGGTTCGGACTTAACCAAACTTTATGCGATCACTATCAAGTAATACGGAATTAACGTTTGTGTATTTTACTTCTAATTATAATAAAAACAATTATAAATGCGGAAATAGAAAAGTAAAAGACACGGAAAGATTTTGTTAACGAGGAAACCGCAAATGCAGAATAACCCCGGGACCTAGTCCAGAATTGAATAATCTCGGAATTAATCCACTATACAAATCTAACCCAACTTCGTATAGTTGAGACCAAGCAACTAAAACTATATGGTTCACCTAGTTTCTTCAGTATCCATGCGCTTCCGATATTCGATAAGTGCACGCACTGGAACAGTTTCTTTGGTTCGTATTCCAAACAGTAAAGGGACAACAAATCTATTCGGTAACAACTCTATTCAATCTCGGTGATATGAGTTTGACAAAGGCTCTTCCGTTTAATCCTATAAACTCCTTTGGCGGGTCTTAGATCTGTCTATAATAACTACCAAGGTAGTCTAGTTTAGACTTTGCATCCAACAATATAGAAATAACCAAAATACTATATAATGATGCCGATCTACACAACTAATCAATTAAATCTATCAAAAGATAAACTGATTATAGTTGAATCCCAGCCGACCAAGTTTTGTGCACACCAAAGATTATGCACCCAATAAGAAATCTTCTTTGTCTTCAAATCTTCTTTGATTTTTAAATAAACACCTATGCACAACAACTTGAATCTCTTGTGATCAATCACGCACAGAACGGAGTCTGTTAACAATGGATTATCACACAATCATATTTAGATCTAACAATATTCTAAATATCCCTGTCGAAACCTTGAACTAGTTTGAGTGAATCTTATATCAGAAGAGAAGACTCTTAAGCATAAACAAACTAGGTGCAATCAAAGTTCAACCAACGTTAGTCAATCAAATCAATACGAAAACTAAGGATAAACTGCAATTATCTAGTTTCCCACCAACGGTACTCGTAGAGCTTCTCGATCCCAAAGAAGTATTTAAAACGAGCGGTTGTAAGAGATTTCGCCTAATTAGGGTACTTTCCTCTCCGAATAGACGGCTCCACCAGTAATAACACAACTAGGTAGTTTTGCTGGCTCTTAGGATTAGTTGCTCGAAATGAAAACTTAGGTATTTATAAACCAAGGAAGTTTGGACACCAAGGAATTTCCAAAACCGGTATTCTCAAGATATGCAATAAATGCCCAAATCGGTTTTCATAATTCCAAAATAAAATATTCTAAAGTTAAGTCTATTGTGTCATTATGCAAATATTGATGGAAAATATAATGAAATTTTGAATATCCCGTAATATTTATCTTTTCCTGATCCACTTTTATGTGAAAGTACTGTATGACTCCGTAAGTTTTCTTATGTTGAGTCATTTCGATCGAACTAATGTATGGTTTTTTTTTCTTGTCGATTAATTTATTCGAGTTTTCTTAATACAAATTCATGTTTCATGTAATTTGTTAATGTCCAAAGAAACCCTTCTTTTCTTGTAAAAGTGAGGTCGCTCTTGTTGTTCCTTCGGGAATGACATTTTATGGGGGAGAGTTCTTAATTTAACTTGTGCTTAATTTCCAAACTTTTGTGGGGAGTGCGGCTTTGGAATATTGTTGGAGTTATCTTGTATATTTATTAACTCCTTGGTGAATACACTGAGTTTCGACTATGTGAAATCATCGAAATAAAGTTGATGTGTTCTCTTTTAGTCATGACGTATGTGACAACCCGAATCAATAACAATAGTTCGACCGGCCTTATTATTAGAAATTCAAGTTTTTCACTACATAAACGTAGATTCAAATAGCTCACACTAGCTCAGAAAAATATATTTTTTAAATAAAATAGAAACGAAAGAATTTTATCACATGAATAAGTTATGAAATAGACTAGCACATTCCATTTTAACTAAGTTTGATAAGAAAACTTATTACGAAAATAATATTGAACAATGTGATAATCTTGTTGAAAATATGGGAAAACAAATACTGCAGCGGAAACTTGAGAAAAATCCAAGATGAATCGCATACTTACTCTGCTACCTGAAACTGAAAATCAATACAAGGTCAGAGCCTTGGAAATTGCAAGTTCACTCTTAATCCATCCATTCAAACGTTGAATATAAAAGCATCAACATATCAAGTAAGAATAACTACACTAGCTATGAGGCAGCATTATATAGGCTAATAAAGTTCACTAGTTCGTAACCTTGTACAATGATCAAGTTCAGTATCTTGAAACATTTCTTTATCATGTAACTCTTTAAAACCATATACACATAACACAACAAAATACATAAGAATATCCCACGGATACACACAAGAAATGTATTAAATAATTGTATCCCTGACCTCGACGAATATCAAGCTAAACATACATATACCACTGCTCACCGCGGCGCACAAGCTATCTACAATGCATAGTTGTGGCCACTGATCTCGGAAGATAACAAAAGATACAAGTCACCACTTTCCACCGGACACACATACATATATCATTTATCTCGGCAAATATCAAAACATACAAGTCACCACTGCCCGCCGGACTCACATACATGTAGCCCTGATCTCGGCAATTAACATAAATAACACTTTCTTATAACCACTGCTCACCATGACCCACCTTCTATTTTTACATTAAGTAGAAGTGGTCTTGATCTCGGCAACACAACAAATAGAAATGTATACAAGAAAAGCAAACCAACCAAACACACACACCACAACTAATATGACAGAAAACATGTAAACATTCCGAACTGCAAGAGCTAACAGTATATGTAAAAGTGACATCACACTTACCTGATCTTCATGAAATTTAAACTAAAAACTCATAAGAACCTATCCCATAACATAATAAATTATCAGAAGATTCTGACGGATAGATTCTCCATAATCTTATATTCAATAATCCTGGTTTCGACATGGTTTTCTCCTTGCACGGTCTGGTATATCAGGGGTTATAGGGTACCCAACGAAGTCCGATCTTCGTGAAATTTTACAAGATAGTTAAAATAACATTTAGCATACACATTTAAAATATGAGAAACATCTAACAGTTGGATGTTGAGATACAATTTGTTCCTTAATTCTGGTATGAGGTGGAAATATGTAGATGCAGTCAACTTTTTAAGAGCTTCTTTGGTATCTACATATGTCTGATCCTTATGATACTTCTACAGAGTGTTTATAATATCATAAACGAATGCATATAAAAAATGGAGAAATTTATAACGTCTAGATCAACCAATACAAGAACTCAAATAGTCCTCCTCGGAATTAAAGTCCTGCAGAAACGCAGTTAGCTAAATCAAATGATTATAGGCCTTAAAAGTATCGGATCATCCTCAAAATTTAGATGAAGCTACATACATACTAAACTACAACATATAAAAAATTCAGCACAAACCAACGGTTGGAAATTAAGTTACAAGAAAAACAACGTCTGCAATTTAGGGTTCCGAAAACGGGTTGATTTATGGTTTACCTTAAGAACGATTTTGAACTATCAATACAAATAGGAAGCTTAAATAAACACAATCAAACTGATAAAGCAAGAACAAACTTTCCTTTAGGTGAAGATGAAAGATGAAGCAACCAACAAGAACGAAAAACGAAATCATGTTATCCCTAGATCCTTCATCGGTTTTTGCACAACCGTTCCTTATTCCTCCATTCTCTAAAAGTTTATACAAGTCTAGGTTTATACGATTTCTTAATATCCTATATTGACATCTTATAAACTAAACCATATACCAAAGATAAAGGGAAACCTATTTAACTAATACAATCATAAGTTATCTTACACCACTAATACACTCCTACATCGTATAAAGTTTAGCTAATCATTCATAGTTTGAGTAACAGGTAGGGCTGCACAAGAACCGGTCAATAATACCTGTACCGGTCTAGAACCGATAATACCGAACCGGTATCGGAGTGACTGGTACAGGGAACGGGAATGAAAACTAGGAACCGGTGTAGACCGGTACAGATACCGGTTTTGGGGTTAGTACCGGAAGGTACCGGCCCATAATACCCAGTGTTAGTTTAATCCATTGATTATAAGATTAACATTAATCTTAGCCGTCCGCTTACCTTGTATATTCCTATGACCTAGCCATTTCTGTCGATCATTCTCTCTCAATTTATTTGTTCTTCTTCACCTCTTCGGTCTCCACATAGAAACCATGGTTTCCATCGCCACCTCCACCGCCATGAATCCATAAACCTTCTCCGACTCCGATATAGATCAGGTAGTGAATGTTACTGGTGGTGTTGATTAAATTAGATGATTTAGATTCAATGAAAAGGTGAAACTGAATAACTGAATTAAGGTTTTTAGATTTCGTCTTGAGATTCCTTGGATTCGATCAGTGTATTGGGTTTCTGATGGATGAGGAAAGAAAGGGTTGATGCGGGATTGTTTTCATGGGGTCAATTTCATGAAGAATTAAAGAATTAGGGTTTGTAAGAAGAACTTTGAGAAGATCTAGAAAGTGAAACTGGGTTTATTATCTTACAGAGAAACAATGGGTTTATAGTGTTTTGATTTTGAATAATTTGTTTGATAAATTTTGGGTTATTAATTGCATGTTTAATTAAAATTTTCAATTGCATGTTATTAAATATTGTTTTGATTGGTTCTTAGGGATTGAATTTGTTAGTGTTGTTTGAGTTGTGGTTGATTTGAGTAAGAAATAAAAATTAGGTTCTTACTTCTTAGGGATGATTTGTATTGAAATTGAAGAGTTGGGTTATGAAGCTTGTGTTCAAGGAAGCATGAGATCTAGATTTTGGATTTTTGGTATCAATTCTCGTTGCTACTTTTGTAAAAATTTGGATTACTATATGCATACATTTGGATTACTATATGCATATATTTACTTAATTTTAGATTTAACTGTAGATATTAGTATTTACTAATTAGATGCCATGTAGAATGTTTGGTATCATGTCTTTCCAATTCCTGCTAGTTTTGGAATTTGTTTACTAATCTTACCTATATTAAGTATATGTTATCTTACATAGAGGAATCACTATTTTTTTATACAGGATGAAGGAATCAAAAATATGGGAAGCAAGGCAGTTGAATTGACAAGAGACGCTATTGTTTTATCAATGATGTCACCTTGTAGTATTTTAATTTGAGACATTCTGTTTAAGATCGTGGTTGAGACATTCTATTTAAGATCGTGGTTGTAGAGCAACATGTTACATGCGAGGTAGTATGTAGACAAGTAAGATGCATTTATATGTTGAGGGTTATTGTCTTTCAATGTTGGCAAGTCTAGTGGTGCTAAAACCACTCTACACCTCATTGATGACTTTTTAGCCGTTTAGATGATCCAAAAAGCAGAAGGCCAAATTATCAATCAGTAAAGTAACTAATTGGTACTGGTGAATGAATGATGTCCCCATCCATACATAAGTGTTGTTGCAACCATTTTAGTGCAAGAGTACTTGCAGCATAGCATGTACATGTCGGTTAATCTGTTGTTGTTTTCGTTACCTGCTACATATCACCAAAAGACTACTTTGTCACTTCAACTTGATTATGAGTTATTCGATTCTCTGCATTAATCTTTTTAGATTATTTTCCTGTCATTTGTTGTTATGGAACTGAATTTTGGTTACCTCTATCATCTTAAACTTCAGTAGTCAGTTAAAGTGTTCTTTCTGTTCTAGGGATTATCGGTTCCAGGCCGGTACAGGTATTATTGTCCGGTATTATTCGTTGCTGCTTTTGTAACTGGTTTGATTGTACTGATTACTAAATTTGGAATATGGATTATTGGTATGTATCAATTCTCGTTGCTGCTTTTTTCTGTCTTTGGATTTTTTTTATTTTTGCATAGTTTGAAAACAGGTAAAAACCCGGTACCGGTCATGTACCGGACCGGTACAACTCCAAGTACAAGTACAGGTACCGGTCCTCAGAATAAGGTACCGGCCAACACCAAGTACAGGGACCGGTTCCACAAGAGAACCGGGCCGTAACTAAGTATGTGCAGCCCTAGTAACGGGGTATCACAAAGTATCGCTTTGAGAATTTCATTATGATCCCATCATTTTCGTACCTTTGCCAATTTATATTGACAAAAATGGGGAGAATTATTTTGTATTTCACACTAAATACATATGGTTTATGGATCATTATGTAAGGGGGAGTGGTTTTCATTGTGAGATGAAGCATTGACTAAGGGGGAGTGATACATATCACCATAGCATTATTTTCAAAGTTTTGATACAATTAAAATTTGATGTTGTGTAATAATACTTTGACATCGTATAACAATAATCAAGAATAACTGTTTTCTTATTGTTATGGATACAGATCTTCAACAACAATGATGTTGAGTTGAACACGTTAAGAAACATTGCAGTACTTGGAGTGGCGAAGAATTCTAGGAATATTGAAGAACCAAGGAAATCAAACATGATGGATGAGAATCTACAAAGTTTTATTTATTCTGCAATCCATATATATTGATAGGTTTGTCACTAAAATTTACAAAGGGGGAGATTGTTAGAGCACTGCTCGGTCGAACTCGCAAGCGTTTCTATATCAAGCTTGTTTGTTAAGTTTGGTTGATCAAAACTATAGAATTGATTTCTAGTCTATCTATAGGAGTTTCAGACTAGGATATAATGTGTAATTGAGCTTTAGACTTCACGAAGCTTACAACTGAAGACGAAGATCTACTGAAGAATTCGGAGGAACTTCATCAACAAAAGGCATATGGAGACTAAAACTTATCTATCACTCAGAAGTCTATTCTATTTTATTCTATCTCATATTGAGATAAAAGTCATATAGCGATATAGTCTTTCATATGATACACATTTGATATTTCGATCTGAATTTAAATCGCTTATTTATTTCTCGAAATATGTGTTAGAAGATTTTTTCTTTAGCTACGTTCATCATTATTCTTGACGTGTTTAGTTAGAAACAATTTATTTGTTGCAAACTAAATTATATGTCAAAATATGATCTTGTGGAAATTGCCTTGAAACATCTTATATGATTTGTCTCAGACAGTCATTTGATGTCGACTCGGAAAGATTCGTATTGATCATTTGAGCACTTGAATTTTTTTTATAAGCTAAAGAATTGTGTGAGACAGCCATTGTCGTCTTCTACGAATGTTTCAATAATTGGATTTTCGTGCTAAAACCCATGTATGGATACATTACAATATGCGTACCTAGTATGCAAACTGTTTTGTATGATTCAGGTCCGGAAACCAAGTTTGCATACCCGTATGAGAACGGTTTTAACCGAGAAGTCCGGGATCCAAGTTTGTAAACCCGTTTGCGAACGTATCTACCTGAGTTAGGTTCGGGACGGCAGTTTGCGTACCCGTTTGCAAACTTAGTGGCTAAAGTTCTAAAATCAGCTAAGTATGATTACACACTCGTGAAAAAAATACATTTATATAATAAGGAATGCAATCTTTGCAAATCGTGGCTAAATGCTCATGAATTGATTCCTTCGAATCAAACATATTTTGTTTCAATTGGTTATTTATTTTTCTATACGATAGTAAATAATTAAACAACTATACGAGAAGCACAATTAGGTTCATTTGATTATCTCTCATGATTGATTGATCATCATAGTTGACCTAGATGTGTTAGATGAATGTGGTTAAGACAAAAGTGTTCATAATGACTAACTTCGGTTAACTAGTATTGATCCAACTCTTTTTTTTTTACTCGATCAATATGTAATAAAAAACGAAAAAACTGTACAGGGGGAGCCTTACTAGAGCATATCCGTTAGGCCATCCCTAGAAGAAGACTCATTTGAAGCGAAAATAAACCTCACCAGGCCACTCATAAATTTTAGTGGACACTGGCCTACCCTCATAAAACTCAAAGATATCCTAGGCCAACAAACATGCTTGTTTGGCCGAGGCATCAGCTGAAAAGTTCACTTCCCTATAGCTATGAATATACCTAATATTGTCATAAAAAGATCTAGCCATTCTCCACTTCTGCATAAGCTGCCATGGTAATTGTCCATCCTCAAAAGCTTGAATGCAACTCCTCGAATCCGATCGAACACACAGTTTTTTAATATTCCAGCGCTTAGCCAGCATCGCTCCATAAATAATAGCACATACCTCTGCATAGAAATTTGTTTTCCAACCTAGGCCAACCAAAAGGCTACCTAGAACTTCCGCATTAGAGCCACGGAATGTGACGCCGCAACCTGCCTGGCCAGGGTTGCCAAGTGACGCGCCATCACAACAGATTAATATTTCACCTGGATTCGGAGGCCACCAAGTAATCTCCAATGGAGTAGAAACTCGGAAAGCCCTATGCGCCACCTTGAAATAATTCAAAATCCGCAAATCATCTTCCTTGTTGTACATGTATCCCTTCATGCGGATCGAATTATCATGAATCAATTGATAAACCCGGCCTTTAAAACCAAGCCAATTCACCTTAGCCTCCTCAAAATAAATTTTGTTCCTCATCTTCCAAAGCTCCGTGGAAATTGCAAGATGAGTCACAAGCCATAAGTCCTTAACCATCCTACTACGACCCTTAGAAACCTTATAGGAATCAACAAGATCTTCCATAGGCTGCAACTTGAAGACGCCCGCTGCCCAGGCCCAAATACGCCTTGCAAACCTACACTGCCACGTTATGTGACGGTAATCCATATCTAAATGAAAGTATATTTTATTTGTGTGGGACAAGATAAGACCATATAATGGTGGAGATATATTGCTTTTGTTTTAAGCAAACTTAGCTTGAATCTTAAATCAAGTTTTCATCTAGTAGTGAATATTGAATGCTTTGTTCAAAGCTAAGAAAACCGTGATTGAGAAGCTATATAAAGGAGAACTCTATCAACTGGAAAACCTAATCTCCACATTTCTGTGTGATACTAGTTGCGGCTAGAGTCGATTCTCCTTTAACCTAGGTTTTCCTAAAACCATTATAGGTTAACGACTTAAAGACTTCATTGGGATTCTGAAGCCAGGTCCAACTATTTTCTCTGTAGTTGCATGTTATGATCTTACTTGTTCAATCGTATTGAGTATTATCTTTTCTAAGATTTTGCAAAAACATGTTTGTTCATCCACGAGGCTCAACAAGAAAAAATTTGTTGATTTCCATAGGGATTGCCAATTGCCCGTATGTTTCTATTCTAATTACCAAACAGACTATTGACTTAAATTTAAATCGTTGTGTCAATATATTGACTCGGGTCCTATGTTGTATCAGGCGCTAGGCGAGGCGCCAAGCCCGTCGCCTCACGCCTTAGCGCCTAAGGCGCCCTAGGCGACCATTTTACGCCAGATGAGTATTTAGGCTTAGATGATAGATTATATATAGTTATACATACATCGAAGAGGAGTATCTGTATATATACTACGAAAAGATCTTTTCTGGTGGAGTATATATTACAGAGAGAGACGATTATGAGTATATATATATAATAACATTAAGATAAACGAGATTTTCTTGAGTAGATAGGATATAGAGATGAGTATATGATCTATATATAGTTACATTTTATATTAAGATATCAATTTTTCTTTCCATATTTTCGTCCTTCATGCCCTTGATATATTGATCGTTCTACAGTCAAAGTTGTTTAAGGAAATAAAAATAATCAAGACAATCACGTCATTCATTATATTTCTTACCATTTCTTGATGAGATAGAGCGGTGATTGATAGTATAATAAAGGAAACAGAGTAATTCTTGAACTCTTGGAGCGGTGATTGATAGTATAATAAAGGAAACATAGTAATATATTTGAATTCCTATGAATTATGTTTCCATATGCATTGGTAGTATATAAAGCTTCCATACTTTGATCATGCATTTCCATGCAATGGGTTGATATTGCCGTCATAATGAGGTTTCCATATTTTAACCACTGATTGTGTGTAAAGGTTATATTGTTGCTATGTTTCCAACTTTCCATATTTTTATTATTGATTCTTGCTGAAATTGATGTTACGCCAAATACTTAATGGAGAATATTATTCATCAATGAGAATAAACCACCCTTCACGACAATCAACCATCAAATCTGGAAAGAAAAGTTTAAGGAAAGGAAAGAAAAGTTAAACAAAAGGTAAGTTAGTATAATCAATAGAAAAAAATCAAACAAAGGATTTATGGTCGAGTTTTAAGAGCTTCTCCAATGGAATATATGTGAAGATAAATGTCTAAGTCCACATAGGATAGACATTCATTTTCCCTAAAAATCTTCTCCAACCCAACTTCTTAAATCAATGTGAAGATGATGTGGCTTAATTTTTGTTAGACATTGTCAAGGTGAATGTCAAGTTTTAGACATTCACCTTGACAATGTCAAGCTATCCTAGTAAGCTTTTGTTTCCTAAAATTAATTCCAATATATTAACTATCCCTCTTTAGGTGTAATAAAATCTAAAATTTACTAAAAATAAAAAATGCATTTAATTCATAAAAAATCACCAACAACACCATTGGAGATGAAATGTTTTTTCCCCCTAAATTTAAGGAAATTTTGGAATGAGGATGTCTAGTTTGGGTTGCCACCTAGGAAACAAACACAACCACCATTGGAGAAGCTCTAAGTCCCTAAAAAATCAAGGAGGCGCCTTTGGCGCTTAGGCTAGCGCCTAACACTTCCTCCAAGCGCCAAACTCGCTCGCCTAAAGCGCCGACATGGGAAGTAGTGTGAAATTGAGTTACTCGGGCGCTGGACCTACGCTTAGTGCGCCTTTGGCGCATAGGCGCTCGTCTTTTACAACATAGCCCAGGTCCAGAAACCCATAAACAAATTCGCTTCTAGGTTTCCTTTGTTTTCAGTCTCCGTCCATTTCACTCTTCTCCTTCTTCTTTCTCTAACAACAGGGGCGGAACTGCATATAGACTTGGGCTGACTGCTCAAAGTCCAAAAAAAAACTCACAATTTCACCATGGTTTTGAGTTTGGCAAAAAAAAAAAACAAGCCTAAAAGATAGGCTTAAGCCACCCCCACCAAATCCAATTAGCTTTCAAGCCGCCCCACCCTTATTTTCCAGTTCCGCCACTAGACTAACAATGTCGAGAGCTCTGCAACTTGGAAGATATCTTCGTTGCATTTATTTAACCAAAACTAATCTGCGTTGTTTTCTTCTAGTTGATCAATCTTCATTTTCTTCTTCTTCCTCCTCCTCACCCACTCACTCTTACAGATTTCTCAACAATCAACCTTCTTTATATAACAGAAAGAAACTTCTCATCGTCAACACCACCACCACCTCCGCCGTCATCACCACCATCACAACCCAAACCAACTGTAATCAAAATGAAGAAACGCAGAAAAAGAGCACCGCCGGTTATAAGCTGGGAGAAATAGTCTGTTTTAGTTCTAAACTCACTTCCGCCATTGGATTCTTAACTAGAACTTCTGAGGCAGGCTCAGTTACTTTGGCGCTGCGAGTGAGGATCGTGTTTGAAGAAAAAAGCTAGAAGAGATTTTAGAAGCTATAGAGGAGGCACAAGGAACAGTCAGGCGAGTTGTAAGAGAAAAGCTTGGGGGTGAGCTTTCAGGCTGCTGGCATATACCACCAGCAGATGTCTGTCGCCCACAACCTGTTTGCATAAAGTACCTGAAAAATCCTCCATTCACACCAGTTCGTATAAGCCTTCTTCACCACTTGTCCGCATCAACAGCGTGCACCTGATCAATTTGTTTACCACCAGCAGCCTTGGTTCACTGCAATGAAAATTATCTGGACGAGAATTCTAGTTAATTCTCAGGTATGGAATTGCATTTCGTTTTGCCATTATATCTAATATTTCTCTTGACGATTTCTTATTAGGCATTGTCATTTAATCATTGTATTAGTATTAGATTTAGAACCAAATGCTGGTTGGGGTTTCTTAAGCGAATGTTAACTTCACAAGGCTTGCAGATTATTTAGTCTAGAACCAATGTTATTATACCAAAAACTGATAAAAATCTGGTGTTTGAGGCTAACTTTGAGGTTCCATGTACTATTTTTTGTGACCTTCTCGATCATTCTATTTCAACTGAGTCGTTCTGGTGTGCCATTGATTGGTTCTGCTGGAGTATATACCCAAGGAAAACCAGTTTCAGCGCTTTATCATGGGTTGCAAGGAATAAATAGAGGTTTGGAGCTTGCGATAAAGTATGGACTTTGTCATAAAGTCGTGGTTTATTGTTCTTCATCTCTTGCTGCTGATCTCGTCGAATCAAGGTTTCGTTGTTGTATCTGTACTGATAGATACCATAAACTCCACATTGTTTGCAAGATATGTACTAGAAATTCTATTCCTGAATGTAGTGAGGAGGAATTTCAACTACTGATGTATCCTCTCATTCAGGAAATTGTGGAAAATTCGTATATGTTTTGTTTTACCGTTATTGACATTAAAAGAAAACAAAATAGTGCAGCAGATTATCTTGCAAAGCTTCAGTTAGACAGAGAGGAGATAAATCCGCAAGAGTTTCCTGAGGAACTGAAAGCCATTCTTTACGAAGACGCACAAGACGGTGATCTGATGCCCATCATTCAACGTCCAAGGGCATGGTGGCTGCAGGATTTGGTAATTCGTAGACTTCAATTAGTTGATTAATCGTTCAAATGCTTATTCGAAAGCATCTTTTGAGTTATGAGGTACATATTTGGAAGAAGCGTATATTTCACCGGCCATTTTACATTCTTTGAATTTGCCATTTGGTTTCAGAAACTATATATACCGATCTGTTTAATACTCCATTCTTTCAGTTTGTCGTTTGTTTCAGATCAGTATGAAGCAAAATATGGAGTCAAAAACAAATGGAAGGTACTCTGAGCATTTTATTTTATTTTACTTTCGCTAAAATAGCATTTGGCCTTTTGATGTGCCAACCAGCTTTATCTTTAGCTGGGTTTGGTTTTAGCGTACATTTGTGTGACAGTGTAAACAGCCCCTATGCTCTGCCAGGGTTTACCTGCTGCATATCATAGGAAGACTATGGTTGGAGCAAATTTGCGTGCATTGATTATTTGTTTAGTAACTGCAGTTGGACCATGGGAATTTGGCATTAGATCCAACAAAATTGGGGCTGTTTTCCTTGTGGGGATGAGATTAATGTTGATTGAGTTCTCACGAATGGAGGTTGTCAGAGAGAACTGAGCGAGTGTGCTGATACCACTGATGGATATTGAGGCTGTCAGATTGAATGATGCAACTTGGTTTATTCAGTTTGTGAACCAAGAGGGTAGCCAACAATTCGCCATGAGCTTCTGCCGCAACCAGAGGAAGGCCTTCATTAAGGGGGGAGGAGTTACTGCTACAGAAAGCTCCATTGCAATTTTTGGCCAAGGCAGCAGCAACAGCAGAATAAAGTGGATTCGCAGCACATCAGCAGTGATTTTCATAATATTCGGTGATGGTGGATTCCAGAATGGAGGAGGACTTTTTTGCCACCTGAAGCTGGTTACTGGTGAGTGGTGACATTGAGAGGCTGACTGCAACAAAAGTTAGCCAAGAAATTTGCTTGTTGGGGGGTAATTTCAACTTTTGGCTTGGTTTTGTTGAAGACCAAGCTGTTTCTTGCTTTCCACAAACTCCAGGGAAAGCAAGGTCTGCTAAAGGGTCCTGCCATGATCAGGTATGTGAAGCCATTGAGCTATAAATCTTTTTATAGTTAACGACTGGATGTTGCAGAATCTCAGACCCAACTTGGATGCAAACATGACAGCTTGAGAGAAATTAAGTCAAAAGATTGAAATCAAGTTACATAAAACTTAGAACAATGGCAAATTCTTGAGAGAGGAGTTATAGCTAAAATGCTTACCTTTTCTTCTTTTTTTTGATGAGAAGGTTAGCGATATTTATCAAAATACAATAAGTTTTCAATTTCATTTTTATTGAAAATATTGGAAATAATGCTTGCTTTATGAACTCGTTGATGTATATGCATGGACTTGTGTTGAATTTTCTTGATCCTCGCTTCTTTTGTAACCGAGTCCATTGAGGCATTGTGATCTCTGCTATGAGCTTGAGGAAGATTTCCTAAAGAATTAATAGTTTCTTTAATAGTATTCTCTGCTAACCACAAAGAACTCTTGTCTTTGTTGATTATAGAATCCGCAAGAATTTTACAGTATGTTACAAAAGCTATGCTAGACAATAAAATTGCTTCTAACCATTTTACCGCCTTTAGGAGAGATTTCGCTTGTGCATGAAGAGCTGAAAATTCCCATTCCGAACCCACAGTAATGTGCATGAAGGCTTCTTGGTCTACTGAGTATAGAATGTAAGCATATCACATTGATAAATTCTCCTTTTTATAGAATGTAAGCATATCACATTGATAAATTCTCCTTTTTATATGAAGCATTTCCGAATATTATCCAATCCTTCTTTATATTGGACCAAGTAGGTTTAAACCTCTTCACGTTATGGTTTCCATGTGCTATTTTGTCCTTGATATTCAAAGAGATCTTAAATTTCTTAATTTGTTCGATTAAGACTGTAGGATTTGGAGTGGTATTACCAAAGACCACTTCGCATCTATATTTCCAAATGAACCATAACATTGTTGCAATTTTTTTCACTAAATTGTGAAAAATTTGCATCTATAATCCATTTTTCTGTCCAAGCGGTGATCGAAGTCGTTGGGATTTGAGCGTTTGTTGTGTCTAAGGAACAACCAAACCATATGGATCTAGCGAAAGGACAGCTTCTGAACAGATGATGATCTGTTTCCGAAGCCTGTAAATTGCAAATTGGGCACTCTGACAATATCTTCGGGTTATGAGATACAAGTCTACTTGTCGTAGGAAGAACTTTCTGGTATAGCCTCCAAATAAACAATTTAATTCTTGGAATAACTTGCATTTTCCAAGGAAAATGCAAGTTATTTTCATTTTCTCTATTTTGGTTAATTATAAAATTGTATATGTTTTTTGCCGAAAAAGCTCATCTAATTTTATCTGCTTCTCCTTTGTTTGGGGTAATAGCTAGGATTTTTTCTTTTATTTCTTGAGAGAAAGATCCTCTAGTTTCTCACTATCCCAGGCTCCTTGAGAATTTATTAGGTCTTGGACTTTTTCCGGTAGCGGATCTTCTTTATCACTCGGTTTTTGGAGTTTATCTGAATTGGGGATCCAATTGTCTTCCCTCTTGCTTGAAGCGTCGAGTAAATTGTCTGATGCTTTACTATTTTTGAATATTTAGTAGGAATAACGTCTATTGTATTTGTAGTGAGAGCAGAATTTATCAACCAACTTGCGTTAAGTCCCGATCGACCGTGCACAAAGATGATTGAACCACGTAATTGCTTCGCCAGTCAGTGATTGTGAGAATATCTTGCACACCAATTCATCGATGTATTGTCCTAGTGTCATGTGATAAGCACGTTTGTGCTATATTTTATACCCATACTTTTATTAACTACTACTCGATGTTTTGGTTAATAACACTATTTTAGTGCTTTTGTAGAAAGTACAAAGAAGAAAACGCCTAAATGGATAACTATACGGCGTCTGCGGTTCAAAACATCAAACCCACCTTGTGGCTCGAGAACAACACAGTGAAACAAATGAATTCAAGCTTGTCAACTCCACTGTTGATAGAGACATGAGACATGCTTTATCTTCTAAAGGCCATGCATGTGAGTTATCTGAAGCTGAAGAGAAGTGAGAACGTGTCCAGCTCTCACACCACTCATTTCTTAACATAATGAAAGAAAGCAAATGGTTCACTACAAGACAATTCTTGGTATTAGCTCAAGTCTGTTGGTGGTTACTGTACGGGCGTAGATGGAGTTGGTTTTGCTGGGATTTCTGGTGGATGACACAGTCGTTGGAGTCAGTGGAAGAAGAACCGTATAAGGTCAGGAAAAGAAGTTGTATGTGGTTATTACTGGTGATTAATGGAGTTGGCATCAATTTGTTTACTCCAACTGAAGTCGATGGATCAAAGAGGCAGTGGTGCTGGTGGTGAAGGGTTCAATGTAAATGGATGAATGCTGTTGCCAGGGAGGAAGATGAGCAATTGGAGTTGAGTGAGCTGTGCAGTCAACGGAGAGAATTGGTGCCATGGTTGTTGTTGGATTTTAGGGAAAAGTTTGGCAGTTGAGCTCGTGAACGATGGTAGCTTCTTAGAATGAATAAGAGCTGATGCCGGCACTAATTGTAGCAGTAAAGCGTTATTGCAGGCGAAAGATGACGTTGCTGACGCGTGAAAGAAGATGAAGAGAGGTACTGACGTTGGCTAAATGGGTTTTGCAAGAAAATGGTACCACTGGTTGTCGATAAAAATTTCCGAGACCAACTGAGTGTCCCTGAAATCAGTTGGTATGAGATGGTGTTGATGCCGGGAGATGGATGGTTCGAGAACAATGGCTGCTTCAGGAACTCGTTACTCAGATTAGAAGCAATTGGTAGCCTTATCGGTTGGGAAAGTGTGTTAACTGAATGAAAGGAGTTGGTGGCTAGATGGATACTTTCCGGTGTTCTCAGCCAAGGAAAATGATTTTGAATAGAGCAAAAATGGGCGTTCAAGCTGTTGTATAACCAACTCTTCTCCACGATACAACAACTCTTCATGGGGCTTTCTTTTCAGATGTTATAGATGGATGCAGTCAGTGAAGTGGAGATGTGCGTTGAGCTATTGCAATCGGTGGTCAGCAGTGGAGCGAATTGGAGATTGGCTGAGAGAAGAAGGGAATTGTTTGAAACGTATATGCTGGCTAGATTTGAAGATAAGAAAGAAGCGTATTCAATTCTCGTTCATAGCAGGGGAATATTGAGCAGCATCTTAGACAAAATAAGTGGCAGCGGCAAAGCTAGTTGCATCTGGTGGAGTCGATCAGGGAGTAGAAAATTGATGATGTGAAGAGAGGGACCGTGTGATAGCATGAGCACGTGACATCTATAATCAGATGGCAGATGAGTGATGGAAAAGAATACGTGGCGAAACTTCATTGGTGATTTTGTTTATCACTCAACATGTGTCATAACTTAATTGGCTGATGACGTGGTGTAGAAAGTGAATAAGGAAATTAGATTTACACGATCACATACGGAGCAAGAGGAGTCCGAACGGGGATTCTGGGGGGGCGGAGGCGGATACACAGCCGGGGAGGAGCTACTACTACTTCACGGAGAATAGGGTTTGGAGTTTGAAGTTTTATCCCTTTGTTTTTGTTTTTGTTTAGCTAATTTTGATTTTAATCTTTTTATGGATTTTGAGAAAGTCATGGCTAGCTAGATCCCTATACTGGGTCGACGGAGGAAACCGAACTTCATACATGAGTGAATTTATTCTATTTTCTATTTGACTTTTGCACTTATTATGAATTGATTTATGATTCGATAAAATTAGTTGTGATTCAATTAGATAGGTTATGCTTTGAATTAAGATAATCTATGCTTAGGGGATATAATTAATGTTTTGAGGATCTATTTTGGCAAAACCAGAGTCGATGTTTTATTTATTTACAGAGCGATTATTGTTGGGAATAAATAATTGAACCTCGTTTTGTGAATTCGGTGGAATCGTAGACCCAGTGATTCTCTTCTATTTATTATTTTATTTAAAACCTCTTAATTTAATCTTAACAACATCCGAGAGAATGAATCACAATTACTACAAAGAAAAACTTTAAAAAATCTTAAATCATTTTGGCGCCGCTGCCGGGGATTTGTTTTTAGATTAATTTTTAGGTTGATTTTTAATTTTGTACAGCATTTTAATTTTTTTAATTTTTTTTTTTTAGAATTTCTTTTTTCATTTTTATGCGTTTCTTTTTCTATTCCTTTTCAGGATGATGACTTCTTCTGAGGAGACGTCACCTACAATGACGCTGGCGGAATATATGCGTAGAAAGTCGAATTATCAGGAAACCTCATCTGAGATGACGCTTGCTGAATATATGCGTAGGCAATGGTATGGAGTTTCTGCTCCACATGAGGTAAGTGAAGAATCAAATCAAAATATTTATGAGAAGTATTACAAACACACCCCGCCTAGTTTGGAGCAAAGATTAAGAGTTCTTGAATGTCAAAAATTATTTGCTGAAGATGATGAATCTGATAGTGACTCTCTTTTCCAAACTGAACATATATATGACCATGTGGATGATTGTGTGGAGGATTCTCCTAATTCCATAGATGAATCTACCTCACAAGATCATTCACCCGACTTAGCGGTTGTTTCTAGACCCCTAGACTTCCAAAAGTTGCCTAATTTAGGGTTAGAATTGTGTGCTTCTAAAGTGTTGTTGGACTACTTTGCATCTAAGTACCCGGAAGACTTGCCTATTCCTGATACCGTGCCTGAATCAATTAATATTTCCCCAGTCTCAATCGAATCCCCATACTTTGTTCTTTACGCACTTCCATGCGCAGTAAAAACTTGGTTTAGGGGTAAATCTTGTTTTCCGACAGTTTCAGTGTCCCCATTTTTTCATAAAATAATTGTGAAGCTATCGTTTGTAAATATTTTATTTTGGGTCGATCCCCAAGTTTTTAGGTTATTAGTTTACGGGGATCTTTTATTTACATTCCAGTAGGTATAATTATTTATTTATTTTTTGTTTATTTTTATTTTTATTTCCCATCTTAATTTTTACGTTGGATGACTCAATTACATTGAGGACAATGTAATATTTAAGTGTGGGGGAGTGGTTAACGTTTTATTTTTCTCTGTTTTCGAATTTTTCTTACTTATCATGACCAGTCATGTAATGGTCTTTAAAAAAATTATGATTGTTCGGGTTATGACCAGCTGTGTAGCGAGTCTATTTTTATGCATTTCTTTATTACGACCAGCTGTGTAGCGGGTCTAAAAAAAATTGTGAACAACATGACCAGCTGTTGAGCGGGTCTTTCTGATTATATGTCTCGCTGTTTAGTAGACATCTCTCGATCTTGTTGTTTAGCGGATCCGTCTAGCTGTTTAGCAGACATATTTATACCACTGTTTAGTGGTTTCGTCTAGCTGTTTAGCAGACTTCTCTACACCACTATTTAGTGGTTCCGTCTTGCTGTGTAGCGGACAACACTCTTTATCCATCTGTTTAGCGGATAAATTCTTTGTTTTGCTCGAGGACTAGCAAAATATAAGTGTGGGGTGTTGATAAGCATGTTTGTGCTATATTTTATACCCATACTTTTATTAACTACTACTCGATGTTTTGGTTAATAACACTATTTTAGTGCTTTTGTAGAAAGTACAAAAAGAAAACGCCTAAATGGATAACTATACTATGGCGTCAAGGTTCAAAACATCAAACCCACCTTGTGGCTCGAGAACAACACAAGAAACAAATGAATTCAAGCTTGTCGACTCCACCGTTGATAGAGACATGAGACATGCTTTATCTTCTAAAGGCCATGCATGTGAGTTATCCAAGTCAAGAGAAGTGAGAACGTGTCCACTCTCACACCACTCATTTCTTAACATAATGAAAGAAAGCAAATGGTTCACTACAAGACAATTCTTGGTATTAGCTCAAGTCTGTTGGTGGTTACTTGTACGGGCGTAGATGGAGTTGGTTTTGTCTGGATTTCTCAGTGGATGACACATGTCGTTGGAGTCGGTGGAAGAAGAACCGTATAAGGTCGTGAAAAGAAGTTGTATGTGGTTATTACTGGTGATTAATGGAGTTGGCATCAATTTGTTTACTCCAACTGAAGTCGATGGATCAAAGAGGCGTTGCAGTCTTTTGGTGGTGAAGGGTTCAATGTAAATGGATGAATGCTGTTGCCAGGGAGGAAGATGAGCAATTGGAGTTGAGTGAGCTGTGCAGTCAACGGAGAGAATTGGTGCCATGGTTGTTGTTGGATTTTAGGGAAAAGTTTGGCAGTTGAGCTCGTGAACGATGGTAGCTTCTTAGAATGAATAAGAGCGATGCCGCACTAATTGTAGCAGTAAAAAGCGTTATTGCAGCGAAAGATGACGTTAAGACGCGTGAAAGAAGATGAAGAGAGGTAACGACGTTGGCTAAATGGGTTTTGCAAGAAAATGGTACCACTGGTTGTCGATAACGGTTTAGAGACCAACCGAGTGTCCCCGAATCAGTTGGTATGAGATGGTGTTGATGCTTAGGAGATGGATGGTTCGAGAACAATGGCTGCTTCAGAACTCGTTACTTTCATTAGAAGCAATTGGTAGCCTTATCGGTTGGGAAAGTGTGTTAACTGAATGAAAGGAGTTGGTGGCTAGATGGATACTTGCGGTGTTCTCACCAAGGAAAATGATTTTGAATAGAGCAAAAATGGGCGTTCAAGTTGTTGTATAACCAACTCTTCTCCTCGATACAACAACTCTTCATGGGGCTTTCTTTTCTTCGTGTGTTATAGATGGATGCAATCAAGAAGTGGAGATGTGTTGAGCTATTGCAATCGGTGGTCAGCAGTGGAGCTGAATTGGAGATTGGCTCGAGAGAAGAAGGAATTGTTTGAAACGTATATGCTGGCTAGATTTGAAGATAAGAAAGAAGCGTGTTCAATTCTCGCTATAGCAGGGGAATATTGAGCAAAGATCTTAGACAAAATAAGGCAATGGGCAAAGCTAGTTACATCCAGTGAGTCGATCAGGGAGTAGAAAATTGATGCTGTGAAGAGAGGGACCGTAGATAGCATGAGCACGTGACATCTATAATCAGATGGCAGATGAGTGATGGAAAAGAATACGTGGCGAAACTTCATTGGTGATTTTGTTTATCACTCAACATGTGTCATAACTTAATTGGTTGATGACGTGGTGTAAAAAGTGAATAAGGAAATTAGATTTACACGATCACATACGGAGCGAGAGGAGTCCGAACGGGGATTCTGGGGGAGCGGAGGCGGATACACAGCCGGGGAGGAGCTACTACTACTTCACGGAGAATAGGGTTTGGAGTTTGAAGTTTTATCCCTTTGTTTTTGTTTTTTCTTAGCTAATTCTGATTTTAATCTTTTTATGGATTTTGAGAAAGTCATGGCTAGCTAGATCCCTATACTGGGTCGACGGAGGAAACCGAACTTCATACATGAGTGAATTTATTCTATTTTCTATTTGACTTTTGCACTTATTATGAATTGATTTATGATTCGATAAAATTAGTTGTGATTCAATTAGATAGGTTATGCTTGAATTAAGATAATCTATGCTTAGGGGATACTGATTAATGTTTTGAGGATCTATTTTGGCAAAACCAGAGTCGATGTTTTATTTATTTACCGAGCGATTATTGTTGGGAATAAATAATTGAACCTCGTTTTGTGAATTCTTGGAATCGTAGACCCAAATGATTCTCTTCTATTTATTATTTTATTTAAAACCTCTTAATTTAATCTTAACAACATCCGAGAGAACGAATCACAATTACTACAAAGAAAAACTTTAAAAATCTTAAATCATTTTGTGGCTATTGCCGGGATTTGTTTTTAGATTAATTTTTAGGTTGATTTTTAATTTTGTACAGCATTTTAATTTTTTTAATTTTTTTTTTAGAATTTCTTTTTTCATTTTTATGCGTTTCTTTTTCTATTCCTTTTCAGGATGATGACTTCTTCTGAGGAGACGTCACCTACAATGACGCTGGCGGAATATATGCGTAGAAAGTCGAATTATCAGGAAACCTCATCTGAGATGACGCTTGCTGAATATATGCGTAGGCAATGGTATGGAGTTTCTGCTCCACATGAGGTAAGTGAAGAATCACATCAAAATATTTATGAGAAGTATTACAAACACACCCCGCCTAGTTTGGAGCAAAGATTAAGAGTTCTTGAATGTCAAAAATTATTTGCTGAAGATGATGAATCTGATAGTGACTCTCTTTTCCAAACTGAACATATATATGACCATGTGGATGATTGTGTGGAGGATTCTCCTAATTCCATAGATGAATCTACCTCACAAGATCATTCACCCGACTTAGCGGTTGTTTCTAGACCCTAGACTTCCAAAAGTTGCCTAATTTAGGGTTAGAATTGTGTGCTTCTAAAGTGTTGTTGGACTACTTTGCATCTAAGTACCCTAAGACTTGCCTATTCTCGATCACCGTGCAAAGAATCAATTAATATTTCCCAGGTCTCAATCGAATCCCCATACTTTGTTCTTTACGCACTTCCATGCGCAGTAAAAACTTGGTTTAGGGGTAAATCTTGTTTTCCGACAGTTTCAGTGTCCCCATTTTTTCATAAAATAATTGTGAAGCTATCGTTTGTAAATATTTTATTTTGGGTCGATCCCCAAGTTTTTAGGTTATTAGTTTACGGGGATCTTTTATTTACATTCCAGTAGGTATAATTATTTATTTATTTTTTGTTTATTTTTATTTTTATTTCCCATCTTAATTTTTACGTTGGATGACTCAATTACATTGAGGACAATGTAATATTTAAGTGTGGGGGAGTGGTTAACGTTTTATTTTTCTGTTTCAGGAATTTTCTTACTTATCATGACCAGCTGTGTAGCGGGTCTTTAAAAAAAATTAAAAAATTAAAAAAATTATGATTGTTCGGGTTATGACCAGCTGTGTAGCGAGTCTATTTTTATGCATTTCTTTATTACGACCAGCTGTGTAGCGGGTCTAAAAAAAATTGTGAACAACATGACCAGCTGTTGAGCGGGTCTTTCTGATTATATGTCTCGCTGTTTAGTAGACATCTCTCGATCTTGTTGTTTAGCGGATCCGTCTAGCTGTTTAGCAGACATATTTATACCACTGTTTAGTGGTTTCGTCTCGCTGTTTAGCAGACTTCTCTACACCACTATTTAGTGGTTCCGTCTTGCTGTGTAGCGGACAACACTCTTTATCCATCTGTTTAGCGGATAAATTCTTTGTTTTGCTCGAGGACTAGCAAAATATAAGTGTGGGGTGTTGATAAGCATGTTTGTGCTATATTTTATACCCATACTTTTATTAACTACTACTCGATGTTTTGGTTAATAACACTATTTTAGTGCTTTTGTAGAAAGTACAAAGAAGAAAACGCCTAAATGGATAACTATACGGCGTCTGCGGTTCAAAACATCAAACCCACCTTGTGGCTCGAGAACAACACAGTGAAACAAATGAATTCAAGCTTGTCAACTCCACTGTTGATAGAGACATGAGACATGCGTTATCTTCTAAAGGCCATGCATGTGAGTTATCTGAAGCTGAAGAGAAGTGAGAACGTGTCCAACTCTCACACCACTCATTTCTTAACATAATGAAAGAAAGCAAATGGTTCACTACAAGACAATTCTTGGTATTATCTCAAGTCTGTTGGTGGTTACTGTACGGGCGTAGATGGAGTTGGTTTTGCTGGGATTTCTGGTGGATGACTCAGTCGTTGGAGTCACTGGAAGAAGAACCGTATAAGGTCAGGAAAAGAAGTTGTCTGTGGTTATTACTGGTGATTAATGGAGTTGGCATCAATTTGTTTACTCCAACTGAAGTCGATGGATCAAAGAGGCAGTGGTGCTGGTGGTGAAGGGTTCAATGTAAATGGATGAATGTTGTTGCCAGGGAGGAAGATGAGCAATTGGAGTTGAGTGAGTTGTGCAGTCAACGGAGAGAATTGGTGCCATGGTTGTTGTTGGCTTTTAGGGAAAAGTTTGGCAGTTGAGCTCGTGAACGATGGTAGCTGCTTAGAATGAAGAAGAGCTGATGCCTTAGACTAATTGTAGCAAGTAAGCGTTATTGCAGGCGAAAAGATGACGTTGTTGACGCGTGAAAGAAGATGAAGAGAGTACTTGACGTTGGCTAAATGGGTTTTGCAAGAAAATGGTACCACCGGTTGTCGATAAAAATTTCAGACCAACCGAGTGTCCCCCGAAATCGCCAGGTATGAGATGGTGTTGATGCCGGGAGATGGATGGTTCGAGAACAATGGCTGCTTCAGGAACTCGTTACTCAGATTAGAAGCAATTGGTAGCCTTATCGGTTGGGAAAGTGTGTTAACTGAATGAAAGGAGTTGGTGGCTAGATGGATACTTTCCGGTGTTCTCAGCCAAGGAAAATGATTTTGAGTAGAGCAAAAATGGGCGTTCAAGCTGTTGTATAACCAACTCTTCTCCACGATACAACAACTCTTCATGGGGCTTTATTTTCAGATGTTATAGATGGCTGCAGTCAGTGAAGTGGAGATGTGCGTTGAGCTATTGCAATCGGTGGTCAGCAGTGGAGCGAATTGGAGATTGGCTGAGAGAATAAGGGAATTGTTTGAAACGTATATGCTGGCTAGATTTGAAGATAAGAAAGAAGCGTATTCAATTCTCGTTCATAGCAGGGGAATATTGAGCAGCATCTTAGACAAAATAAGTGGCAGCGGAAAAGCTAGTTGCATCTGGTGGAGTCGATCAGGGAGTAGAAAGTTGATGATGTGAAGAGAGGGACCGTGTGATAGCATGAGCACGTGACATCTATAATCAGATGGCAGATGAGTGATGGAAAATAATACGTGGCGAAACTTCATTGGTGATTTTGTTTATCACTCAACATGTGTCATAACTTAATTGGCTGATGACGTGGTGTAGAAAGTGAATAAGGAAATTAGATTTACACGATCACATACGGAGCAAGAGGAGGCCGAACGGGGATTCTGGGGGGGCGGAGGCGGATACACATCCGGGGAGGAGCTGCTGCTACTTCACGGAGAATAGGGTTTGGAGTTTGAAGTTTTATCCCTTTGTTTTTGTTTTTGTTTAGCTAATTTTGATTTTAATCTTTTTATGGCTTTTGAGAAAGCCATGGCTAGCTAGATCCCTATACTGGGTCGACGGAGGAAACCGAACTTCATACATGGGTGAATTTATTCTATTTTCTATTTGACTTTTGCACTTATTATGAATTGATTTATGATTCGATAAAATTAGTTGTGATTCAATTAGATAGGTTATGCTTTGATTTAAGATAATCTATGCTTAGGGGATATAATTAATGTTTTGAGGATCTATTTTGGCAAAACCAGAGTCGATGTTTTATTTATTTACAGAGCGATTATTGTTGGGAATAAATAATTGAACCTCGTGTTGTGAATTCGGTGGAATCGTAGACCCAGTGAATCTCTTATATTTATTATTTTATTTAAAACCTCTTAATTTAATCTTAACAACATCCGAGAGAACGAATCACAATTACTACAAAGAAAAACTTTAAAAAATCTTAAATCATCATGTCAGTTTCATAATGTAAAACGTGATGATCTGGATCATCTGTTTTCTCATCGAATTCCGGCAGCTTGGGGACTTGGAAATTCATTGGTGGTCGAAACTCTCTGATATTCTCTCTGAAGGGAGATCCCGCGGCTCAATGCAACCTATCTATCTTTTCCTCTATAGAGTGCTTCTTTGATATTACCTCTCCATCATTTTGTGAAGACGAGCATCAGTTATTGCATTTATATCGCCATCAGAGGAACTTTCTTCCTGCTCATAGTCATCTTGATAGTTCGTGTATCCTGATCTTGTTTTGATTGTTGAGCCTTTATCTCCAATAAACAAGATAGGCAGAAATCACAAAGTTTCTTCGTCCCAGACTTTATGATTCTACAAGTATCTACTTATGAGGTGAATAATAATCTATGTTGCTCTTCGGGAGTCAGAAGAACAGATTTTTAGGTTTGTCTAGACTTTGTCTATTGCAATCGATTTCCCACCTCACCTTGATCTTTGATCAGAACGTAAATCACATATAGTCTTATATGTGGGAGGAAGATTGGTTTAAAGTCTTCAGTTGATTGAAGCAACTCTTAGGCTGTAAAGGATGTCAGCTAAGGGAATCAATTGCGCAGAGTACTACTGGATTCAAGAGGTATATGGAGAGCGACTGTAACTGAATCGTTGTGATGGTATATTAGGTCCCAAATACATCCCAGTCCGAAGTATTGATAGTATGCTAGTGTCTGTAGCAGCTTGTACATTTTGATATTCAAAAATCGACTAGGTCTCGGGGTTTTTCTGCATTTGCGGTTTCCTCGTTAACAAAATTTCTAGTGTCTGTGTTATTTCTTTTCCGCATTATATTATTTATCTTTATAATTGAAATATCACATGTTGTACGTAAAATCAATTCAAGTAGATAAGTCCATCGCAATTGTTGGATACAACTTGATTGATCTTGGATATTAATCTTTGGAATAGTCCAAGTACTCTCAAAGAATAATCAGGTTCATGGGCTTGTCTCTGTTTACATTCTGATTGTGAGAGGAAGAGATATAAGCTCTTCGTATAATTTCTTATTGAGATTCATTAAGTTGTAACTCTCGGAATTGTATTTGAGTTTAGTCCATACATGTTTCCTAAGAAAAAGTTGGTGGTGTATTTTGGTACCCCCTCAATGAAACATTGATTATATAATCAATTGGTCTTGACCCATTACTATTGTCAAGTGAATATCTTGAAATTGTATTGTGTCGAATTTGTTTATAGACGATCACTTAAGGTATAAGACTTATAGGTTGAAATGAAAAAATTGTGGGGTACTTGGGTACCCTCGTCATTTTAGAGATTTAGTCAGCCAAGACAGATTCAATGCAGACATTCAACCAAATCTAGATCAATTTTTATTTTATAATAAAATATATATCTAGGACAGACAATGATCAATATTAACCCCCAGACCTTTAAAATCGGTCGTTGAGTGAAGTTATTCCGTGACTCTCACAACCTAGTCATACATGAAAAATACGCTCAAACAGCGACCCTATCCATGACTGTTAAAACAGGTTATTTAACCGGTATAGTATGACATGTTCTGATGGTCGCGGATGTCCTATTTTCCACCAGTGTTGACTTAAAACTTATTCATTACAATATTAAATCCATACGATATAGTCTCATATAGATGAAATGGTGATACTATGAGTAAATAAAATGGTTCAATCTTCACATACCTCTTTGTTGATGAAGTTCTCCAAATATCTTTGTTTGATCTTGAGCCTTCATTTTTCGATGTTATTCAGTGATGTTTGATACTCAACTAACCATACACTAATCCTAGTCCAAGACTTGAATTTAGTTATATGCGTCTAACATTAACAACAAGCTTGAGATAGCAAAACTTGCAAGTTGACTGAGCAGTTCTATAACAAATATGTGTTCATATCTAGAGAAGTTCAATCTATTGAATCATATAAAAAAATAACAAAATAAAAAAGAGGTTAAGCAATAACATCACATTTCTTTCCATTGTGACCATCATCTCATCAGGAGGAATAAATAAGAGACGCCTTTTAGGTAGGGTATATATATATTACATACACACACAGTTTTGTCTCAGTTCATCTTTTTAAAATTGTGAAAAATGAAACTATCCACAGAATTCAGATTACTACAAACACAAGCTTATGAGGTCTTTGCGTGTTTTCCAGCTCATATACCAATTGAAAAAGCGGGGGCATAACAACCATACCCAATAATTCATTCGGAAATATGTATGGACTAAACTCCAATTTAATTCCAAGAGCACCAACTTAAAAGCGAGACTCAATCAAGAATTATATCGAAGAGTTGTTATCTCTTTCTCAATACAATCAGCAAATCAAACAGATAGAAATCTGCGAGCCTGATTGATATGAGAAATAACTTGGACGGTACCAAAGACCAATTCCCAAGTGTCAATCAAGTTTTATCCAACAAACAAGGATGGATTTATCAACTATTGAACTATGCACAACCTGTGATATTTCACTTATATAAACAAATATAGTGCGAAAAAGGAATAACATATACACCAGAAATTTTGTTAACGAGGAAACCGCAAATGCAGAAAAACCCCGGGACCTAGTCCAGATTTGAACACCATATTGTATTAAGCTACTACATACTTTAGCATATTACAAGTTAACTTCGGACATGAATGTAGTTGAGCCCTAACCAAGTCTCACACCGATTAAAGTACAGTCGCGTTCATTACGCCTCTAGAACCACGTTGGATTCTGCGCACTTGATTCCCTTAGCTGATCTCACCCACAACTAAGAGTTGCTACGACCCAAAGTCGAAGACTTATAAATAAATCTGTGTCCCACAAATATGTCTATTCTTTATTTTGTTTGTTCCGCTTTTTGATACGAAAATCAAGGTGAACAGGAACCAACTAATAATCCGGTCTTATACTCCCGATAAGCAGCCTAGAAATATTAGTCACCTCACAATAACCAAACTGATTAACATGAAAAGTTATTGCAGAATCACAAAAGTCTGAGACGGAGAACTTTTGTGAATACTTTTTATATCTTACCTATCAGAGATAAATCTCGAGTAAATCTTAGAGAAGATAAAACTCAATACGATAGAAGAAGTAAGATCAGAATACGCAACTACAGAGAAAATAGTTGGATTTGGCTTCAAGAATCCCAAATGAAGACTTCAAGTCGTAAACCTAATAATGGTTTTGAAAAAACCTAGGTTAAAGGAGAATCGACTCTAGTTTGCAACTAGGCCACAAGAAAGTGCCAGGATTAGATTTTCCAGTTGCTAGAGTTCTCCCTTATATAGCCTTTCAAATCAGGGTTGCTTACAATCAAAGCTAAGATAGCTTAGTAACAAAGCATTCCATATTCACCGTTAGATGAGCTCCTGATTTAAGATTCAAACTAAGTCTGCTTAAAAATAAAGCAATCAATCTCCACCGTTAAATGGTCTTAGCTTGTTACACACAAATGAAATATACTTATATCATATATGGGTTACCGTACCTAAACATATATATTGAGTTGGCTCAATAAAAATTAACCGAATTTAGCCATATGAACACTTTTATCTTAGCCATATTCATCTAACACTTCTAGATAAAATATGAAGATCAATCAATCATGCAAGATAATCAAATGAATCTAATTTTGTTTCAAATAGAGTTGTTCAATTTTTCACTATTTCATAGAAATATATATGAAAACATTGAATCCAAATCGGTTTGATTCGTAATCGTACAAAGTACTTATACAAAAATCAATTCATGAACATTAAGCCACGATTTTCAATTCCTTACATCATAAATGTTTTAGTTCATGAGTATGAGAATCATACAAACCGATTTTAGAACTTCACCACTGTGTTCGCAAACTGGGTACGCGAACAACAGCTCTGGACCTTGGCTTAGTCAAGATGTTCGCAAATCCGGTTCGCGAACAACCGTTACAGACCCAACTCTGGTAAACCCGTTAGCATATTAGGTACTCAAACAAGAGTTCCAGACCTTCTCAGGTAAATTCGTTTTCATACTAGGTACGCAAACAAGAGTTCCAGACCTAAATCATCACAATACAATTCGCATACTAGGTATGCATACCGCGTTGTATCCAAACATGGGTAATTGTTCAAAACTCTCGTTTCAATCATTGAAACATATTTGGAAGACGACAATAGTTGTCTCACACATAACATTAGCTTCGAGTACTTTTCAAGTGGTCAAATGATCAATACAAAACTTCCCGAGCTAACATCAAATGATTCTCTCATACAAATCATATAAGATGTTCAAGGTAATTTTCACATGATCATCTTTTGACTTAATATTTAGTTTCCAACAAATAGATTGTTTCCAACTAAACTCGTCAAGAATATGATGAACATAGCTAAAGAAAAAAGCTTCCAACACATATTTCGAGAAATAGATAAGTGAGATAAACTCGGCTCAAAATATCATATATGTATAATGTAAAAGTCTATATAGCTATACGACTTGGTCTCATTAGAAGATAGAATAGAGTAGACTTATGAGTGATAGATAAGTTTTAGTCTCCACATACCTTTTGTTGATAAAGTTCCTCCAAGCTCCTCGGTAGATCTTCTTCTTTAATTGTTGAACGCCGTGAAGTCTAAATCTCAACTACACATTTTATCCTAATCTGAGACATAACTATAAGTAGACTAGAAACCAAGTATATAGTTTTGATCAACTAAATTTGAAAAACAAGCTTGAGATAGCAATGCTTGCGAGTTCGACCGAGCAGTGCTCTAACAATCTCCCCCTTTTTCAATTTTAGTGACAAAACTATCAATATATATGGATTACAAAATAAATAAACTTTGTAGCTTCTCATCCATCATGCTTGATTTCCTTGGCTCTTCAACATTCTTTGAATTCTTCGCTACTCCAAGCACTTCAGCGATTCTGAACGTGTTCAACACAGCATCAATGTTGTTGAAGATCTGTATCCATAACAATAAGAAAATAAATGTTCTCAATCATTGTTATACAGTGTCATAGTATTATTATATAGATAATCAAAGTCCAATTGTATCACAACTTTAAAATAATACTATGGTGATATGTATCACTCCCCCTTAGTCAATACTTTATCTTATAATGAAAACCACTCCCCCTTACATAATGATCCGTAAACCATATGTATGTAGTGTGAACTACCAAATAATTATCCCCCTTTTTGTCAATATAAATTGACAAAGCTACGAAAATTACAGATCATAATGAAATTTTCAAAAAGATACTTCATGACTAAAAAAGAACATATCAACTTTGTTTCGATGATTTCACATAGTCGAAACTTAGTGTATTCATCGATGAGTTTATAATGATACAAGATAACTCCTACAATATTCCACATCCACACTCCCCACAAAGATATGGCAATTAAGCACAAGTTCAATTCAGGACTCTCCCCTATTTTATGTCATTCCCAAGAGAAAAAGATGAGCGACCTTACTTTTACAAGAAAATAAGGATTTTTTTGGACGTTAACAAATCTCATGGATTCGTATCAAGTAAACTCAAATAAATTAACCAGAAGGAGACCTTATTTATTAATTTAATCGGAAACACTCAACATAAGAAAACTTACTGAGCCATACAATAATTTCACGTAAGAGTGGATCAGGGAAAGATCAATACCGCGGAATTTCAAAAGTACATTTTATCTTTTATCAATATTTGGACAAATATATAATAAACTTAACTTTTGAGCATATATGAGATAAGCACAGTTCACGAACGTAGACACACACACACACACACACACACATATATATATATATATATATATCTCATAAGCAATTGCAATATATGAAATCAAAAAGAGTAAATATTGCAAATATCATCTTCCAAATAACTTTAGAATATAAATAAATAAATCTAAAAACATTGCAAGATGAAATTCGTTGAAATAGCTATGTGTAATCACAATTAATGTTATTTCAAACCCTAGTTCTCCTTCTTAAACATAAGAATAAATTTTCATAAGAAGTTTCCTAGACAAAATAAAATATTCAGATTTCTTTGATAACCTCATACCTCTCCATGATTCTATCATAAAAGGTATCGTTGATATTCTTTTGATCGTAGAAACTCCATGTTTATGAGTTAGAACATTCACCTTTCGATCAACAATGCGAGAAAGTTGCCCGACCTTGATGCAATCTGAGATGAGCTTCTTCTGGTTTCGTATCAAGACTTTTTGATTTTCAAGGATTTTGGTCTGACCATCAATTAAATGATTTATTTGTTGTTGAAGATTTGCAAATTCGACCTTTGAGACATTCTGATAATGAATTAAATCCTTGACATATTCAACAATCCAGGAGTTGTACCCTTTTCTTGCAATCATATTTTTCAAAACAAGTTCTTGAACCGAGCTTCATCCTTTGATGCCTTCTTCTATATCAATATTCACCACTTCATGAGATCTTGAAGAGTTCTCCACTTTTTTTTTGATAGGGATGGAAAATAATATTCAAGAACAAGAGAAGGAAAACCTTTATTATGGAAACCCTATAAAATCTCTTAATAAGAAGAATACACGGATGTTTGTGGACCGGTTACGGAAAGTTAATGGGCCAGCGAAGATCCAAAATAAGGAAATACACTATCCGTTTTTGGACATCTCATATATTTTCATAGATCGATAATTATAAGATTCACTTTAAATTAAAGAACATGAAAAAATCAACAAGATACATTAGTTACTAGGAGTCAAAATATGACTCAACATTCACATACGAAGAAAACAACTTTATTTCAAAGATAAAACACACAACCAGATAATAACATACAACTGACTTGAGTTTCCCACAAATATGATCCTTGCAGCTCTCAAGTCAGTTTCAAGGATAAAATTACTTAGAGACTAGGTAACGGAATTAGATGTAATCCCATAACGTATATTGAGGGAAGAGTTGTAAATATCTTCTGAGTGTTTGAATCGTGTATTTCTTACCTTCTTTCGGTTAAATCCAGAAGATTTAGACATTAACCTTTTTGAATCTCCATCAGAAGGATTTCTCTGAGGTTTAAGTCTAGGACCTCTTGAGATCCGTTCCAGAGAATAAAAATTACGAGAATCCCATATCCTAGATTTAGAAAACCCATACTTATTCTCATAACCATTGGTAACGTGTACATAAGTGGTGAAAGGAGTCGCACCATTATGACGAACATAATTCCGGTAAATATTTTTAGATGAGCGGTCTTGGAAATCCTTTTTATGAGACTTTTGGTTCTCTACAGGAATGTTATCCATTGTAGATGTCGCCAGACTAATTACTCTGTCGACTATAAAAAGAAGCGAATTTTGAAGATCGAAAATTTGTTTCTTTCTAGCAAAAAAATGCAGAACATTATTGTTAGAGCATTGCTCGGTCGAACTCACAAGTGTTTCTATCTCAAGCTTATTTGCCAAGTTAAGTTGTCAAAACTATAAGTCTTGATTTTTATTCTTCTTATATCTATATGTCTCGGATTAGGATAGAATGTGTAGTTGAGCTTTAGAATTCACGGCTTTCATCGATTGAATATGAAGAACTACTAAGGGGAGCTTGTGGAACTTCATCAACATATGGTATGTAGAGACTTGAACTCATCTATCACTCAAAAGTATATTTCATTATATCTCCTATCGAGACAAAAGTCGTATAGCTATATAGACTTTACATTATACACATTTGATATTTCGAGATGAGTTTAACTCACTTACATATTTCTCGAAATATGTTGGTAAGCTTTCGCTTTAAAAAAATTCATCTTTTATTCTTGACGAAAGTCAAAAGATAATCATGTGAAAATCGCCTGGTAACATCTTATATGATTTGTGTGAGATAGTCATTTGATGTAGACTCAGAATGTTTCATATTGATCATTTAATCACTTAAAAATTAATTTGAAGCTAATAGTTTGTGTGAGACAGCTATTCATGTCTTCCAAGAATGTTTCAATGATTAAAATTAGAGTTTAGAACAATTAACCATTAATTGGATATAGCATTGTATGTGTACTTGTATGATAATTGTTGCAAGTATATTCCAAGTCCGAGAATTTAATATGCATAATGATTCAAAAGTTGAAGTCCGGGAACTATAGTATGCATACACCGTATGCGTACTGATTTCAACTGAGTTCGGTCATGAACGACAGTATGCGTACCCGTTTGCATACTGGTGAACAAGACCAAGTCCGGGAACATAGTTATGCGTACCCATTTGCATACTCGAGTGGGTTAAGTTCTAAAATCGGTTAAGTATGTTTACATACTCATGAAAAAATACATTTATATATTAAGGAATGCAATCTTTGAAAGCCGTGTCAATAATATTCATGAATTGATTCGAGTGAATCAAAATCGATTTTTCTTCAATTGTGTCTTGTGCACTTCTATGAGAATATAAAAAATTGAACAACTCTATAACTAGTTTCATTTGAGTCATTTGAACTAGTTGTGATTAAGATGAACACGGTAGATATGAAAGTGTTCATATGGCTAACTTCGGTTAACTATTGTTGAGCCAACTAAGTGTACACGTTTAGGTACGGTTACCCATATCTAAATGAAGGTACATTTCATTTTTGTGTAACAATCTAACGGTTGAAAGATATTAGATTTAATCTAATCAGGTTTTCATCTAACGGTGAATATTGAATGCTTTGTTACCAAGGTAACATTGATTGCAAACCCTGATTTGAAGACTATATAAGGGAGAACTCTAGCAACTGGGAAACCTAATCCCCACACCTCCTTTGTGATACTAGTTGCGACTAGATTTGATTCTCCTTTAACCTAGGTTTTCCCTAAAACCATTATAGGTTAACGACTTGAAGACTTCATTGAGATTCTGAAGCAAGACCCAACTATTTTCTCTATAGTTACGTGTTCTGATCTTACTTTGTTCTATCATATTGAGTACTATCTTATCTAAGATTTGCTCGAGATTTATCTCTGATAGGTAAGATATAAAAATTAATCACAAAGCTCTTCGTCTCATTCTTTGTGATTCCATAATATCTTGTTCAGCTACCATGCGATTAAGTTATTATGAGGTGATTGATATTACTAGGATATTCTTTTAGAATATAAGTCTGGTGTATCAATTGGTTCTTGTTCACCTTGATTTATCAAAAGACGGAACAAAAACTCGTAGGTATTTATGTGGGATACAAATTTATCTATTCAATAGACTTTTTTGTGTGAGACAAATTTGTTTATCTTGTCTTTGACTTTGGGTCGTAACAAGTCTTAGTTGTGGGTAAGATCAGCTAAGGGAATCAAGTGCGTAGATTCCTACTTGGATTCAGAGACGTAAGGAACGCGACTATACCTTAATAAGTATGAGATTGGTCGGGGCTCAACTACATTCCAGTCTAAAGTTAACTTATAGTAGGCTGGAGTATGTAGCGGTTTAATACACTGTGGTGTTCAAATCTATCCTAGGTACCAGGGGTTTTCCGCATTTGCGGTTTCAGATTGTAGATTGATTTGATAAATAAATATATAACTCTTGGATATATTTTCCTTGATTGAGTCTGACTATCTAGTTGATTCTCTTGGAATTATGTTGGAGTTAGTCCATACATATTTCCTAAACGAAATATTGGGTGTGGTTGTTAGACCCCCGTCTTTTCACTTATGATTCTTTTTCTCACAATATGAACAAATTCGTGGATAAGAAACCTTAGTAGAATTCCTATTTTTACTCATAGCCACTTCTGATATCTACAAGTTACGTACACGTTTCTTATCAGATAATTCCTTAAGAGTAATTTTCTTCATGCTAGATAATACCTCATGAGTATTAGAAAAAGGCACTGAAGAATACTTACTCGCTAAAGCAGTGTTTTTTTTTTATCAAGGAGTTACAATGTTCCCGGGCTCGTAAAAGGAAGCAGTAAGTTTATATTTTTCATCACGACAGTTTTTCAATTCTGATGAATGAGACTTAATTAAACGTTTTTCTCTAATTGAGTCTTCTTTAACAGTATCTTCAAGCATACTAATTTTTTCACGTTGTAGAGTAGTTTATTGAACAAGGTTTTTGATATTGTTAGAGCAAGACTCAATGGTACCGTAGAGTTCATGTTCTCTATCAAGAGATTTCTTACGTTCATCAGTGGGATGAGCGTATTTTTCTTCAAGGGATCTAATTATAGAAGCTTCAACATTAATAATCTGAACAGATTTTTTTAAAAGTTTTGGTGAGCTCCATCTCATATTTTGACATAGTGACAATTGTCACTTTAGAGGGAATGTTATCAGAATATGATAGCTAAAGTTTTCTACCCAGGGATTTAGAAGAATCTGCTAAGAAGTTATTGTTAGAGCACTGCTCGGTCGAACTTGAAAGCGTTGCTATTCCAAGCTTGTTTGTCAATGTTAGTGGTCAAAAACTATAAGTCTTGATTTCTAGTCTACTTGTACTGATGTCTCGGACTAGGATAAATTATGTAGTTGAACATTAGACTTCACATCGTTCATCAATTGAAGACGAAGAACTACTAAGGAGAACTTTTGGAACTTCATCAACAAAAGATATGTGGAGACTGAAACTCATCTATCATTTGGAAAGTCTATTTCTACTTTGTCTCCTATATTGAGACAAAAGTCATATTACGATAGTTTTCGATTATACACATTTGAGATTTCGATCTGAGATTTACTTGCTTAAATATTTCTCGAAATATATGTTGGTAAGCTTTTGCTTCAACCAAGTTCATCTTATATTCTTGACGAAAGTCAAAAGATGATCATGTGAAAATCACCGAGTAATATCTTACATGGTTTGAGTGATACAATCATTTGGTGTAGACTGGAAATGTTTCGTTATGATTATTTCAATAACTTGAAAATTACTTTGATGTTAATAGTGTGTGAAAACGGCTATTGTCATCCTCTAAGAAAGTTTCAATGATTGAAATAGAGTTTAGAACTATTGGATTATGAACATAGTATGCATTCTTGCATGTATGTGATCCATGACCGGAACTATAGTATGCATACCCGTATCCGTACTTGTAGTTGTGAAATTCCGTGTACCAAGTACACATACCGGTACGCATACTTGCTTAAGATATAGGTCCGGGAATTTCTGCTGGGTTTTGGAATTGTAATAAGGTATGCGTATTCATTAGCATATTGGCGAACCCACACTCAGACCGACTACTTAAGTATGCGTACCCATTTGCATACTTGAGTAACTAAAGTTCTAAAATCAGTTTGTTCATGAACTAAATACATTTATATATGAAGGAATGCATTCTTTGAAAACATGGCTATAATGTTCATGAATTGGTTCGAGTGAATCAAATCGATTTTACTTCAATTGTGTTCTTGTATACTATGCGAATATATCAATTGAACAACTCTTTAACTAGTTTCATTTGAGTCATTTGAACTAGTTATGGATATGATGAATAAGGTTGATATGAGAATGTTCATATACCTAACCTCGGTTAACTAATGTTGATCCAACATGGTGTACACGTTTAGGTATGGTTACTTAAACCTAAATGAAGGTACATTTCATTTGTGTATACCAAGCTAAGTTTGATCTAACGGTTGAAAGATATTAGCTTGAATCTATTCAGGTTTTCATCTAATAGTGAATATTAAATGCTTTGTTACCATGATAACTTAGATTGCAAACTATGATTTGAAAACTATATAAATGAGAACTCTAGCAACTGGGAAACCTAATCCCCACACCTCCTATGTGATACTAGTTGTATAAGCTAGAGTCGATTCTCCTTTAACCTTAAGTTTTTCATGAAACCTTATTGGTTAACGACTTAAAGACTTAATTGGGATTGTGAAGCCAGACCCAACTATTTTCTCTGTAGTTGCGTGTTCTGATCTTACTTCTTCTATCGTGATTAAGTATTATCTTTGCTAAGATTTGCTTGAGATTTATCTCCCATAGGTAAGACTAAAAGTAGTCACAAACATCTTCGTCTCATCGTGAGGTGATTGATAATACTAGGTTGTTCTTCAGGAATATAAGTCTGGTTTATCAATTAGTTCCTATGCACCTTGATTTATCAAAAGACAGAACAAAACTTGTTGAATCGACCAATTAGGAAATCCAACCTTTGGTTGTTGATTGAAATTGATTGATCCTTGAACATTGGTATCGTTCAAGTTACTTCTCTAATATTCAATCGGGATCGCAAATTCATATTTTCTGATTGCAGATTGAATCGAGAGATAGAGATATAAAATTCTTTGATATACTTTTTTCTAGATTGAGTCTGACTGTCTAGTTGATTCTCTTGAAAGTATATTAGAGTTTGTTAATTCAGATTCCCAAGCGAAATATTGGGTGTGGTTGTTGTACCCCCCCGCTTTTTCAGTTATCCTTTGAGGTAACCCCAAGACATTTGTCATAATAAAAAACTTTGGAAGATATTTTTATGCGCAATAGAATGAGATAAGCTTATATCCACAGAATTCAGATTACTACAAGCACAGACTTATGAGGTCTTTGCGTGTTTGCCGGCTCAGATACCACTTGAAAAAGCGGGGGCATAACAACCACACCTAATAATTCGTTCGACAATATGTATGGACTAAACTCCAATTTAATTCTGAGAGCACCAACTTAAAAGTGAGACTCAATCAAGAATTATATCAAAGAGTTTTTATCTCTTTCTCAATACAATCAGCAAATCAAACAGATAGAAATCTGAGAGCCTGATTGATATGAGAAATAACTTGGACGGTACAAAAGACCAATGCCAAAGTGTCAATCAAGTTCTATCCAACAAACAAGGGTGGCTTTATCAACTATTGAACTACGCACAACCTGTGATATTTCAAAACAAATATAATGCGGAAAAGAAATAACACATACACCAGAAATTTTGTTAAGGAGGAAACCTAAATTACAGAAAAACCTAGGGGCCTAGTCCAGCTTTGAACACCACACTGTATTAAGCCGCTACAAACTCTAGACTACTACAAGTTAACTTCGGACTAGAATGTAGTTGAGCCCTAACCAAGTCTCACACCGATTAAGGTATAGTCGCGTTCCTTATACCTCTAGAACCACGTCGGATTCTGCACACTTGATTCCCTAATATGATCTCACCCACATATAAGAGTTGCTACGACCCAAAGTAGAAGAATTATAAACAAATCTGTCTCCCACAAAGATGTCTATTTTTTATTCTGTTTATTCTATTTTTTCATACGAAAATAAAGGTGAACGGGAACCAACTAATAATCCGGTCTTATACTCCAGAAAAGCAGCCTAGAAATATTATTCACCTCACAATAACCCAACTAATTAACATGAAAAGTTATTGCGGAATCACAAGAGTCTGATACGAAGGACTTTTGTCTTTACTTTTTATATCTTACCCATCGGAAATAAATTTCGAGTAAATCTTAGAGAAGATAAAACTCAATACGATAGAACAAGTAAGATCAGAATACGTAACTATAAAGAAAATAATTGGATTTGGCTTCAAGAGTCCCAAATAAAGTATTCAAGTCGTTAACCTAATAACGGTTTTGAAAAAAAACTAGGTTAAAGGAGAATCGACTCTAATTTGTAACTAGGACACAAGAAATGGCCAGAATTAGATTTTCCAGTTGCTAGAGTTCTCCCTTATATAGCCTTTCAAATCAGGGTTTCTTACAATCAAAGCGAAGATAGCTTAGTAACAAAGAATTCTATATTCACCGTTAGATGAGCTCCTGATTTAAGATTCAAGATAAGTCTGCTTAGAAATAAAGCAATCAATCTCCACCGTTAGATGGTCTTAGCTTGTTACACACAAATGAAATATACTTATATCATATATGGGTTACCGTACCTAAACATATATATTGAGCAACAATGCATGTGAAAACTTCTGGAATATTCCTTCGCGAGCATGATTAGTGGGCTCTCCTTTAATTTATTGACGGTACAAATAGAAATATACTTTTATTTTGATATGGGTTACCATACTTAAACGTATATATTGAGTTGGCTCAATAACAATTAATCGAGGTTAGCCATATGAACACTTTGGTCTTAGTCGTATTCATCAAACACTTTAAGATCAATTAATCATGAAATATAATCAAATGAATCTAATTGTGCTTCAAATAGAGTTGTTCAATTGTTCATTATCTCATAGAAATATATACGAACAAATTGAATCAAAATCGTTTTGATTCGTAATCGTACAAAGTACTTGTACAAGAATCGATTCATGAACATTAAGCCACGGTTTGCAAAGACTGCATTCTTTAAATTATAAATTTTTTAGTTCATGAGTATGAGAATCGTACATAACCGATTTTATAAATTCATCACTGTGTTCGCAAACTGGGTACACGAATAGCAGCTCTGAACTTTGGCCTGGTAAAGCCGTTCATAAACCCGGTTCGCGAACAACCATTCCGGACCCAACTCAGGTAAATCTATTGGCATACTAGGTACGCGAACAAGAGTTCGGACCTTCTCAAGTAAATCCGTTCGCATACTAGGTACGCAAACAAGAGTTCTGGACCTGAATCATCACAATACAGTTCACATACTAGGTATGCATACCGTGTTGTATCCAAACATGGGTAATTGTTCTAAGCTCTCATTTCAATTATAGAAACATCCTTGGAAGATGACAATGGTAGTCTCACACATACCATTATCTTCAAGTACTTTTCAAGTGATCGAATGATCAATACGAAACTTTGCGAGCTAACATCAAATGACTGTCTCACATAAATCATATAAGATGTTCAAGGTAATTTTCACATGATCATATTTTGACTTAATATTTAGTTTCCAAAAAATATATTGTTTCCATCTAAACTCGTCAAGAATATGATGAACATAGCTAAAGCAAAAAAGTTTCCAACACATATTTCGATAAATAGATAAGCGAGATAAACTCGGCTCGAAATATCAAATGCATATAATGTAAAAGTCTATTTATCTATACGACTTAGTCTCATTAGAAGATAAAATATAATAGACTTATGAGTGATAGATAAGTTTTAGTCTTCACATACCTTTTGTTGATGAAGTTCCTCTAAGCTCCTTAGTAGATCTTCTTATTCAATTGGTGAACGCCGTGAAGTCTAAAGCTCAACTACACATTATATCCTAATCCGAGACATAGCTATAAGTATACTAGAAACCAAGTATATAGTTTTGGTCAACTAAACTTGACAAACAAGCTTGATATATCAACACTTGCGAGTTCGACGGAGCAATGCTCTAACACACGTGTTACTTGAATTAATGTAAATATATAAAAATATATGTGATTCGTGTGATATTTTTACTTATCAAAATGTAAAATACTATGTAAATCTTATAATTATATTTGATTAATACTTTGTTTTTCTATGGTTTTTTTTTGTTAAGCTTCTTACTTGCAATCACAATTTAGTTTTTATTGTTATAATAAATATTTTAGAGGTTCCGAAGTTTTTATGAGCTATTAATTTTCCTCTTTGTCCAATTTATATGTTATGGATTAAAAAACCATGCATAACATTCCCCTAAGAAAATTTTGGAATTTTTTTTTTGTATTGTTTTGGGATACATCCAACTTCTAACTTAGAAGTCTTTTGTGTTTGATGTTGTTTTACAATCGACGTGTTTAGATGTTTGGAAGTTGAAACCTGAGAAGTTCAATCCTTGTTTACGAGCCTATTTAGTTTATTGATGATGTTTATTAGTACTTAGTAGTAAGTAAGTATAATGAGAACATAAAGATAACACAATTATTAAGCTTAAAATAACGAACAATTACCTTATTTTGGAATTATGATCTTAGTGCGGTTAACAAGAAATATATGATGTGTACATGTTTGACACAGTTATCTTGAGGGAAAACCCTTTTTGTGATGATAAATAATTCATATTCTTTAATCAGGTTTCTCATGGAGAAATTAACAACAACATCGGAAAGAGGGGGCTTGTTATCGTTCCAGTGGATATCATTCATAACATTGTTCACCAGAAGAAGTGAACCAGTGGATGCTTACAAATTTAGTTTCATGATGGGCAACGACGGAGCCATGATTTAAATGTTGGAGGGGCCATATGAAAATCAACTTGTAGGTAAAATATTCTAAAGTATGATTTATTTAATACTGAGAGCGCCAAAGTAAACAAACCTAATAAAATTTGTTATATTGAATATCAAAACCACAAAAATGGGCATTCCCTCAAGTATTTAAACTCGATAATATATCAAAATAAAATGTGCCACTCTTCTAGATCAAAAAGATCATGTATAACCTAATATAAGCTAAATGTTTTAGCGATTCTTTTTCAATGTACACTAGTGAGGAGTCATTTGTCTTTTGACGAAGCGCATAATAGAAAATGATCTTTATCTTGTTGAGGTGGAAATCAAAATGTAAGCACGAGCACGAACAATTAGTAAATAACGGATAAATTATTGACTGCCTAGTAACCATTAGATGGACACATGTTATTTTGAATCTTTATATCCATCAGTTTTATTAATTGCATATGCCATGTAGTAATGAGAAGTCTGTTAATCCCTTTTATTTTTAGTATGAACACTGATCCATAATGAGTACACTGATCCATGTAGTTTGTTAAAACTAAGCCAAAGTTTGTTGATCATGAGATGGATTCAGGCTCAATCTCATAACGAATTATGGTATAACTGAACTACAATTTTACTTAAAGTAATCTCTAACCCACTAATGCTAGATTTAAGGAATGTTATACCAATTTAACAAAAATTAATGACATTTTGTTATTTACAGAAGATATTTTCTTCCGAATTTTTTTTGGAGTGCCAATGCAAAACAAAATTCAAAAACTTAGTATCAAATAAATTAGGTTGTTATATAATTGCCGAAATATTGACCACCCACAAGTTGTACGTGGCTCCGCCACTGATGATGGGAGTGGTAGAAAGTGGAGGTGCAATAATCATGATTTGAAGAAACGTGTATTAAGAAAAAGTTAACTTATTAACAGAAGTAGATTATGTAAGGTATATCGCCATGATGTGATTTATGGTTTAGGCAGATTATGTAAGGTATATTTTGACATCGAGATAACTTTTGCATCCTTATATTTAGAGGTAGAATTCATTACTGGCTTGTAAGTTTTAGGTTTGGCAACAATAAACATCTAAGCTTGGAGAATTTTGTGTGTGCATTGGATTTCCCATTTTACAATCTAGGACAATACACATGTAACCAATAAAGCCACTACACCATTTTTTCACTAGCTCAGACCTCAACTCTTCTTAGGCTGTGGCTCTAACATGGGAAAATTAAGTTGGGGTGTAATTGTTATTTTAGGTGATTTATTGAACATGAAATTATGAAAACTTCCAGAGTTAGAATGGTGTTAATTACAGTAAGTACGTGCAGTCAAGACATTCAAAATATTGGTGTTGTCAGTTCTTATTTTTATTGATGAAGTGACAAGTGAGGGCACTCTAGAATCAACTGATGATTCCTCACAGATGAATGAGAACCCCATCAGTGACATATAACAAGAATTAAGCATTGGGATCCTGATTAAGATCTCCAGAGTCCAAACAACATCACTTATCTAATAAACAAACGAAATGCTGCTTGGGGACTTAGTTCACAGTAGATATCAACGATTTTAATGGGCTTTTTATATCTTTCCCTAATCATGCTCGTGATTACCGTTTTTCAGGTAGTTAAGATTTAAAGACCATGATTTATGTAACAAAATGTTCAACCTAACAGTCAAAATCTTAAGACCATTATTTATTAAACAAAATATTAAATAAGAGATAGAGGTCAGGAGAATAATAAATATTCGGACAAAGATTTTCCAGTGGTTGCGCATAAAGCTTACATCCACGGGGTTGGTCTTTCACTATTATTGATTTCATTACATTGAGGTTGGATCTCCATTAAGACTTATGGAGCTCAGTAAATAGTAGAAAGAAAGTGTGTTTTGGTAATAAGCAAATAAAAGATAGCCCCGTTTTCTAACCTAAATTTATTTCCTCATATAGGTAGAAGGAAAAATATATACATTACGCATGATATGGACTCTTACCACTGAACTAATTCTAACTCGTGCAGGAATTGACGAAAAGTGTATAATATATGCCATTGAGATTAAAATAAGGGTTGCAGCTAGCTCTTGAGCCTCTAAAGAATGCTTAGCCGAAGTTTGTTTGTTTTCCTCTCAAAACTTGGCCAATTAATAGATACGAAAGAAAATAATCTTATGTAGAAAAACACAAAACCATAAGGTTATGATCAGTAATAAAGGGGAACTTTCAGTATCATATGAAGTTGAAGCTCTATTTGTTCAGTGGTAATCAGTCTATTTGACTTGATAAAAAATTATTTATTATGGTTCGTAACCAAAAACAGGTTCCTAACCTATAATGCAATTAGACAAGCAAGACCGTATTTTCAAATTGAAAAGACAGAGCAGTTATACCATATGTTAAATAGAGTTCATCTTTTCAAAAAAATAATAATCATGAATTGGCTTTGACATAGGAATCTTGTTACTTTTTAAGAGGAAAACATATCAAAATCATTATGTGCATAACTGATCGAAATGATGATGGAAAGAACAACCACAACAACTTATTTTTGTTAGATGTGCCCACTATATCAATCATTATATTATCAGTTAACGGACCATTGGATTGTCATCTTTCTCCGAAGTTTTTACCAACTCAAGTATATATTATTAGTTCTATAATGTCTCTTAAGCAATCAATGTATTTTGATTTTCACAAAAGTTATCTGTTGTATTCAATTTATGAAATCAAAAAAAAAGAAATACAATTGGGTTACTCCAAAGAAGACATTCTCAATGAAAAATTGGTTGAAGATGAAAGTGATTGGAATGTATATCATAGTAAATATGTCAAGAAACAAATGAAGATCGGGAAGGGTCTTTCTATTTATAACATGGATGTACAGAAGTAGATTGATTCATAGTGTAAGGATGAAAGACAGGCCAGTGGAAGTTCATCTTCTGACAAGGAGATTTTAGTTATAAATGCAGATGTTTTTTTAGAAAGGATGAAAAATAAGATATGGAGTTTTTGTACGTAGTCGTTATGGTGTACCATTGATTGGTTCTGCTGGAGTTTATACGTAAGGAAAACCAGTTTCAGCGCTTTATCATGAGTTGCAAGAAATAAATAGAGGTTTAGAGCTTGCGATAAATAATGGACTTCGCCATAAAGTCATGGTTTATTGTTTATCATATCTTGTTGTTGATATTTTCGAATCAAGATTTCGTTGTACTTGTGCGGGTAGATACCATAATTCAACACTCCACATTGTTTGCAACATATGTACTAAAAAATACATTCATGAATTTAGAAATCATTTTAAAATTGGGTACCCAAACTAATTTCTCTTTTTTTTTTTTTACTTTTAGAAGTCGAAAAATAACTTTTAAAATGGTATCAAATATGTTATAAAGCTTTGAAAAATAAAATTTTATAGTCTCATTTTAAAGATCTGGTAAACAATAAACCGAAAGGTATATTATTTGAAAACAATGTTATTTATATATGTGTAATTCTACATTGTTTTAAATAATGATAGTGTTATTCCACATTTATGACAAGCAAATAATAATTTTTAGAACAAATGGATAGAATCTCTTAGAAATGAAGAGCAAACATAAAGCAAACAAGCTCCACATCTACGAGGACAACTACTCATAGTTTTTGTCTACTGTAAGGGGGTATTTTTTTGTAGGATTTTTTTTTAAAGATAAAGTCAATCGAGCATTCGGATATACCTTGAGAAAATATTTTCCCAAAATGAAAAATTAATTTCATAACGTCTTTTGGAAGTAAAAACTATTTTTGCCTCTTACTTTTTCACTTCTAACCTGTTTGGATAGCATAAGCAGAGATCGGAAGTTGGAAGAATTTTTTTCATGTTCGGATACCCGAAACTGAATTCAGAAGCAAAATATTTTTGCTTCACAAAAAAATAGTTTTTTTTGCTTTTGGAAGTCACTCTGAAATTGTGTACAACTTCTGACTTTTCTACATCCAGAAGTCAAAAAGTAACTTTTGGAGTGACACAATCTATCCATAGGTTGTTTTTTGACTTCTGGAAGTAAAAATATAATCAGTTAGTTTGGGTACACAATTTCAGAATAACTTTTAGAAACAAAATAATTAACTTTTTGTGAGGCAAAAACATTTTACGTCGGATTTCTACTTTTGGTACCCAAATAGACATTTGTTTCAAAAAAATTTAACTTTTTTACTTCTAGAAATCATTTTGAAATTACGAACACAAACTAATTTCTCATTTTTCTATTTCAATAAGTCAAGAAGCAACTTCTAAGGCATATTATTGTCAAGCTCCTCATTTTTCCACTATAGCACCCACTATGGGTATGTTGAAGTGGCAAACAACCGTGTCTAAGCATCAAATATACCACTTACGCATACACGACAGAGTGCCTACCGAGCGATAAAATGTCCATCGCTATATGGTCAAAAGATCGCCCGTTGGACTTTTTAGCGCCAGCAATAGTCATGATGTCGCTCGCTGAGTAGATCCTCGCTCAACAACTCCTCATCCAACGGATATAATTTCCCCTTATAAATAACCAAGTTCAAATTCATTTCAACTCACACTAGAATTTATGAATATCTCTAGATTTCTTTATCTCTCAATATTATTTTGATCTAAAACAAGATTAACTAATCACACATTCTTTATACTTCTTAATTTCTCATTTTTTTTTTGTAATATGGATTCACAATCTCTCAAAGTCAATGCAACGGTAAAGGTAAAAGGGTCAAAGTTCGGGGTGCAAAATTCAACATCACTGAAGATGAATGTATTTGTCGTAATTATGTTTATTTTACCCAAGATTGTATCAATGATGCACAACAGCATGGTAACACCATGTGGGATAACATTTTTATAAGATATTAAGAGCAAACCATGAACATCAATGATCGTGATGCTTATGGGTTGTGGGTTGTCGCAATGCTTCATTGTAATCAAGCCTCTTATGTTGAATTGATAATGCAAGCCAAGAGAGGCCGAGAAGTGGTCTTGTGGAGGTTGATGTTGAAAGACATGTTCGTACAGAATGATAGTGAAAAAATGGAAAAAAAATTCAATTCGAAAGTTGTTATCATATTTTGAAGGTGTTGAAAAAATATAATCCAGAAGTGTTAGCAGCTAATCAACAAGTACCTGGTTCTGAATGTAATTAGTCATTTCCCATAATTTCTTGCAGGCAAGCCTCTTTGTGATTGAATCTTAGGCCTCAAATATTCATCTTCATAGTTAGTCCACTCCTTATTGCGAGGGTTTCATGAATTACCATTTTATGGAGAATTATGCAAGTGAGCATAGTCTTGTGCATTTCACGAGGACTTAAACCACGATATGGCCCAGAAATGATAGCAAACTTCCTCTTCAAAATTCCAAAAGATCGTTCCACATCCTTCCTCAACGTCATTTGGCGTTCGTTAAAATGTCGATATGAATGGCCCAATGCACCGAAAGGGGGATGATGGTAACATTGAACCAAGGTTGACCATTTTGGATAAATACCATCCACAAGATAATACCCATGAGTATACTAATGGCCTTTGATTGTAAAACAGAATTGAGGATAAATTCCATACTTTAGATCTTTAAACAAATGCGACTTGTGCAGAACATTGATATCATTTTGTGAACCCAGAAGACCAAAAAAAGCGTGACATATCCAATAATCATAAAAAAATAGCAGCTTCAAGGATAATGACCCTTATATTGACCGACCTTATAAATAGGGCATCCATGACAGTGCCATACCTAACACATACAATCAAGACTACCTAGCATTCCTGGGAATCCGATATCCTCATTCTCCCTCAAAATTTGTATAACATCTTCCTCGGTTGGTTTTCGTAATTATGTTGGAACAAAATGATTAATTAATACTTCGCAAAACAATGAAAGGTAAGTGAATGAAGTTGTTTTGCCTATATAAAGGTACTCATCGTTCGCATCCGCTGGTTTGCCATAACCTATAATCCTTAGATCTGAAGTAACTTTTTGTTCATATGACTATGACCTCTAATATTAAGTGCATCAGACTGATAGTTAAATTGAGGTTCCACCCGACAAAGCTTATCAATAATCTTTTTCACCAGGTGCCAAGACATGCAAAATCGACGTTGGGAATCTTGATCAGAGTACACACAACTATGAAAAAAATAATCGTGCATCAGCTTCTGGTGGTAAAATTCTCTCCCTCGTTACGTATATCTTCTTGAGAATACTTCTTGTGGCTCTGGAACTCTAGGTATTTGGCCCGAACGTACAAGCATCAGAGTATCGATTAGTTGTTTATCTTCAGCTTCCTCATCATCAAGTTGTTGCAACCTCCGTTGATGCATTTCTTGCTGTAATCTAAACCGATTCATAATAACATTCCTCTCTTCATTGGATCTCGCCATTGATGATTATGAAATTTAAAATTGAGAATACAAATAGAGAAATTGGTGAAATATATGTAGAAGTATGAGTGAGTAACTTGAAAGTACAAGGGTGTATATATAGGAACCAACATGTGGGAAATAGCCGTTACAAAATAGTTGTTAATCGATATTCATAATATCGTCAACGATATTAAGCAAATCGCACAATAGAGTCTAGCACCAGCTATATTCATAGTATCACCAACTCTATCGCTCAATGGTTTCCCCGTGGTAACACACCTCATTTACCATGCAGCTTTATGTCAAACATTATTTTTTACTCTTGTGCATAAGAATATGCCTAGCGTCCACAATGGTAGAGTATCCTAAAACCAAAAACTAAAAAAAATTGGTTTTAGTGGTGTTTCAACGCAATGTTTATAGACTAAAATTATAGTCAAGCGAACATGGAAGTTACGCCCCACATGAGGCGAACATTTTATTAACGCCTGTGTGGAGCGGTGAGCAAATCGTTCGCCTCAAGTGGGGCAGAGATAGAATTTGTGCCCATCGGGCGGACACCTAAAGATGATCCCCATGGGGCGGACATAAAAGATGATCCCCATGGGGTGATGAAAGAGTGGGGCGGACACCTGAAGATGATCCCCATGGGGCGGACATAGAAGATGAACCCCATGGGGTGGTGAGAGAAGATGATCCCATAGGGCGTAACTTCATTTTACGCCTCACCACCAGGCGTAACTATAAACTATGCCCCCTTAAAACACACTTTTAATTACCACCCCACTATAATCAGTTTTAGTCGAGACTATCGACCAAATTTACTCCGGATCACGCTCTCTCTCCAACTAAAACCAAATAATATGGTTATACTGCAGCCCAATGTGATTAATTTTTCGACCAAAAGTGGGTTTACTCCACTTTTTACTCGTACATTGTGGTCGCTCTAATAGCTTCTGTTCACCAAACTTACTGTCGTTTTTAACTTTAGAATCGCTGTGTAAATGTATCGACTCGGGTCCAGTATCCAATAAACAGATTCAGTTCTAGGTTTCCATCCATTTCACTCTTCTCCTTCTTCTTTCTCTAACAATGTCGAGAGCTCTGCAACTTGGAAGATATCTTCGTTGCATTTCTATAACTAAAACTAATCTGCGTTGTTTTCTTCTAGTTGATCAATCTTCATTTTCTTCTTCTCCCTCCTCCTCTTCACCTGCCCACTCTTACAGATTTCTCAGCAATCAACCTTCTTTATATAACAGAAGAAACTTCTCATCATCAACACCACCACCGCCGCCGCCGTCACCACCACCATCTAACTTCAATCAAAATGAAGAAACACAGAAAATAGCTCAGGGAGTATCAACAGAGCTACTCAAACAAGAAGACGGCGATTCTCTTCCATTAAACAAACGTTTAGATCTTCATTTCTCGAATCTAACTACTGAGACCCCAAATCTCCTTCTTCTCCAGGTTCTTAATCTTTCTCCTGATGCTGGTCGGACCACTGTTTTAGGGTTTCACCAATGGATCTCATCTCGTCCAGGTTTTCAACATACTGATCAAACTTATTCATATCTTGTTGATTATTTTGGTAGAAAGAAAGATTTTAAGATAATTCATGAGATTCTTATTGATGGGCGTGGGGTTATTGGTACTAAAACCCTAGAAACATTCGTTAATCGTCTTGTTAGGGCTGGTAGAGATACTCAAGCTGTATCGTTTTTTGAGAAAATGGAAACTGAATATGGTTTGGTTTGTAATCGGCAATCGCTTAAGATTGTTGTGTCCAATCTCTGTGAGAATGGGTTTGCTAATTCTGCTGAGAAAATGGTCAAGAATCTGGCTCATGAGTTCTTTCCAGATGAATCTACTTGTGAGATGTTGATTAAAGGTTGGTGTGTGGATGGGAAACTTGATCAGGCTAAAAGATTAGCTGGGGAGATTCATAGAGGAGGGTTTGAACTTGGGACGTCGGCTTATAATTCGATTCTCGATTGTGTTTGTAAGCTGTGTAGGAAGAAGGATAACTTTAGACTTCAATCTGAAGCTGAAAAGATTCTAATCGAGATGGATTATGCAGGAGTACCTAGGAATGTGGAGACATTTAATATATTGATCAACAATTTGTGCAAAATTAGGAGAACTGAAGAATCGGTTAAGCTGTTTGAGAGAATGGGTGAATGGGGATGTAGTCCAAATGCAGAAACTTATCTTTTACTTATTAAAAGTTTATATCAGGCAGCGAGAATTGGTGAAGGGGATGAGATGATAGATAAAATGAAATCTGCTGGATTTGGGAGTGGTCTTGATAGAAAGGCTTATTTTGGGTTTATAAAGGTTCTGTGTGGGATTGAAAGGATTGAGCATGCGATGAAGGTTTTTGCTAAGATGAAGGCTGATGGGTTTGTACCTGGTATCAAGTCTTATGAGTTATTGATTGAGAAATTGTGCTCTCATGGGCAGACTCACAGAGCGAATCATCTCTCCAGTGAAGCAAAGTTGAAAGGTATAATTGTGGATCCCAAAGTGTATAAATTGGATCCGAGATTCACTAAGAAGCCTAAGGTTGAGAAGACTGCTGTCAAGAAGAGGGAAACATTGCCTGAGAAAATGGCGAGGAAAAGGAAAACTCTTAAGAAGATAAATCTAAGTTTTGTGAAGAAGCCAAAGAAAATGATGCGGAGAGCTTATTGATTGCAATAGCTGGACTAAGCGTTTGGGAGGTGGTAGTGTCTTGAGAGTTATTACACAGTTGAGAAAAGCTTTTCTGGCGGTAATTTTTGTTCTATTGTGCTTCATTTTACTCTTGTCAACACTAAAATTAAAATTTCTTTTAGTTCTGATTTATATTGGCTTTTCTTTTATGCAATTTTGACTGCTCACTGTAAAGGCAAGTGGTTACCACCCCCTTGATAGGGTGATCAGGTATATGCCTAGTTCAATTATTAAATGTAGAACTTTTGGAAATAATATGAGTTCATCACAACAGTAACAGTTTCCATTGTCACCAGAAAAGGAAAATAAAGTAGATAGATGAGTTACTGACCTGGAAATTGATAGAAGAATTAAACTTTTCGAATACTGAGTCACTGACACTGTAGATAGTCTGGATTTTTTTTCTGACACTGATTATCCTCGATGAACACTGATGCCAGTTCACTTGATTAAATGTTGAAGTAAAGATTTGAAATGATAGAGTCCCAGTTATCGAGGAAATTGCAAGTCATCCACCATATCTTTAATAGGCACATTATGAATTTTCAAACTGTAGGAATTTCCACGTTTATATGTTTCGTGACTTGTGAAGTTGAAAGGATGGTGACAAATAGTTAACTATGTCCTTATGTAGATTCAAATACTCCCTCCGTTCCACTTTAGTTGATGTTTTAGGAGTTTACACTTAGATTAAGAAATAGAGAGAGATATAAAAGTTTTCTATGTATATCCTTGAGAAAAATCTTCAAACATTAATTGTTATTAGTGTAATTGAAAATAAATTTATAGTTCCAAGACAAAATGTTAGGGTAATGTTGGTAGTTTTGTGGGAAAAATATGAAAACTATCAAGTAATGTGGAACAAAAAAATAACCCTAATCACTCGTCTAAAGTGGAACGGAGGGAGTACTTTTCATAGTTGGAAGATGGTTAGAAATACTGAACCATTTTTATGTAGTTTTCGCTCCTTTTGAGTCCCAGTGTGATTGATGTTATTGTATACATGTGTGTGTCTTATACTTGTATTGGCTTGATTGTCAGTATCATAGTTTTGTATTGATATATTTGGATCTTAAAAAACTACGTAATGCTAGAATAAAAGGTAAGTGGCATGTCAGATGCAGCATATTTAAATGAGTTGGATACTGAGAGTTGGTCAGTTGAACTTCCTAATTTTCTATCCTACTGCATTGTAAAAGCTTATTATGCCCTAGTATGGCACTTGTGCTAATGTATGCTGGTAGGGTAACTAACAACTGTTTTGGGCCTCTATATGTGGATAAGGCTCTTCATATTGTGTTGGTTTACTAGTTTGAGTTTTGAAAGGTATATACAACGCAGGTCCAATACAGCTTGAATTCAAATGGCAGTGTGAATTGTTTTATTGTTTCTGATGTTTTTCGTTAACGACCCAATTTGATTTTTGGGTTTTTAATCTCTAGTACTGATACTGCAAGATAGCTCATGATGGATCATGTCTTAATTTTTGTTCTATTGTGCTTCATTTTACTCTTGTCAACACTAAAATTAAAATTAATTTTAGTTTTGATTTATATTAGCTTTTCTTTTATGCAATTTTGACTGCTCACTGTAAGGCAAGTGGTTACCATCCCTTGATAGGGTGATCAGATATCTGCCTAGTTCAGTTATGGAATGTAGAATTTTTGGAAATAATACAAGTTCATGACAACAGTTACAGTTTCCATTGTCGCCAAAAAAAAAAAAAAAAAACAAAGGAGATAGATGAGTTACTGACCTGGAAATTGATAGAAGAATTGAACTGTTAGATTACTGAGTTACTGACACTGTAGGTAAATTTTAATAAATTCCGTGATAGTCTGAATTTCTTGTCAGACACTGATTATCCTCAATGGACTTAGGATTTTCAATGTGAGCACCCATGCCAAGTTTGAAATGATTGAGTCCCAGTTATCTAGAAAACATGCAAGTCATCCACCATATCTTTGTAGGGCGCATTATGAATTTTCAGACTGTAAGAGTTTGCACATTTATATGCTTATGGCTTATGAAGTTGAAAGGATGGTAACAAATAGTTGACCATGTCCTTATGTTGATTCAAATATTTTTCATAGTTGGAAGATGGTTAGAAATACTGGGCCATTTAATGTAGTTTTTGCTTCATAAGTCCCAGTGTGATATGATTGATGGTATTGTATACCTGTGTGTGTGTCTTATATACGCATTGTGCTAATGTATCCTGGTAGCGAAACGAACAACTGTTTTGAGCCTCTGAATGTAGATGAGGCTCTTCATATTATGTTGGTTTACTAGTTTGAGTTTTGAAAGGTATATACAACGCAGGTCTAATACAACTTGAATTATTTAAATGGGAGTGGGAATTGTTTTTCTGTTTCTGATGTTTTTTGGCAACGACCCACTTTGATTTTTGGCTTTTTAATCTCCAATACTGATACTGCAAGATATTTCATGAGGATCATGTTTTACATTTGTGTTTCCTGCAATGAATTTTGCTGGTTTGCAAGCTAGTAAATATTGTGATGACCAAATTTGAATTGCTCTTTTTTTGTGCGTTTGTTTTCTTAAGTGGTCTGGTCTTACATAATTTTACTGAGCTTCATCGACTAGTACTGGTAGGAATTTTGTTTTTCTCATGTTGCAGTTGGTATATAATGTTAGGTCCTACTATTTACATTGCGGATCGGTTTTTCCTTCACTCATGCGTTAAATATTCTGCTTCTTGAAGGCGTTTGATTGTTGAATTAAAGGTGGTTCATTTTTTATCTTCAATTTAACCAATAACCAATGTTCTCATTTTAGTCCATCACTTCTTCGATAGGGATAGTCATGAATGCTTGATCTCTTTCTCGCCTTCTTATATTCTTTTTAGCACTTGCATGTAGAAAGTACTTTTGAGCACACAACTGGCCGCTTGAGTTGGAGTTCTCGACTTCAGTGTGAGTCTCGGTATGCTCCTCTGATTTCCTTTATTGAAGGTTTCAATTCCTACAGAAAAACAACTGTATAAACCACATTATCTGATACGCACCAAAAAAAATAAAAAAATATTGAAGTCCATCTTTCTCTTCCTGTTGCTGTTTTTGTTATGTCCTTGTTGTTCCACTTTGAGTTGTCAACGGTTAAAAAAGCTGATCGGCATAGTGCCAAAGGTGCGGTCATTGGACCTTAAATCAAGATTCAGCTAGAAGGTGCTGCCTCCTCAGATTATTACATTTCCTAGCTCTGCCATTGAGTAGGTTCAATACTTCCTTGGCTGTCGGGAAATTTACAATCGGAATTTGGGTCGCCACTCAAAAAAGTTAGCACTGGGAGAGGCACTTGGTGAACAAAAAAAAAATGAATTAGAAAAAGAGGCGAGCAGATGCACCTACTTCATCAGTAGTTTGACAGGCAAAGAGGTTTAAACAGCAGAAAAAGCAACGCCACAAGGTACAACAATGATACTAGTTGTAGTCTTGTTGCAGGACTCTAGTTGTAAACATGGCCACATCCGATACGAGTTGTTTTTGCGCCATGGGTGATGAATTACTACTGCTTACATTAGCTTTAGAATGTTTTAGGGCCTGAGATTTCTTACTTAATCAGTTGTGCTTCCTTCTCTTATGGGCCTGGATCAATATGTCAGTAATGAGGTGCATGATTCTCGAGCATGGATGGCGGACAGTATGGGGATTTCTGGGTCAAATCGGCTAGGAATCTTATTCGTAAAAAATATCCTGAGCTTCCTGGTGCCAATCTGCTTTGGAGGTCTTCAGTTCATCCTTCTCTTGCAGCTCAGAATTGGAAGTTGTTGCGAGATGATTGATGTGCTACTCTTGATAAGGTGCAGAGTCGTTTTCAAAGGCCACTGGCCAACAGATGTGCAGTCTGCAAGGGTGGCGTTGGTTCTATGCTTCATATTCTTTGGGATTGCCCTGTAGCTGTGCAGATTTGGAGGTGGATTGCTAGTATTTTTAGCATCCAGCCAGTTTTTGATTTTGTGGCATCTTTACAATGCTGCGAAAGGAAGAAGTCGCGTGATGAAGGATCTGTGGCTTATTGCTGTTTTGGCAGTTTGATCAGGGCTGTGGAACTTGCAGAACAAAGTTTTTTACGATGGTGCTACTGTCAAGTTTTACAAGCTGAAGGCAAAGGTACATCAGCAGATTCACATGTTTTGCAAGGGTATGATGTTTGATTGCCCTGATGAGGTTAGACATTTGAATTCTTCAGTCTGGAGCACAGGAAAGTTTTGGGGAGTTTTGGCCTCTTTTCTTGCTTTATCCTGTAACTATCATGTAAAAACGGCAATTTTGACTTATAAAAAAAATACTCATTCCGTCTCACTATTAAATGACCTAGTTTAAGCTTGCACAATTTTTAAGGTAAGTAAGGAAAAGAATACTTTTAAGTATTTTTTTTACAATTATACGCCTATGGATAATAATTAGTGAAATTTAGAAATGATTTATCTCTTAAACTACTCCACGGATGTTCGCAAACTTCATACCATTGAAAATCATTTTAAAATACCTACGTAACGAATATAAACATGCCTATCAAATTATGTATATTTCTTATATTTTTTATAATTAATTAAAAAGATAATTTTAGAAATATCTCATTGTTTAATGATATAAGTCACTTCTTAGTGGGACAAAATCTAAAATCAAATAGGTCACTTAATTGTGGGACGGAGGGAGTAAATAAAATGGAGGTGCATGAAACCTCTTCTGCTCTTACTTTCGTGGTGATTGGTTCAGCAATGCTTATTTCTGGTCTTGCTGAAGCATTGCGAAATGTGGGTCTCTCAACAATCGAGGTAGTTGGTTCTCGAATAACCTCAATTGAGCTCATCTAGATTACTTGTACTGGTTTCTAGCTGCACTTAGCGATCACTTACTTGTATGTTTCTAAGTGTTACCTTCTATAAGAGGAAGTATGGTGTAAATAACTACATTGCTTTTCCACATACAATGTAACATTTCCTGCAAATTCCTCACGCTGGGAATTAGGCTGAAAAAACTAACGTTTTGTGAACTCATTACAAAAGCAAAGACTATTATTATTTGGTTCCACAAAGACATTCATACTAGGAGGTCTACAAAATTACAGATACACCAATAAAAAAATTGCGAATACTGCTACAAGCTACAACGTTACTGCGAGATTTTGTTAGAGATAAATGTTGTTCAAATTGAAAAGCCAGACATCCATCCGGATTCTTTGGTCGTACAGTATAGGATCTCTTTCAGGCACCCAAAGCATTTCCTTTCAGAATCGCACTGACATGTCAGTCCCAGATGAGATACAGCCAGACTCGGTTCATGAAAATTATGGTTCCAGGGAAGTACTCTATAGTCCCTAGCAGGTCCTGCATTACAGGGATGATGGTGGTGGCAAATACATGTTAAAGCCGTTAGAGCAATTCCTATGGCAAAGACCAAACATAAATATTTGTTCAGCCACGTGGATGGTCAAATGGGTTTCTCCACTATGGTAAAGAAGGGCAAAATGAACAAATTTGGTTTTCTAGGGCCCCACTAGTATTTCTTTTTAATATAAAATACTTTGTAGGATAAAGTTGAAATATAAAGTATAATATTTTGGTGAGATAAAATAGGATAAAAGTGAGATAAAATAGGATAAAGTGAGAAAAATATTAGTAAAAAATCTGGATTTGCAGGCGCTCATGCTAGTGACATCAGAGATTGGGGTAATTTCGCCCGAGATTGGGCTAATTTCGCCCGAAATTGTGCTAGTGACGCCCGCGTTTCTTCTTGGTTCGCGCGTCAGTAGGGATGTCGCGCGCCATTGCACCAGACGCGCGTCTGGTAGAGTGTCTCGATGTTCAAATGAACAGATTTGTTCATTTGAACATCCATTTTCTTGATTTGTTCATCCCATAGTGGGATCAAAATGAACAAACTCTGAGTTTGTTCATCCCATAGGAATTGCTCTTAGACGGGAGATGGTGTACAAGGCCTGATATTTGCACACAGGGAAATGCTATGCTGCCAAACATGGTTCAGTGACTTCGATCTTTGAATTTGTACACATCTATCAGCAAATACAAGACCTATCAAATAACCATAAGATTTAGAGAACGAAAGATCTAGTGTAACAAAGTTTATGTCAACTTCACTACTTCGTGGCAACATAGTTCATATGATCTGTTGTTCATTATGGCTTTGACCTCCTTCGGGTTTGGATGATGAAATCTGAACCTAAGACTAATATGGAATAACTCCTTATTTGTGCAACCGATCAAAAGTAAGTATCATAAATAAGTGGTAACCGATCCTGGTACTTAGTCATTTTATGGAAACTAGTATGACCGATCCTAGTATTCACTTGGAGGTAGAATCGAACTTGTGTTGGAACAATTGCCGATTTCACACCTGCAAAACAAAGATTAAACACAAAACAAAGTGACGGCTGAGTCACGACCATGTCGCTCTCTTTAGGACGTTTCTGGGCCCTGCCTTGAATTTTGTGCAAGCAGTTCTTTCTCCGTCACAACGCCCCCATGATAAAACAGCCGAGAAAAACTCTCTTTCGATCTCTCACGCACACAATGAGAAATCAATTACTTCAACTCTCTCTATTCTTGCTCAGTATTTTTGGTCTCTTGATTCTTAGAAAACAATAGTGTAAAACTTGTGTTTTCTTTCTGTTCTCAAAATTGATTTTATAACCAAGCAATCAATGCAAATTAATGGAGAACAAATTGGATTAATTGCTGCAGTTAAATTTCCATTCGAAACAGTCAAAAACGGGAAAATAAATCATGCCATAATTAGAAATTAAAACATAATTAAGTGCAATAAAAACGGTTTGAAAAAATCTTTTTAAAAAGAGCAAAAAATAATTTCCAAATTCAAGAGACCTCCCAAGACCGCAAGGCCCCGCTCCCAGACTAATGTTATTTATATCAGTAGTGGGAGGGATTCGATCCTGAGACCCAGCCCTCAAGGCCCAAAATGCGTAACCACTGGGCCAAGCTCGAACTATTGATATAAATGTACAAAAGAATTAGTTTTAAAACATATATATCCCAACAATCCCCCACTTATATTTTTAAAATCATTAAGCAAGATCCGTATAGTTATGTGCATAAGTAAAGGTATCTTTCGATTTTGAACCTTTACATAATATTAAATTCTCTGAAGTCTGACACAGAGTGAACACGTGTCTTTGAAATATATGGAAAGAACAAATTACTTAACACACACAAAACTATACTAAGAGTAAAGTCTTAAATGCCATCCCATTACGACCCTGTGCTTATCCCAGTTTCAATGAATGTTCTAGAGAACTTCCCATGTTCTCATAGAAAGCGGCCACACTTTCTCATTCACATAGGTGAGTCTATCAAAGGTACTCCTGTAGCTTGGTACCCCACTCTATACAGAGATATAAACTTCATTAAAATTTAAAAAACTCAACCTTAACCCGCTTCAGGATATCATGCCATGGGAAAGGTGCATGATTCTATCTCCATATCATTTGTGAATCATTATTCCCTTTGAACCTATTTCTAGGTGGGTATCCATCACGAAATGACTCAACTTCTAGTGGGAAAAAGTCCCGTGCCTTTAGAGGTACATAATACTTTTTCCCTAGCTAATCCTTTCATCAAAGGATCAGCTAAGTTCTCTTCCGACCTAACATGATCCACACGTACAACACTAGTTGTGAGAAACTCTCTAGCTGTACCGTGCTTTCGACGTATTTGCCGATTCTTACCGTTAAAAAAACATTTATGTACTTTAGCAATAGCCGCGGTACTATCATAATGGATCATAATAGCTGGTATCGGTCTATCCCATACAGGAATTTGAGAAAGAAAGTTTCTCAACCATCCTTTTTCTTCACTAGCAGCTGGTAGTGCTATCAATTCATACTCCATCGTAGATTGAGCCAGAATTGTCTGTTTCTTTGACTTCCAAGACACAGTGCCACCAGCAATATTAAACAAATATCCCCCAGTGGCCTTGGAGTCATCTGAAAGAGAGCTCTAATCAGCATCGCAGTATCCTTCAAGGACTGCAGGAAATCTCTTGTAGTGTAATCCTAGGTTAACGGTATTTTTAAGATACCGCATAACCCTCTCAACTGCATTCCATTGTTCCAAACTAGGAAAACTGGTAAACCTGCATAAAACCCCCACTGCATATGCAATATCTGGTCTGGTACAATCAGTTGCATAACGAAGACTACCAATAATACTAGCATATTCATATTGTCTAATGCTATCACCAGTATTCTTAAACAGTTTAACACTAGCATCAAAAGGAGTACTCAAAGGTTTACAATCAAAATAGTTGTACTTCTTTAAAATATTTTCAATGTAATGAGACTGATCCAAATAAATACCATCATTAGTTCTAGTAATCTTAATTCCCAGAATTACACTAGCTTCACCCAAATATTTCATTTCAAAGTTAGACTTAAGCATATTCTTAGTTTCTTCAACCACAAACAAGTTTGAACCAAAAATCAGCAAATCATCCACATACAAACAAATCATGATGCATGTATTGTTTTCAAACTTATAGTATATGCATTTGTCACTTTCATTAATTCTGAAATCATGTGAAATCATCAAATTATCAATTTTTTCATGCCATTTCTTAGGAACTTGTTTAAAACCGTAGAGTGACTTATCTAACTTACATACTTTTTTTTCTTGACCTGGAACAACAAAACCTTCAGGTTGTTCCATGTAAATTTCTTCTTCTAATTCACCATTTAAAAAAGTTGTTTTAACATCCATTTGATGAACAACAATATTATGTACAACATCAAAAACAATCAAAACACGATTATAAGTCAATCTTGTAACAGGAGAAAAAGTATCAACGAAATCTACATCTTCTCTTTGTCTAAATTCTTTAGCTACCAACCTAGCTTTGTGTTTGTCTACTGAACTATCAGGGTTCAACTTCCTTTCAAGTACTCATTTGCAACCTATTGTTTTGCAACCAGGGGGTAAATATGCTAGGTGCCAAGTTCCATTAAGATTACGAGAGTCCATTTCATTATCTATGGCTTCTTGCCAAAAGAAGGATTCAGGAAAATTAAGTGCTTCTTGAAGACTAGAAGGGTCTTCCTATAGGGTATAAACTTCAAAGTCAGAACCATAGTCTATCGCAATCCTAGCCATTTTCCTACGCCTAGGTTAAATTTCAACATCTCCAGTTTCTGCAGTTCTAGGTTCTTCTATTCTAAGTCCGAAAATTGTACTGGGTAAAGAACCCCCACTATTTCTAGATTTAAAAGGATATCTATCTTCAAAGAAATTAGAATCAATAGATTCAATAATAACTTCATTATTAAGATCAAAAAATCTATAAGCCTTACTGTTTTGAGCATACCCAACAAAAACACGTTCATAAGCTTTCCTAGCTAGCTTTGATCTTTTAGGCACCCCATACTTTAAAATAAGATACATTTGGTTTTCTGTTTTTCCAAAGTTCATAGGGTGAAATTTTAGTTTTTGAATTTGTCACACGATTCAAAACATAACAAACAGTAAACAAGATTTCTCCCCACCAATGAGGGGCAGCACCAAAACTTAACAAACATGTAGTTACAAGAGTAGTAAAAGTACGATTCTTTCTTTTAGATTTTCCATTCATTTCAGGGTTATAAGGAGCAATTTTTTCATGTATAATTCCAGAAGATTCATAAATTTCAGTGAAAGGTTTAGAATCATATTCAGTTCCTATATCACTACGAAATCTCTTAATTTTCCTACCAAATTGATTTTCAACTTTAGCAATAAAAACCTTAAATTTTTCAATAACTTTATTCATATGACTTGGTAAGTAAACATAGGTATAGTTAGAGTAATCATCGATAAAATTCATCACATATCTTTTTCCATTTCTAGTTAATATACCTTCATATTCACACAAATCAGAATGCACTAACTCTAATGGTTCAGATTGTCTAATAACATATTTATGGGAACTCTTGGTTATCTTAGCTTGACTACAAGATCCACATTTTTCAAAATCATGCATGGATAGTTTTGGAATAATACCTTGCTTGCTCATGGTATCTATTGATCTACTGTTCACATGACAAAGTCTAGCATGCCAAATATTAAAAGTACACACCATATAAGAAGAAGATGCAGTTTTATTCATTTCAACATTAAGCTTAAACATTCTGTTTTTAGTAATTGTGTAAAGATCAGATCCAATAATTTGATATAACCCATCCTTGTTGAGAAGATAGCCGAAAATAAGATTCTTTCTCATTTCTGGAGTGTGGAGGACATATTTCAGGATAAGTATCTTCCCAGAAGTAAACTTCAGTTCTACCGTACCAGAACCTTTCACAATAGTGGTATGGGAGTCTCCCAACATCACTTTACTATCCTTGATTTATACATAGCTCTTAAATAAGGACCTATCAAAACAACAATGGCGCGAAGCACCACTCTCTATCCACCACCCATCGGTTCCACCAACCATGTGAATATCTGTATCAGAAACCATAGCAATTATAACGCTTCCAGTAGCATTAGCTTGTGCGTTATTCTTTCCTTTGTTATTCCTGTAATCCCTATCCATGTGGTTTGGTTTACCGCAGGCATAACAAAGGAACTCATAATCAGAATTCTGAAAACTCCTTGATGGGTGTGGTTTCTTGTTTTGATTAGGTTTTCCTTTCCTTTGGTTCTGGTCAGGTTTCATAGATTTTTTCTTAGGTTTCAAGCTCGGTTGGGTCTAATTCTTATTGTTGGAAACAATAAGAATTTCTTCCTTTCTATCTTGTTTCCGTGCTTCCTCTTCAACCCTGAGCTTAACAATCAAACTTTCAAGAGAAAATTACTTAGTTTTATGACGCAAAGCATTACGAAAATCTTACCAAGTTTGGGGTAATTTATCAATCATTACAGCTACTTGAAATTGTTCATCAGTTTTCATACCTTCCTTCATAATTTTATGGTCTATTTTCTGAAGTTCATGAGCCTGAGCAACGACTGATTTTTCATACACCATTTTATATTTTTGAGGTAGCGGCTTATAACATATTTCTTCGATCCGGCTTCTTCAGTATCATATTTCTTATGTAAGGCATCCCACACATCTAGCAGTATCACATATGGAGTAATATTCATATAAATCGTCAGACAAAGCATTCAAAATATAGTTTTTGCAATCAAAGTCATTATCAATCCATTTGTCATAGGATTTTTGTTTTTCTTCAGCAGTTTGGGTTACAACATGTTCTTCAGTTGGTTGAGGAGTTGCACTTGTTGCAGCAGGAGTTGCTTTTTTCGCATCTTCTGCATCTTGTATATCAGTTGGTTTGATGAAAGTCACCATCATGTGCAACTTCATCAGTTTGAGGTAGAAATATTTTTTTAGCTTTCATCTTCTGAAATGAAGTCCTTCAAACTTGATCGACTTGTTGGTATCAGAAACAGTTTTCTTTTCAGATTCCATGGCAGAAAGATTCGTCCTAAAATTGTTGGAATAATTATCGATTTCACACCTGCAAAACAAAGATTAAAACACAAAACAAAGTGATGGCTGAGTCACGACCAGGTCGCTCTCTTTAGGACGTTTCGTGGCTTTGTCCTGAATTTTGTGCAAGCAGTTCTTTCTCCATCACAACGCCCCTAGGATAAAACAGCCGAGAAAAACTCTCTTTAGATCTCTCACGCACAAAATGAGAAATCGATCACTTAAACTCTCTATATTCTTGCTTAGTATTTTTGGTCTCCTGATTCTTAGAAAACAATAGTGTAAAACTTGTGTTTTCTTTCTGTTCTCAAAACTGTATTTATAACCAGGGAGTCAATGCAAATTAATGGAGAATAAATTGAATAAATTGATGTAGTTAAAATTCCATTCGAAACGGTCAAAAAAGGGCAAATAAATCATGCCATAACTAGCGCAATTAAAACATAACTAAGTGCAGTAAAAACGGTTTGAAAAAATATTTTTAAAAACAACAAAAAAATACTTTCCAAATTCAAGAGACCTCCCAAGGCCCCGTTCCTGGACTAATGTTATATATATATATATATATTATATAATATATATGCACAATCAGTTGGGGGGAGGGATTCGATCCTGAGACCTATCCCTCTAGGCCCAAAATGCTTAACCACTGGGCCAAGCTCGAATTGTTGATATAAATGTACAAAAGATTTATTTTAAAACATATATCCCAAGAACTTGTGTTTGGTAGAACCGTTAAACCCATGAATGTTGATTGAATGTTTTTGGTCGATTACATAGTTCTTGGAAATCAGATGAACCAATTCTAAACTTGTTTGGAAGTGTGGCAAATCGGTTCCAAGATTGTAGATATGAAAGAGGATTTACAAAGTAAAGATGTCGACATACTTTGAACACGTGTAGTAATTCTTATTTATTATTGTTCAAAGATATTCCTTAATAACTAAAGTAGAATCCCGGAGCAAAATAAATTGAGAATCTTTTAATTAAGGTTTTTTAGTTTTATATTCTTTTAATTTCCAGCAATTAAATTCATATCTTTAAAAAAAAAATTGGTCATGTGCATTTACTAATTGGAGATTTTATACTGAGATTTCGGTCAATATTTGGACAGGCATTTCCAGGAATTATGAAAACCGATTTGGGCGTTTATTGCATATCTTTGAGAATATTCGGTTTTGGAAACTCCTTGGTGTCCAAACTTCCTTGGTCTATAAATATTGAAGTTTGCATTTCGAGCAAACTAATCCTCAGAGCCAGCAAAACTACTTTGTTGTGTTGTTAGAGCAATTACTATGGGATGAACAAACTTAGAGTTTGTTCATTTTGATCCCACTATGGGATGAACAAATCAAGAAAATGGATGTTCAAATGAACAAATTTGATGGTTTGAACAACGAGACACTTTACCAGACGCGCGTCTGTTGAAATGGTGTGCACCATTCCTAATAACTCTGGCGACAGCCTTAATGACGCCGGCGTTTGATGAAAGATCGCCCACTGATTCTCTATAATTTTTTTATAGATAGAAGATATATAAATTGATATTATATAGAAAAATGGGGCCAGTAATCATTAGTGGAGCAATAACCTGAGTTAAATACTCAAAAGTGCTCTTCAAAAAAACAAAAATACTTAAAAGTGGGACACAATGATTACTATAGGTTGAGTTTTAAAATAATATTATATATACCCTAATATTATAAACAGTTTAGTAATATATTATCTGTACTTGTAATGAAAGATGAGTCAGTGGGCGCTCAATCCATGGACGCGCGTCTTGCCCTGTGACTCCCGAGTCAGGTTTGCTAACGCTCGCGTCATGCTTTCGAATGCCCGAGTCTGTGATTATGTCGCGCGCCTATTGTAATGGCCCCATACGCTTTTCCATAGTGGAAAACCCAGTTTGGCCATCCACCTGGATCAACAAACGTTTGAGTTTGGCCATTGCCATAGGACTTGCTCTTACTGGTGGTGCCGTTTATTCGGACAGGAAAGTACCATAATTAGGTGAAATCTCTTATGACCGATCGTTTTAAAGACTTCTTTCGGATTGGGAATCTCTACGAGTACTGTTGGTGGGAAACTAGATAATTGCAGTTTATTACTACTTTTCGAGTGATTTGATTGATTAAAAGTTGTTGAACTTTGATTGTACCTAGTTTGTTTATGCTTGAGAATATTCTCTTCTGATATGTGATTCACTCAAACTAGATCGAAGTATCGACGGGGATCTTTAGAACTATTTGTATATCTAAAGACGTCTTGTGATAATCCATCGTTAAAAGAATCCGTTCTGTGTGTGTGATTGATCACAAGAGATTTAAGTTGTTTGTGTGCAGGTGATTGTTGAAGATATAAGAAGATTTCTTATTTGAGTTCATAATCGTTGGTGTGCACAAAACTTGATCGGCTGGGGATCCAACTATAATCGGTTTATCTTTTGATAGATTGGATTGATTAGTTGTGTATATCGGCATCACTACTTAATATCTTGATCAGATCCTATTATTGATTGCATAGTCTAAACAATTACTTTGGTAGTTTTTGAATAGATTGATCTAAGAACCCGACAAAGGAGTTATTGGGATAAACGGAAGAGCCTTTTCTCAAAATCATATCACGTTGTTTTAAAATATTTTTTACCGAACAGATTTGTTGTTTCTAAAAGGAAGTGCGTGACTTCTTGCATGTTGGAGGCATAGGGATACTGAAGGAACTAGGTGAACTATAGATTTAGTTACTTGGTCTCAACTATACGAAGTTTGTTTAGATTTTCTATAGCGTCTTAATTCTGAGAGTATTCAATTCTGGACAAGGTCCCGGGGTGTTTATGCCTTTGCGGTTTCCTCGTTAACAAAATCTTGCCATGTCTTTTACTTTTCTATTTCCGCAATTATAATTATTTTATTATTTATTATAATTAGAAGTAAAATACACAAAATTTAATTCCTTATTACTTGATAGCAATCCTATAGTGTTTGGTTAAGTCCGAACCTAAAAGCAAGTAATTATACTTCGTTGTTGTATTATCTCAATCTCGCATCCATAGACGATCACACGAAGTGTGAACCGATTAGTTGTATTGTCTCGACTCAGTCCATAGACAATCACTTTCAGAGAAAGGAATTATAGGTGGAAAACTTTTAGATTGCGGTATATTTGGGTACCCTCGTCTTTTCAATTTTAATCTAATAGTTGAATTTAATCAGTTTTCCAACGGTATTCGTTTCGGTTTTATAGGTCAAACCAAAACTGAAACCACTACCTTGGTTTTGATATTTCTACCTCATTATCATTCCTTTAGTAAACGGCTCAGTTCGGCTTACTCCTCATCGGCCCGGTTCTAGCAGAAAGCCGTTTCCATGTTCAGCCCTAGTCGGAACGCATAAATTTGGTGTTATTAATTAATTCTTACAAGGCTTTGTCTTCTAATGTTGTATAGATGATTAATGTTTTAAGATAAGTTTTCTTCTTTATAAAAGATGCAAAAAATTAACATATCTATCATATTTAAGTTTTATCGTGTGCCAATAGAAAAATGATAGCTCAATGATCAATTGTCTTTATTCTATATCCGTAATGTACATGAAAGTATGATGGAGTGTTACTAATTTAAATTTCTTGTTATGGTTTTCAATCCAAAGATTTTAAGACTTATGATGGAAAAAGAGGATGGAATACGAATGCAGGTTTTCTCAATTCTTATTAGTATACGAGAAGATCTTCGAATTGGATATAAGTAGTATACGAGAAAGTCTCTATAATAATAATTTGTGCTTTAAAAAGAAAACTAAATAATTTGTAACATTCATGCTCGTCTGCCAGAACAACTATTAAGTAATGTTATAATGAAATAAGAGTAGAATCTTAAAAAAAAAAGAAACAATAAAGTAAAAGATAACTAAAGAGAACGACCCAAGTCCTCTACTGATCCATCGAGATCAATAATCAACAACATTACAAAATTAAAATTTGTCTAAGTATGTATATGTTACATTTTCTTCTTCTTTGTTGTTCTCGTCTTCTTTACTTCAAGTATTTTTTGTAGATATTCCATTTTAAAAGTAGCTTGTTCATACCATACACACGGTAGATCTACATCAGTCAAATGGTTGTGCTCGAGTCTTACTTCGATTTTGAGCTGACTATTCATTTGATAAAACATATATTACAATTTTTTGTTGTTTTTGTTTTTGTAATCATGCTTGTTTGATCCATAAAGTTAACATTTTTATCAAAATTAGATAGGTATATAAGTACATCTAACATGGATATCAACTAAAAAAACACAAACAACAATCATCAACCAGCTAAAATGAGAAATATTAAACCTTTTGATAAACTTTTAAATTCGTGTCTTTTGAAAAGGAGTCAGCTAGTGGGGTAAATGTTAATTTGTCTGAACACATAACTTAGTGTTATTAATTAATTCTTACACAGATTAATTTTTCTTCTAATGTTTCTAATGTTGTATAGATGATAATTATGTTTTAAGATAACTTTACTTCTTTACTAGAGATGCAAAATGTTAAGATATGTACCATATTTTAGTTTTACCAGGGTAGTATTAGAAAAACGGTGGCTCAATGATCAATTGTCTTTATTTTATATATCTCGAATGCATGAAAATATGATAGAATATTACTAATTGTTTTAAATCTGAAGACATTAAGACTTAAGATGGCAAGAGGGGATACAATACAAATGTAAGTTTTCTCTCTTCTTATTATTAGCGTATGAGAAAGTATTCGTATTGCATATGATTAGTATATGAAAAGGCTTTCATATTTGCATATAATTAGAGGAGGGTTAAACAAAGATTGTTGTTTACAGTTTTTTCTCTTTTTTTTTAATGAAAACTTAACTCTACACCAATTAACTTAATAATAATTTATGCTTCAAAAAGAAAACTAAATAATTTGTAATATATATACCCGTACGTAAGAACAACTATTAAGTAATGTTATAATAAAATTAGAGTAAAAGTTAAAGAAAAGAAACAATGTAGTAAAGAAAACTAAAGAGAGCGATCCAAGTCTTCCAGTGATCCATTGAGACTAATAATCAACAACATTACAAAATAGGAAGCTAGCTAGATATATATCACATTTTTCTCCTCCTCTTCTTCTTCTTCTTCTTCTTCTTCTTCTTCTTCTTCTTCTTCTTCTTCTTCTTCTTCTTCTTCTTCTTCTTCTTCTTCTTTACTTTAAGTGTTTTGTAGATATTCAGTTGAAAAAGTTACTAGTTCATACCACACATAGCAGATCTACATCATTCAAATGGTTGTGGTTGAGTCTTACTTAGATTTTGAGCTTACATTCATAAAAAAACTAACATATATTATAAAAAAAAATATATGTTTTTGTTTTTGTAGTCATACTTGTTTGATCCATAATGTTAATATTTTATTAAAATTAGATAGGTATATAAGTACATTTAACATAGATATCAACTATAGAAAATACAAACAACAATCATCAACCAGCTGAAACGGGAAATATTAAACCTTTTGATGGACTTTTACATTCGTGTGTTTTGAAAGGGAGTAAGCTAGTAGAGTAAATTTTTAATTTTTCAGAACATATTGATTTGGTGTTCTCTCTCTAAATTTTTCTCTCTTCATCTATTTTAAGAAAAATTAAGTCTACACCAGTTAACTTAATAATACTTTGTGCTTTAAAAACAAAACTAAATAATTTGTAATATACAGGCGTTAAGTAATGATATATGTAAACTAGAGTAGAAGCTAAAAAGACCAATAAAGTAAAAGAAAACTATCCAAGTCCTATGTTGATCCATTCAAATCAAGAACAATATTAAAAAATTAAAATATAGTTGGGCATATATATACAGTAAAAACTCCATATGTTAATAGCCTTGGAACTTCATAAAATTATTAATATGGAGTTTATTAATATAGGGAGGTATATATATATTTTTTTAAATTCAAAGTATGTAAATGGTAATTGATATGGACGTCTTTCTTAGCAACAAGTTGTATATGCTTTAATCAAAAAATGATGAAATTAGTCAAGAATATGAGGGAATTAATCCTGATGATGATAATACAAAGATACCAAATGTGTTATGCCAAGAAGCTCTAAACATGCTCGACAAGTTGTAAATGTTTTGGTTTCAACAAGAAGGTTTTCATAGCAATGAGATCTTACGCATCCGCAAATCAAATTCAAAAAGTTGTATCATTTTTTCAAACAACTATAGATAAATATTTTGTTTCATCTTAGATTTTGATGTAACAAGATTTATAAGTTTCCAATAATGACGATTATATTAATATATAGAGGTAATTTACTTATGACGGGACTAGAAAAAGCTATTAATATTAAAATGTGGAGGTTATTAATGTTTATAACTGGCCCAAGTTGGGACTCTGAATTTTTATTAATATATAGAGTTTATTAATATATAGAGTATCAATATATGGAGTTTTTACTGTATAACATTTTCTTTTTCTTTTTTGTTTGTTCTCTTCTTCTTTACTTCAAGTGTTTTTTCGTAGATATTCAGTTGAAAAAGTATCTTGTTCATACCACACACAGCAGATCTACGTCAGTCAAATGATTGTGCTCGAGTATTATTTAGATTTTGAGCTTACATTTCATACAAAAAGACATATATTACAATTTTTTTGTTTCTGTTTTTATAATCATACTTGTTTGAACAATAATGTTAACAATGTTATCAAAATTACATAGGTATATAAGTACATTTAACATAGATACCAACTACAAAAACACAAACAACAATCACCAAACAACAATCGCTTACTTGTATGTTTCTAAGTGTTACCTTCTATAAGAGGAAGTATGGTGTAAATAACTGCGATGCTTCTCCACATACAATGTAACATTTCCTGCAAATTCCTCACGCTGGGAATTAGGCTGAAAACACTAACGTTTTGTGAACTCATTACAAAAGCAAAGACTATTGTTATTTGGTTCCACAAAGACATTCAGACTGGGAGCTCTACAAAATTAGAGATACACCAGTAAAAAATTGCGAATACTGCTACAAGGTACAACGTTACTGCGAGATTTTGTTGGAGATAAATGTTATTCAAATTGAAAAGCCAGACATTCATCTAGGTTCTTTGGTCGTACAGTATATGATCTCAACTTTACTTCAAGTGTTTTTTTTGTTGTAGATATTCAGTTGAAAAAGTATCTTGTTCATACCACACACATCAGATCTACGTCAGTCAAATGGTTTTGCTCGAGTATTATTTAGATTTTGAGCTTACATTTCATATAAAAAGACATATATTACAAAAAATTTGTTTCTGTTTTTGTAATCATACTTGTTTGAACAATAAAGGTAACAATGTTATCAAAATTACATAGGTAAATAAGTACATTTAACATAGATTCCAACTACAAAAACACAAACAACAATCACTAACCAGCTGAAATGGGAAATATTAAACCTTTTGATGAAATTTAAATTCGTGTCTTTTGAAACGAGTGAGCTAATGGGGTAAATGTTTTATTTGTCGGAACACATAGATTTGGTGTTATTAATTAATTCTTACAAGGATTTGTCTTCTAATGTTATATAGATGATTGCCTTAATTATGTTTTAATATAACTTTACTTCTTTACTAGAGATGCTAGATGTTAAGATATGTACCATATTTATATTTGAAATGTGCATGAAAATATGATAGAGTGATACTCAATTTTATTCTTGAATCCAGTACACGTGTGGGACGTATATGATTTGTTTTTCTTCGTTCTCCCTCGGTTTATGTCTCATAGAAGAGCTTTGGCGATGAACTGATCGGTTCTCGAATTCAAACTCATATTTATAATTAGTAGTTTGGTTTTGATGAGAAGAATTAGAAAATGAAAGGTGAAGGCCAAAAGCGGGAGGAAGATGTATAGATTTTTGCTCGCCGCCAGAGGGAGGAAGGTTTAAATGTTCAAGTTCTAATTCATTGCAGGCCTTCTACTGGTTCTAAACTACGGAATAAGAAACTTATAATCCTTACATATTTTATGAGCACTGGATACTGAAGAGATATTGCTAGGATGAAATAAAGAAACAATGGAGATACAATAAACAAGAAACTGAAGCCTTCAAGTTCACCAACAAACTCAGAGCTACAAAAAATGGACTGAAGGAATGGATAGTAAAGGAGTATAGAGACATAGATAGAAGAATCAAAGAAACTCAAAACTCAATCCAGGAATGCACCAAACAACAACAAATGGACATTCAAGAACAGCAAAGACTTCAACATCAGCTAAAGAATCTGTATGACACAAAAAGCAGAATTGCTTATCAACAGTCTAGAGAAAGAGTAATCAAATATCAGGATGGAAACTCTAAGGTGTTCCATGCTTAGGACAACTACAGAAGAAAATGTAATTAAATACATTCTCTGAAAAACAAGGTTGGAGAATGGAAAGATACAAGAGAAGAGATAGCAGAAATTCTTAAAGCTCACTTCCAAGAAATTGCTACAACAAGTAACCCAGGGGAAGATGATGAAGTTATGAATCTAATCAATCCTTGTATCATAGAGGCTGAAATATCCCAAAAGTGCAGGAAATTAGGAGGAATGTGCAGCAAATAAGATCTTGGCCTGCTCCATGTCCATATGGATTCCAAGATGGCTTCTACCAACAAAATTGGGAAATAGTGGGTACAGATGTTGTCAATATGGTGTAAGAATTCTTCAGAAGGGGTAAAATTCTCAAAGAACTCAACCATCCTTTTCAAACATTAATTCCAAAGAACAATTGCATTCAAAGTCCCTCAGACTTCAGACCCATTAGTTTGTGCAACATCTCTTATAAAATCATATCAAAAATCTTGACAAACAAATTAAAACCCCTCCTACATAAAATAATTTCTCCATGGCAAGCTTGAAAAAGCGGGGGTCTAACAACCACACCCAATATTTCGTTTGGAAATCTGTATGAACTAAATCTTAATAATATTCCGAGAGTAAAAACTCAATCAAAGAATAATACTAAAGAGGTTATCTCTTACTCAACACAATCAATGGTTAAATAGAAGCAAGTCCGTAAACCTGATTTTAGTGTGAAGTTCTTGAACCAAAATATTTTGTGTTAATCACAACCTATTCAATATCCACCGTGTATAAACCTCTTTAAGCAACAATCACTAAAGGAATACTTCAACACGGTGTCCACTTGAAACAGGGTTAGTCCGGACTGGTCTAACAATGTGAAAATAAAAAAATCAATTGTTCAAGATCAATCAAGTCTTATCCAGCATAAATGTCGGATTTAACAACTATGATTGATTAATGTATAACTTGTATTATTTCAATTATATAAATAAAATATAATGCGGAAAAGAAATAACACAGACACCATAAATTTTGTTAACGAGCAAACCGCAAATACAGAAAAACCCCAGGACCTAGTCCAGAATAAACACACACTGATTATAAGCTGTTACACTAATTTCCTACTACCTATTCGTACTAGATGTAATACCTTCTTCAATTGTATTCTTATAGAACTCCTAGCATAACACCGATTCTCTTTAGGAACTCTTCTCGTAAATCTTCTAGCAGAACCCAAGGCTCTCTTTAGAAGATACAACAACACGATTGATAGGATTCGATATTTTGTTTGCACAAAACACTGGTTTGATTTCCCTTTATATGTAAATCAAGGTTTTGGAAATCTTGTGTTTATTTTGATAAAAACAATTACTAGGTAAAAGTAATAACAAAAAAAAAACTTGTAGATTAGGGTTTTAACTTACAATCAGTATGCGTACTCACAAGAAATCCGTGAACCTAATTTTCTTAAGTGAACTTGGATGATTCCAAAGATCAATTTCCAAGTTAAGAAAATCCTAATAATTCTAAAACAAGAACAACTAGATAAATCTAGAGATATCTTGTTTAAAACTTCTTAAGGATTTTTACGAGATACCTTAATCGAAGTTTTCTTTCTAGCTTCTGATTTCGACTAACAAGTGTTGGTATACGATCGGAAACTGAAATCTATCAAAACCTAGGGTTTATGATCAACAACTCTTGAATGGTTTTATATTAGAAGAGAAAACCTTAGAATAGACAAGAGGTGAAAAACCTAGATTACGAGTTGTATAATCAATCACGAAGATTAGATTCAACTTGGCTTTGTGATCCCCAATACAAAGAATTTTATCTCACGCTTGTTCACGAAGAACATAAGACATGGAAAACAACCTTACAAAGCTTACACCAATTTTCCAAAGGGGATGAAAAACGTGTAACACTCACGAACCCTTATTTATAGTGAAACATAGCTTGAAAACTAAGCAAAGCTATTTTCCTTTTTCAAGACTCTCCTAATTTTGGGAGTCTTTCCTAAGTTACAAGTCTTGGCAAAATAATTAAATAAATAACTAATTAGCAAATATTGAATTTATGTGAATAAATCACATTTTAACTTAGGAAGGAATTAAAAGTTATCACAAACACTTTAATATGGTAATCCAATATGTTTGGATTAATAGCCATCTTGCCTAGATAAGGAAACATCACAAACTTGACCAAAAATGCCTTTTTAGTCACGTAATTGGGCCCAAGTCCATGAACCGTTACAAACAGTCCATGGATTGTTTCCTACTAACGAATTGTAACAATTGCAGCAACACTTATAATTGTTACTTTAATAAATCACTCATAACTTCATCGTTATAACTCGTAATTGAGTGATTATTGGCTCGTTGAATTCGTAAGCTCATTCACTATAATATGAGATCCTCTATGGGGATAAAGGTTATTTTCACCAAAGTCATGAATCAAATAACCTCAAGTATGTATACATAAATGTACATTTACCGTCATAGGAATTGTTCCATAGAGTGAGCATGTATCTCGATAGATTATAAAGGTATAATTGAACAAGAATCCAAATGAAATCAATCACATACATTTGTTGAAGAAGTACTTGTTGATATCTTCTTGTAGTCTTCAATCTTCACCCTTTAAGGATAGCTTCGATTCAACTTCTTAGACCTAATCTAGTCCGAAACTATCTTTAGTATGCTAAATCAAGAATGCATTTTGGCAACTAAAATTGACAACCAACTTGACATACCAACACTAGTAGGTTCAACCGAGTTATGCTCTAAAAAAGTTGACTATGTCCCAGGAAGAAACATAATAGATAATATAGTTATTGCTCATGAAGTCATACATTATATGAAGACAACAAAATCTGGAAAAGGAGCAGTAGCTATCAAGCTGGATATGTCAAAATCTTTTGACAGAATGAAATATAAATTCATCATCAACATTATGAGGAAGTTGGAATTCTCAGAGAAATGGTGCAACTTGGTAAATCAATGCATTTCTACAACAACTATCTCAGTTCTTATAAATGGTTCTCCAATAGAAAAAATTCAGCCAACAAGAGGCCTGAGACAAGGTGATAGTCTATCTCCATATTTTTTCATAATCTGCATGGAAGGCTTCAGTAGAATGATAAATGCTTCAGTGATCAACAAAAGCATAACTCCCATCTACCTTGATGTGATGGGTCTTTCCTCAGCCAATGTTAACTCCATCAACAATCTGAAGAACATTATAAGTAAATTCTGCAAGGTTTCAGGTCAGATGGTGAACTTAAATAAATCAAGCTTACACTTCAACAAAAAATTAAGTGATGAAAGAAGAAACCAACTCTTTGGCATTTTGAACATGAAAGTAATGCAAGTGGAGGAGAAATATATGGGGATTAATCTTTTCATCATTATGATCTATGGTATAGCATTGATCGCATAGGCTGTGAGGTTGTTTCACCCAATGGTACCTGATCCAAGTAGGTTCACCTGAGTTGGTATTCCACCATTCTCCTCTTTTAAGAGGCTTTCTTAAATCAATCTCCACCCTATCCGTAATTATATTACCAGAACGAGGCCTGCAATTTTTAGGCTCAATGCTTATTTTTGTGCCAAGATCTTCAATGATTTCATCTACAACTGCAACATGATGATGTTCCAACAAGATCCCCTTGAACTGAACACTCCATGGCTGTTTAGTGAACACATAATCTTTATATTGTATTTCAGTGGTGTAGACCTGAAGAGCTAAAAGATTTCTTTGGATATTCCATGGTATCTTCTTGAGGACATCCTTCATGTCTCTTTGGGAACTAAACTTGAAGAAAAACAAATACTTTCCTACTGCCTTTATTTCTTTCTTCTTATAGTTCTTCCAGAGGATGTTCAGATCATCTTTGGTAGCTGATGTTTCGATCTCATTGTCATCATTTATCAATTTGCCAATCAGGGTATTGGCCCATGCACCTGCAGCTTCAGTGAGATTTTTGGTCGACCCAATAGCAGATCTAGGATTTCGTATCATTGTAGTCTTCATCTTCTCGGTGATGTTATTCATGTTGTTGATGCTTACAGACTCCATAGTTAGGTGATAGGATTTCTGTTTGTTAGGAAAAAGCTCGACACAGATGCCTATTATCTTCATATGATACGGATATCCTATATACTGGGGTTAAAAAACTGTAAAGTAAAATAGTATATTTTGTTTCCCTAAATATAGATTATAACCAGTCAAACTAAGGAAATAGTATAATCTGTTTTGAATGGAGTATTTACAAGCTGGAAAATCCTATAAGATCCTATGAAACCGGGAATGAAATGGCAGACTGATTTGGTTTTGAATTTGGCTTAATGAGATCGGATATTGAATCGGTGTATGAAACTTGAAGCTAATGGATTCAAACATATGATGGGAGGGAGATTGTTGACTCTCATATTGAGTTATACTTGCTGTTGAACTGTGTTGTGCTGGCAAAAATGATATTCGGGGTTGTGCACTGGTAGGCAATATAACCATGGAAGACAAAAATGTCAGAACAATGAACTGGAACACAAAGGACCAAAACTGGTAGGAAACCATCTTTAAATCAAGAGGAAACCTGCAAAAGGAATTAGAAGTCCATTAATAAGATGCTAAAAAAAAATATTTCAGCAACAAAGTAAAGTTTTAAAGGAAATGCATAAGAAGTTTTAATAGGGAGCAAACAAAACTAATGGTGACAATGAATTAAGAGAAATCATAGTGATGAGGGTGAGATGAAGAGAAACCAATCACGGATTAGCAATCTAGAGACAAAATAAATATAATCATGAAACAACAAGGGAAGAACACATTCACAGATTCATGGATTGTTAAAAGAACAAAAGATTTTTGAAAACGGAGTCCACATATATTAGTCAATACTATCAGAATTGCACATTCTTGTGTTACTATTTATTTATTTTTCTTAATTTTTGTTATAGGGAAAGCCAAAATATATTTGAGGAAAGCTGACTATGGTCAAAAGATATTGATTCTAGGTAAATCTGGGTGGAACTAAACATCCCTTAAACCTCTTCAATTACAAGATATCTATCCACCAAATCTTAAATCATATTTTTTGAAAGCTTTGATCTAGATTTTAGGGTTTATTGTTTTGCTCATGGATCAAAATAGAAATAACTTACGATAGTTGGACGAATTCTTCCATATAAAATCAAAATATAATTGCAAAATTATTATAAACGAGTGATAACTTTCATGACTTGCTAGCTGGAGCCATACTTGATGACAGTCTAATAAGTCAAGAAAAGTTAAATCAATTTTCTTAACTAATCTTTAGTGAATCCATTAAAACATTATCTCCCCGTAACATATAAGAATGTCACAAGTGGTATCATCAGAAAATCTCAGGGTATTTTTCTTGGATGATTGTATCATGATTAATTATAATCCGTATTCCACAAAATCACTAACATTTTTGTTGATTGATGATGCCATGATGGTATCATTGATTAGATCCTTTTTTCTTCATGTTTACAAAACCATCAAAGTTTTACTAAATTACTTGTTGTGTATAACAAATGTTTTCGAAGAGATAATAATTACAGAAACAAAAAAGAATTAATCAGGCACCAGATTTTGGAAAGCAACAAAATTGACTGAAGTCAGCTTTCCCCTAAAATGATTTAGCTTTCCCTATAACAATTATCTTTTTCTTGAGCAAAAGATATTCATTAATCAAAAGAGAGAACAATACAAATAGAGAAAGCCTGACTAAAGGCTACAATGAACAACAGACTTAAGAACTCAAACTACTCTCTCTAAGCAGGACTTCACTGATAACATTAGGTGGATCATTCCACCAGACCTGACTACAGATACTTTTTCTAGCATGTTTTGCCAGCAAATCTGCCGCATGGTTGCAATCCCTTCTTTTAAAAGAAACAACACACTAACTTAAACTACAACGGACTCCCTGACACTCTAAAATCAAACTTTGATCTTCCAAGGGAAAATCTTCAGTCGTACCATTACAACTTTTAACAACAACTTGATTTTTCTCCTTCTATGATGACTGTTTGAAGCTTTAGATCTATAATCCATTCCAAAGCTTTAAGCAAAACCAAAGCTTCAGCCTGCATCACGTCTCTAGCTAATGCTGAGAAGGTCATTTCCCCCACAGATTCTCCTGTACAATCACGAGTAAGTAGAGCAAATCCTGCTTTACAATAATCTAAAAACATCACTAGCTGCCAAATATGGTTCAGTGACTTTGATCTTTGAAATTGTACACAACTATCAGCAAATACAAGAGCTAGCAAATAACAATAAGATTTAGAGAACAGAAGATCTACTGTAACGTTTACGTCAACTTCACTACTTCGTGGCAACATCTAAGTTGTCATGGGCGTAAGGCGCCGCGTGGCGTTGGGTGTAAAATCCCAAGCCGCGGCGTAGAACAATAATTCCCATATAGGTTCATGTTCTTGACATAACTGATAATTAGCTTAGGATTTTCTATATTAGCTTGTAAATCTTAAAAGAAAAAGATTTGCAAAAAGTTTGGAAAGATTTTTTTCCCTTCAATATTGTTAAGGTAATTAACAAAAACAGCTAGGAATGATCTGTTTCTTAACATAATTAGATTAGGGTTTTAAAATATTAATATATGACTTAGTGAAAAAGATTTTCAAAAGATTTTGGCAATAATTATTTTCCTTTTTTGGCATCAAAATGCCACTTTGCGCCCAACAAACTGGCGCCTTGGCCTGAGCGCCTAGAAAGGCGACGCCTGGGCGCCAGTTTTTAAAGTGGCATCTCCTTACCCACTGCGTGGCGCCCAAGTTCAGAATAAGGCCACTTTGGCGCCTTGGCGCCGCCTAGGCGACGCCTTTGACAACATAGGGCAACATAGGTCATGTTCATAATGGCTTTGACCTCCTTCGGGTTTGGACCCCTAATGTGTATCCCAATTTAAAACTCTTAACTGATAACCCGAGTTAAGATATACGGATGATGAAATCTGAACCTAAGACGAATCTGGAATAACTCTTCAGTGAGTAAACTTGGACTAGGAACAGAACACTGAATCAATTCCAACTAGTTATAAAATTAAGATGTTCTCTGCTGAATGATTCCCTTAAGTTCCATTGCTTGAATAAATATAATCTTCCATTATTACTAGTCTTTGTTCTCTGGACAAGTTAAACAATCAACCACAACTCTACAAGAACATGCCACAAGTACCCCATTTTTACAGCAGAAGCTCACTACACTCACTATGTGGATGAGATTCTCAATCATCATAAAGGTAAAGAAGTCGTCTAGAACTGGATGAGATCAACATGTACCAATCTACTCACATGGGTTAATAGAAGGGATCTATACACGAAGTAGGAAAAAAATAATTAAAACTCACTATTTGTAGGGCGCACGGCTCAGGGGGTTAACTTCTTTTCTTTTATAATCCGATGCTCGTTAATAGAAGGGATCTATACACGAAGTAGGAAAAAAATAATTAAAACTCACTATTTGTAGGGCGCACGGCTCAGGGGGTTAACTTCTTTTCTTTTATAATCCGATGCTCTCATCTTCTGGTACCTGTATAAGAGACAACAAATTATTTATATTTGATAATTCAAAGGATCAGTTCAATTGTAAAGAGTGACTAACGCTCGTACAAAACCTATCAGACTAACAACAGTTTGTTCATTTTACACAGGATAATCCTGACCATCTAATCAATCTATTTCTTAACATATATTTTTGATTATTGGGTGCAGTATCGATTTCCACCATGCTAGTTTCTGACCAATGATTTAAGAAATCAACGAGCAATGAATTAAGAAATCAACATATGATAAAGATTCGAGTTTGGTACCTGCACAATCTTCTTCTTTTTTTTCCTTTTTCTTTTTTGAAGGGAACCTGCACACTCTTCTTGATGAACAGACCGACCTCCTCTTAAATACAACCTTTTACTTTCATCCAGCTCCGCACCTTCTTCATCCAAAAGTTTTTCAAGTAAACGACCAATAAGACTATGTGCTCCCAAACTTCTCTCATCACAAATTTCTTGTATTGTAAGGTATTTATTCACAGGTTTCTGCTCCTGGCCAGCTCCATCACTTGAATCTTGTCCCACGTCTTCCAGTGTAAAAGCATTTTCACCACTAGTTGATTCAGGTAATACAGAACCATCTGCTTCGCATTCCCCAACACTTTCATCACTGTGATTACCTCCATCCTTAAACAAATTATCATACTCATCAGAACTATTCACTTCGAGATCCTTAAAGTATGCATCGTTGTAATCATCATCCATATTATGGTCACCAATTTTATCCAGCGTAATTTGCATATACTGAGCACTAAGATCTCCTACAATCTCTACCTCTTTCTTAGCTTGCTTGTTTTTGTCGCATATAGCTCGTTCATGATGCATTTGTTTGATGATCTTAACAGTCTTCACTACTGAATTTGGGATCTTCGCAAGCTCACTGTACTCAAACAGGTGCTCAATCAGCCATCTCTTTAAAGCATCTTGGAATTGTTGCGGTTTCACTTTAGAGTTAGATATCGGATCCAATATAGTTCTCAACTTCTCTACAGTGTTGTCAACCAAGTCTTTGAGTTTGGTGCCATTGAGAATTCTAATACACTTTAGAAGATCCCTCTGAAAAGCACTGGAACCACAAAACTCAGGGATAAATATTTTTGGATTATCCAATTTCATTCTAAGGCCCAAAACAGCAACAGACATTGCTTTAGCCAACCCTATGGGAAGTTCCTCTCCTGCCCTAACTTTACAAAGCTCTGTGTTGAATACATTTCTCACTTGTGTAAGTAAATTGGGTTTGTGTTTATATTTCAATTTATCACCAAACTTAGGTTCTTTTACTTCACCTTTAAGCCTCCTAGACATTGCAGACAATAATTGAAAACTCATTTCTTCGAGACCTTCCAGTATCTTCCTTGCAGCACTGTGAAGAGATAAGTAAGCAGGGTCTACAACTTGCACACGACTAGTTATGTGGAAGTTAGATGGATTCTTAAGAAGTTTAGGTAATTCTTCAATAAATCTTTTACGGTTTCTATGCTGAGGATTCTGTAGTATCTCCTTCAAATATTCCAGAATAATCTTTCTCATCTTGAAACGAGTTTTCTCATATAAGACTGAGCCTCCTGTAACTATATTGGCAAACCGCAGCAGACCCGTGCAACTCATAGACTTAATAATGGACCTTAGATGCTTTTTGACATCTTGAAGTATATCGTTGCTGTCCAAAAGAAACAGAAAGCGATGGACCACATAACCATCTCCTTCAAAACTCAATCCAAAACATTTTTCGACCGATGCCTTCATATTCTCGTATGAGACCTGATGACAAAGTAAAGACCAAACTATCAGAACAGAGAAGAGGAGAAGAGTCTAGTTAAGATCAAACTATCAGAATAAAGAAGAGTCTAGTTAAAATTGATAAGAACAGGGTTGGAAGTGGAGAAAATTGATCACTTACATCATCTCCCCTCAGACGTGATTCTGGCATAGGTCTAAGACATCACAGAAGAAAAGAAAATATCCAAATAATTAGTATCATATACATAACCAGGAAAACAAGAGGTAACACTATCAATAAAAGTTATTTTCTACTACTCATTTGAAGCATTCGTAAATGGGAAAAAGTTACTTGTGTTTCCTACAACAATAATAAAAATTCAGATGTATGTTTTACTGCTCCCTTAACAATGAGGGATTCATAATAAGTACTAGAACCCTATCCCAACAAACATCAAATACACATACTAATTACTAAATTACACGGACTTACATATCATCCAAAGGCGGAGCAGAAGTACTTCCATCCTGAAGTCCCAATATCGACCTGCAAAACATATTTTAAAAGACATCAGATTCGTAATTTCTAAATTATTAGGAAATGAGGTTAATAATAACAACAATAATTCCAATTGAAATCTGAATTTGAATTTGTTGTTATCCTGTGACCTGATTTTCGCCATGCGTCGGGCGTCTTCGTTCCTAATAGAATCGTATCCATAAACGAGTGCATCTTTAACATCTCCGCGAGACTGGAAACACAATCAGAATATCTATGTAATCAAAATATAATACATGTGAACCCTAAAATGGGATTAACATAAAACCCTAAATTCTTCAACCATTACTGACTGAGACAGAAAAAAAAATTAGAAAAATAAAGAAGCTTACCTTAAACTTTTTCATGATAGGTGCTAATCTTACTTTACTATCCATTAGATCATCATCATGACTATCATTACCAGTATCCATCAGATTATCATCACTATCATCACCACTATCCATCAGATCATCATCACTGTCATCACCACTGTCATCAGTAGAATGTGGGCCGTCGTCGTGTTCTTCAGCCATCTTAGGTGGTTGGAGTGATTTTTTCTTCGGTGGAGGCGGCAGGGTAAACAAGACGAGAGAAGAGAGCGGCAACAAGAAGAAAATAAGAAAGGTAACAGTAGCTAAGTAGGGTTTATGTACTGATACTTGTTACCAGGGTTTATGTTGAAAACACCGTCCGTGCCTAACGGCACGGCACGCATCGAGACATGCAGCCAGGTCAGTTACATCTGAAAATGGAGTGGAGCTCCTCCAATGGATTCCTGATCCAACTACCAACTCGATTCAACGCCATGATACTTCTAGTTGTTTGTTCCCTCTACTCATAACCATCGGATCTGATTCGATATGTTTGTTGTTTTGAGTCAATAATTTGTTCCTATGAGTCAGGGATATTTTATTATCTGACACAAATGGGTCCGAATCAGGGGTTAGATCTGACTCAGATCGCGAGTCAGATCTGACAGGAAAATAAAAAAACCACGATCTGACTCAGACCGAGTCAGAGGCCAGACCCCGAGTCGGCAAAAAAAACAAACATGCTCTACATTACACGAGGAGATTGGTGCCAAATACAGATTGAGCTTTTTTTCTTCTTTCTTTCTGCTGTTCTGGAGAAGCCAGTTAGAACTAAGAAAAAGATTTTAACTTGAAGTAGAATCTTATAACTAATGACAGTTAAACCGCACAACAGAGGGTCAAATTCTGTTTGGGGTTTCTAACAAAACAAGAAAGTAACATCTCATGCAAAAAAAAAAAAAAAAACATATGCAGCTAAAGCAGATTCTATAGAACATATTCTGATATTAAGATCTACAAGATTACAGATGCAAGCTACAATCTACAACTGCAAACTGACAAGCACCTCTAATTGCCCAGTCAAAAGTCACAATTGGCAGATTCTCTATAATCATGGCTTTTTCGTTCTCTCTATATATAAGACCATGTTTTCTTCGCTAGTGTTCAGTTTTTGCACTGTGGGATTTTGTTGGAGATAAATGTTCTGACATCCATCTGCATTCTTTGGTTGTATGGCACAGCATTTCTTTCAAAAGCTTAAAGTGTTTCCTTCCAGAATCGCACTGACCTGTCAGTCCCACATGAGATAAAGGCTGACTCCGTTGGTGAATGCTCCAGACAACGTGGTGCGCCAGTGTGGTTAGACGGCCACCTTGCAACTTTCTCAGCAGTTAAAGCGTCCCAGACAACAATCTGCAACTCATTTACATCGGTTAATTACAACCAGCTATTACCGTAGTTTGAACCCTAAAGGACAAGGAAAAGAGAGAAAACCTCGTTGCTCGGTTCATCAATGGATAGTACAAACTCTTCCGTTTCATTGAAAACAGCCTGTATGCAAAACATAATTCAACCTTTTAATACTAGGAAAAGGGATCCCCAACGAGTAATCTTCATCATGTAAATAATGCCTTTAAATGGATTAATGAACATAATGACAGAGAGATCTTCCAAAATTTGCAGATACTTTTCAGGAGCGGATACGCATCATTTATAAATGGGCACAAACGTCTAACATAACAGATCAAAAAACAAGTATCATAAAAGAATAGCCGAACAACGTGAGAATCAATTCTTAGATACAGCTATTGTTGGGTTACATGGGATACAAAAAGGCCTTGCAGATCAGGATAAAATTCTATTGCTAATCCGGAAAGATAGAAACACATCACAAAAGGATTTAATGCTTGAATCCTGACTGATAAAAACATGAGGGAAACTATGCAAATATGAAAGCAATCCGCGTTCATTACTGTTTCCTATATCAACCTCTAACAAGGTTATTAACAGATCCAAAGGCAAGAATGAAGATACCAGAATGAATCGTAAACTCGTGAGTACCTGGCAGCGCAATTGTGTATGAGTAGCTCCCACGTATTGTTTGACTAGTCTCCCTGTACCAACCTCCCAAAGTTTCACTGTGGAGTCCTTCCCGCAGGAGAGAACAAATCTAGTAAATCAAAGACGCATAGTGAATGTTAGATTAAAACAATAAATACAAGTGAAACAAGTCAGTCAGTCAGTCAGTCGCACACCTGTGGAAGAGCAGCTTCTATTTATCACACAAGAATAAAAGAATTCACTGATTAAAAACTAATTTCTCCTAGGATGCACCGGCAGCAAAGAGATTTACATTGATATAAAATAACAGTGCTCTGGTGACATCCAGACTGAAACCTAAAAGACTCTTTTGGTAAATTCATACATTAGATGAAACTTGATTAGCAGCATATTGATTAGCAGCATGGAGGTATAATAGACTAGTCTCTCCTAACAACTGCATGCTTGAGAAATCAACTAATTAGAATATACAGGAGACTCTTACCTTTGGTCCTTGGTGAAACTTGCACTGGTGGCTTCAGCAGACCCATGTGCCCCAACCATGGAGCGCACACATTGAGCGGTTACCCCGTCCCAAATCCTCACAGCACCATCTTTAGAAGCTGTTACATAGGTGCCACCGGTAGATGAATACCTGACCTGCATGACCAAATAATATCTGTGAGCTGAACTGATGCTACAATCTGACTTGGACATTTATATTGAACTCTCAGTTAATGTAAACATGCCTGATTGATTGCGCCGTTACCCCCAATTTCTGGTGCATTTGCTGATAGGTAACATTGGAAGGTGTTTATGTCATACAGATGTGGAATTGAATGATCCGTCCCTGGAAACATATCGCATTCTCATCAATGGTCAAAAAATGTTACTCCAATACATGTTGCAGGGTTTAATTCCAGAAGCAGCACTAAACTAAGACGTCATGCATATAGGGGTTCTATCTGTGACCCAATGAAAGAGAAATTGCTAGCAGAATTCATAAAACTGAGCGAAAGATAAAGCATGTATATTAATTTACAGACTTCATCTGCTCAAATGCTTCAAAATATGGCCGCCCACCGATCTCACTCAGTTGATCGGTGGTGATGCCCTAACAACAATGCCAGGTAGAGTGACGTGTAATTACTTTTAGTACATAATATCACCATGAAAACAAAAAAGTAAAAAGTAGAGCAAACAACTAATACCTGCTAAAAGAAATTCCCCTGATGGATGAAAAGATACAGATCTCACATTGTGAGTATCCTGCACAGAAAACCACATATCTACATAAGAACTCAGTAATAAGTCCAGCTAGGAGTGTTGAGTACTTAAAGTTAAGAACAAATACTGAAGTGTGAACCTGAATAACTCGATAAGCTCTCTTCGCTGCTGTTTTTGAGAAATCAAAGAACCTGAATTAAAGCAGAAGGAAATAAATTAAAAGCTATGAAATTTCTGAAGGAAAGGTGTTTTTTTTTTTTTTTGAAGGAGAGCTCCCAAGCTACTAAACCTTACTTTATAGTGTGATCTTTGGCCCCAGATATTAATATAGGAGATTGAGGATGGAAATCCAAATCATTTACTGGCTGCAGTTCGAACAATGAAGCTTTAGATCAATGGAACATATAAAGGAAGATAGTGGAGCCCTTTGAGCAACATTAAGAATAATAGATACTGAAAACTGAAACAGCTTAATAGAAACATATTGTAACTGAATCATCAGATGACGAAAGACATCCTTTAAGCAACATAAATAAATATCAGATCCTAAGAACTGGTAAAGCTTAACTGAAGAATAGACAAATCAGATTATAAGGCGACGAAAAGCATCTTGATGCATGTGCCAGACAACCTTGTTCAGTCAGATTTATCACATTCCATTGGGTTTTCCCTACAATTCTAATGTACCTTCATATAAAAAAAAAAAAAAACACAATACTTATTGAACAGGATACTTGTTCATTTTAAAACATAGGAAGCGTGTAAAATTACCAACTAAAGAAAGAACATCAACAAGGACCCAACAATTTTAATTGGGGAAAGCTACAGATCATGATCAAAGATTCCTGAATGCATGTATGTGTGTGCTATCACCCAAAGAAGTAAAACTAGGACCCAAAAGATTAAGGGAAAAGAAAGAAACAGATTGCAGTTTCGAGGATGATACTAGGCCAACTATATTTAACATCTAGATAGATCTTTAACATATGAGTTGATATTCATACTCAATGAAGCCTGCACTTAAAGGGATTTATCCTTATTCTGTTACAATATGCTTGCTGTCATTACATATGTTTGGTGATTGTGAAGGGACTCTTCGCAAGGGACCTGTCACCTTATCAGTATAGACACCAGAGTATTTGCAGTCAGAGGAAAAGAAGAACTCCAGAGAAGCAGTCCATGCAGCAAAAACAAAAACAAAACACAAACAAGGAACATAGGAAAAAACAACTCGTACAGTAGATGCTTTTTGGAACACAAAGACTTGCCTGTAAATGATCATAGAATGTCCTTATTACGGGTCGCACCGGACCATCTCTTGTATCTGGCAACATCATTTGCTTGATTTTTGAAATCTACAAGAAATTCTGGTATGTATGAAATTCGAACCATCCATAACAAGATGATGTTGTATCTAAGAGAATAACTGACCTCAAATAGCTTAATTGACGTGTCAGCACTTCCAGTTGCAACATATCGTCCATCAGGACTAAATCTTGCACATCTGGCAACGTTCTACAAAATATAACCAGGAAAAGTCACCACAGTAATTCTTTTTTATGATATGATAGTGGCAAGTGTTAACTATGTTAGACAGTATATACACAACATATTTGTTATCTGCTCACATTCCATGATAACTGATCTGCATGTTAAACATAAACCACTTGCTAGAAAAAAACACCTAATCAAATGAGTTCACAAGAGTCAAAGATCAATATTATACAATAACTAACCAGTTGACATCCCATTTTCTACACAGTTTGTTCAGTTGCTTATATTTCCAGGTTGTCCTGTTGTTATGCTATAATAGTTAATATACTAAGTTGTAAGTATCCCATTTTGCTCCATAACTTGGCAAATGTAAAAGGAAAATTTGTTGAACATGCATTTATGCCCAAATGGTATAAGTACCTTATGCTCTGAAACATGTCTAGTTTCGTGTTTTGGAAAACTCTTGGAAGCCCCTTTTGTGTCATGCACGGCACTGGTGTTGACAACGAAATTGATCATTAGCAGTAATGTTGTCAAAATTTAGTACACTAGTTGAACAAAAAATGGCTGTGACAGAAGAAATGGAATCTTGGGATCTAGGAAGCCAGCTACAAAAGCAGCCCAAACGAGCAATGAGAAGAATGCGATTGAAATGGATTACCTTACCTGAAATCAACAGAAGTAATACGAGGTGGGGGGACCAATCCATATCCAGCAGGTATAGCTGCTGAACCATAATCAAAGAGAGCAGCTGCAGGAGCAACTCCCCTGAATGCCTCATCCCTTTCCACTGCAAGTCCCTGTACACAACTTCAGAACAAATCCAGGGAAATGAAATATGAAAAAACAATTTCATTTTTTCTGAGTGATAAGAATAAAAAATGGAACCTTTGCCACAAGCTCAATAAGCTTGTTTGGAGGTGATTCCACATTCAATGGTGTCATTGTAGCTGAAGCAACCGCAATGGCAGCCTGCAAATCAGATATTGGATAAATTAATCAATCAAATTGAAAATTGAGTGGGTGTTTAAATAAATAGTAGTACCTGATTGAGGTTGTTGTCGCGAAGATGTGCAACGATCAAGTCATTAACCTGACGAAGCAACTTGCCATCTTGCAAAATCTGTTCTAAACTTGTCTCCATTTGGAATTATCAATAAGGAATCTAAAACCCTAATCCAATCTGATCCTGTTATTTATTTAAACCCTACTGATTCATTTGGTTCTTAAATTGTTTGTACTTGGAATTTGAACTGAATTGACATCCATAAATCTAGACTAGAAACTGCTACCACCACCGTTAATGATTTTGATACAGGCACCCACCCGCCGCATCCAGTTTGTGAGAAGGGGATGGAGCGAGTCTTTGAAACGCAGTTACCCCTGGTGAAGGCGTATTCCTATGGGTATATCCCAAAGTTACAAACATAGGTGGCTAAGAGCAACCACAGTCACGACCAAATTTGGGGACTATATGCAAATTTGGTCCAAAAGTGAAGCGCAGTGGAAAGGACCATAGTTATATTTAGTCTGGAAAACTAGGGTTTGAAACTAAATGTAGTCGTCAACCCAGACCAAATCAATATATAGTGAGGCGTAGGTATAACGAGCGTGTGACGTTAGGCGTGAGTATAAAGAGCGTCTAGGATTAGGCGCTAGTATAGTGAGCGTATGAGTGTGGAGCGTTAATAGAATTAACGTTTGAATGGGGCGCGCTTAAAAACACCGCCAGGAAAAACGGTTGATATATGTGTGCCCCATGCCAGGTGAGAGTAATACATGCGCCCCAATTATATAATACTTTATGAAAATAGAAACAGTAATGCTTTACATAATTAACCCACGCCAAGCGAGAGTAATACGTGCGCCCCACGCCAGGTGAGAGTAATACTTGCGCCTCATACCATACGCACCTTATACACCCGCTTAACTTCATGCGTTGTTATATTGTCCGCCAGACCAAATTTTAAGCTTTCACCATTGCGCTTCACCTCCACTAAAACCAATTTTTTTTAGCTTTTAGTCTGGTTTTTAGTATTTAGTCCCCTCCATGACTGTGGTTGCTCTAAGCGGAAAATATACCAATTAGGCATACATGAGGCCCCTTCCTATGGGTGTGGCAAACATGAATGTTTGTCATTTAAGCACCCACTATGGAGGGGGAAAACTGGCAAACCGGCCTGGCTAAGTGACAAATTTGCCACTTAGCCATTCCAGGTCAAGTTTCTACTGAGCAGTCGAGAGTTTACGCCGTTAGGTGTTTACCACACCGCTAGCCGTTTTTGTAAGACCGGCAGGTGTAGTTTACATCGTTGCGTAGAATCTGATCCAACGGCCATTAATCTTCCCCTCTATAAATACCACATTCCTCTACCATTTTCACTCACACCTTCTCTTCTCTACTCTTCACATTTGTTAATCTAAAACAAATTTTGGCATCTAACTCTTTCATTCACTCGTATTGTATAATTTATTTAATATGTCTCAATCTAATACTCAATCTAAACAACAAAAGAAGAAGATTAGGGGTCCAAAATTTACCGTAGCCGAAGATGAAACCATTTGTAGAAACTATGTGTTCTTTACACAAGATATTATCGATGGTGCCAGTCAGCAATCTACCAAGTTGTGGGATAACATATTTGCTAACTTTCGTCAAGAAACTATGAACATCAACGAGCGTGATGCAAATGAATTTTCCGGTTGCTGCTATAATGCAAGTTGTTTGTGGTCGAGAGAGCGGTCTTGTCGATGTTGATGTCGAATGAAAGTGCCGAACTGATTGGCACCATAAACATGGGACAAATTTTGCTTATGAAAGTTTTTATCATATTTTGAAAGTGTTGCCTAAATATATATAATCCAGAAGTGTTATCAAACATGCAGAGTATACCTGCAAGTTCACCATACACTTCTTTACCTTCGATGTCAGCTTCACAACCATCTCAATCATCTCATCCCCCTTCAGATAATCCATTTTCTTCACCAGAAACAACAATTCCAACTTGAATGTCAATACTGCAATTAAGAGAAAATTATTAGGAAGAAATCATGCAAGAGCAGCGAGAAAAGCTGCCCAAGAAGGAGAAGCAAGTGAAGGAGGTAGTAGTACTATGGAAACTTTGATAAAGCATCAGAAGACTATCGAAAAAGAAAGAGTTGTAGACTGCAAGTTCTTGACTAAGGAGATGAAAAAACATCGACTAACTCAAGAAAAAATTGTTTCAGACTATGACAAGAATAAGATTCTAACTGCAAACACCGAAAAAATGAATCCCAGACAATTGATGGTATGGGAGATGGAGATGGACACGTTAACAGAGGAATTGGAAGAAAAACGAAACAAGAGAAACATGGAAAAACAATTTGGGGTTCAAGCTTAAGATGAGGATGATGAAGACGACGATGAAGTAGTGTCACTTAATTAATTAATGTTAATTTTAATGAATTGTTCTACTTTTTTCATTACATTAAAACTTAAACTATTTTTTTGTCATTACATTAAAACTTTAACTTGACAACATCCATGAAAACATTATTAAGCCTAACATCCCATACGAGTTATTAAAAACTCCTTAAGAATTCGGTAATGCGCTTCGTATTCGAAATCTTTCGTTTCCATCTTCGCCACTCGTCTCGAGTTCGTATTCCCAATTCAGCATTGGTCTCACCTCTAAGACGGTATCGAGTGACAATAATTTTCATAGCTATAAAATCCACAAGCTCTTTTTTATATCCATGAATCGGAAAAACAAATTAGCACGATCCCGGTTATGAGGATTACTTGTCTCTTTGCAGAAGGCATCATGAATTTTACCCAAATAACTCATACTAGGTAAACTGCTCATCCGTCGTTCTTTACCTCTCTTCGGGTAGTATATTACATAATTTCTACAAAGATATAAATCTTCATCTTCAGTGAATCTAGGATCATGCATAATTTAACCAGAAATTAGAGATTTAACCAGAAATTAGAGAAAGAATTTGTAGAGAAGTGATGTGTGAGTTTGAAACGGATGAAGTGGAGGATTTATAAGAAATGATAGTGGTTGAGTCTAGACTGCCACTTTTAATGACCGATAAAAAATTTAAACTTATGGAACAACAAATGAAACTTAAACAATTTAAATAAATTTAAATAAATAACAAACAAAACAATAATAAAAAAATTCAAAACAAATTAAACAACACTACTCAATTCGACCCCATCTCTTCCAAACTCATCCCACAGATTCTCTCTGAGATCTTCCCTTAACCTGTTATACAGAGTTTTATTCTCAATATGACTGTCATTTGCACATAGTTCCTTGCAGGTAATCCTCTTGCTGGTATAATCTCAGGCCTTAAGTATTCATCTTGATGGTTAATCCAATTCTTATTACGACGAGTCTCATGGATAACCATGTTATGCATAATGATGCAAGTCAGCATAGTCTTATGTATTTCACGAGCACTTAGACCGCGATAAGGCCCACAAATGATTGCGAACTTCTGCTTCAGAATTCTAAAATCCCGTTCCACATCCTTTCTCAGATTCATTTGTTTACTATTGAAATACGAGTATGAACGACCCATTTCATCGGCAGGTGGTTGACGGTAACATTGAACTAAAGTTGAACATTTTGGATAAATTCCATCTACAAGATAATAACCATGAGTGTAGTGATTCCCGTTGGTAGTGAAATTTAACTGAGAAGAAATTTCATACTTTAAATCTTCAAACAAAGGCGATTTGTGTAAAATATTTATATCGTTTTGAGATCCGGGTAGACCAAAAAAGCGTGCCATATCCAACAATCATAATATGCAGGAGTCTCAAGGATCACCGTTGGTTTTGCATAGTGACCTTTATACTGACCAGCCCAATAGGTAGGGCATTTGGTCCATACCCAATGCATGCAGTCAAGACTACCCAGCATTCCCGAAAATCTCCTTTCCTGATTTTTCTTTAATATTTCTCTAACATCCGCATCAGTTGGTTTTCGTATATAGGTATGACCAAAATGATTAATCATTATTTCGTAAAACAACGCAAGATACTTGTATGCAGTTGTTTTGCCAATGTGAAGGTACTCATCATTAGAATATGGAGGTCTTTCATATCCTAAAATCCTCATAGACGAAGTAACCTTTTGTTCAGGTCTATGATCCCTAATATTCAGTGCATCAAATTGATAATTAAATTGAGGTTCTACCTGACAAAGCTCACCAATAATCTTTAACACCAAATGTCTTGGCATGCGGAATCGGCCTTGGAAATTTTCATTAGAGAACACACAGTCAGGAAGAAAATAATCGTGCATTAGCTTCTCGTGCCATTCATCCCGACCACGGTACGTATATATTCTTGTGAACACTTCTCTTGGCTCTGGATCTCTAGGTATTTTCCCAAATGAATCTAGCTGCATCAAGGTGTTAGTTATTTCTTTATCTTCATCTGACTCATCATCAATTTGTTTCAAGGCCTGCACGAATATTCGTTGTTGTTCTTCAAATCGATCCATATGAATACGCACTTCTTCGTAAGAAGAATCCATATCCATTGAGTTGAAAAAAATATATTAAACAGATGATTAAGGTACAAAAGAGTGAGTAAAGATGGAGTTAATGAGAAAATGAGGTGTGATTAAATTTAATTGAATGAGGTGAATTTATAGATAAACGTTAGGGAAATAGTCGTTACTTTACTAAAATAAGCGACGATTACAAGACCGACCGGTTTTAAAAACCCGCCAGCGGTTGACACTCGGTCGCTAATGGCGTACACTCAACCGCTAACGGTTTATTTAAAACCGGTCGGTCTTTTCTCCACCGAACGGTGTAGACTCGACCGCACATGTTTTCTCCCATAGTGGCGCGACTAGTTTGCCAGGATAGCTGGCATGGCAAATGGAGGGTTTATCAATTTTCCATAGGAACCGGCCTGATAGAGTATTTAGCGAGCGATAAAGACTCTATCGCTCGATAGTCTTAATAACGTTCGATGGTCATCACAACGCCATCAATAGTCTTTCCAACGCCAGCGATTTTTTTAGGAGTTTCTTAACCTGAGAGTGTTGGAGTGCCCATATACAAGTCTGTGCATCAAAACATGTAAAAACTCCAAGTAGGACAAAGCATCCAAACATAAGCTAAAAAGGCACTCATTTTCCTTGATGTACATGCCCAGTAAGACCCAACAACCAACGACAGAAACACAAATCCAAGTTTATTTCAATATGATGGTGATATATTTTTCGTTTTGTTTCAGAAGTGAGTGATGTTTGGCTCATTCATCACTTCATTCTTTACGAGATAAAGGTAGCTAATTCTAGGTTTAGATAAGTAATTTTACAGCGGTTTCAAGCAGCAACAATGAAGACGAGCTTGTGTTTCTACCTTAATTTGAGAGTAATTTCCTTCGTTTTAGATGACTCAACCTAACAAGAGATCTAAAATAGAAAACAGATGCAAGAACGTGATTTACAAAAAAATTCGCAAATAAGTGTATGGATTCAATGCTACAATATAATAAATTATACACTTATCATTTCACATTTCTTGTAGGAAACTCATGTTTTTTAAAGTATCTTAAAGTATATTTTGCTTTCTAGATTCAGAATAATTTGCATTGGGTTTCATTTTTGTTTCAATGGTGTTGACCATGAACATAAAACTGATGTAACTTTATGGACCCTATGGAATACAAGTGCTGATTTGGTTTTCAATAGATGAGGATTCTGTTGTTGTTGATTTGTTTCCGTATTTTTATATAGATTTTCAATATCTCTAAATGATGAACATGAGAAAAAAAATTTATTTTTTTGATACAGCACATCTAGGCCCACCCCTCCTAAGCAGACCTAGTAAGCTAAATTAGCCTTATTGCTAATCCAACTTCCACCCCAACAACAAGGCCTAATCTCAGCTCCATACGTAGAGAAAATTGATGAAAATGGGAGATCCAACCTTCCCTAATGGGAATCGATCCCCCTACCTCCCCCGGAAATATGGAGGAAAGGGGGTTCCTTAACTAATGTACTAGACAGTTGTTGGATGAGACAAACAGAGAGATAAAATGAGAAATATTATTTTTTTCAGTGTTTGCTTACGGGAAAAAAAAAAACTATAAAAGGGAAAGGGGAACTTTTCTTTCAACTCAGAAACTTTTCTAAGTTTCATTTGTGTGTTCCCTCTTTTTCATAAGGAACAAATTACTGCCTCTTAACACTTTGAGAAATCAAACACTCCACGATTTAGAAAGCAGTGGATTGTAGTCTAGTCTGACTGCAAAATACAAGAAATTACTGTATTTTGAATAAATTAAATAACCAAAATTACTGACTTGATTTAGAGGCATAAGATAAGAGTAAAAACTTCTTCTTATTTATTAGTAAATCTATATTAAATCCCTCATTTATGTATTGACACTAATCACCATTCTTTTATATCTAGTAAAAAAAAAGTATGGCTAAATGGAATTGAATAAGGTGTCAAATAAAAATGAGTAAAACATAAAGCATTAATAGTAAATCCAAATCAACCGTACCTATTACTTTTATCTGTTCAACTTTTTTGATCGTGTTCGCTAAAAGACAAGAGAGAAAACCAAAATAAAACCTCAGAGAGAGTACAAAAAGAAAGAAATTAGCTAGGGTTTTTGAGAGGGTTTTCTCTATTTCAACTCACCTGAGAGAGAGTAGAATAGTAGAGAGAAAGAAATTAGCTAGGATTTTTGAGAGGGTTTTCTATGTTTCAACTCAAAGTCCATTTTCTGAGATTTCCTTCTTCTCTACTGTTATATTCTTCATGGCCGATAAGAACGTGTTGGCTAGTGGGAATCGATACCCTACCTCCCGCATGCACTTTGGACGAAAGGGGGTGCCTTAACCACGGTATTAGCCAGTTGCTGGCTGAAAAAAAACAAAGAGATGAAATGAAAAATAAGTTTTTTTTTTTTTTGGGTTTTCTTACGGAAAATAAACTGTAAATGGGAAAGGAGAACTGTTCTTTCAACTGAGAAACTTTTCTAATTTTTATTCATGTGTTCCACCAAGCAACGGTCCAAAAACAAAAATGTAAAAACTTGATATGTTTAATTGCAACTTTTCTTCTTCAACCAAATTAATGGGCAGCAGAAACAAATATCTAAACAAATGCAAAATCAAGCTTGAAACAAATAAATTTTCTAATCTTTTTTTTTTTCTAGTTCATTTAACAACATATTTTTCGTTTCCAATATCCTACATGTATAAAAGTTACGGTAATAACTTCTATCATCTAACAAAAACTCGAAAATACAATTTGGATTTTAACAATATTTTATTTAAAGATATTATAGCTAGAACTCAAAAATGCTGAGAAGTTAGTTTGGTAGGCTTACATCAAAAAATAAAAAAAGTTCATCAAGCTTTAACCAAGAACACTTAGCCTTAATGGTTGATTTTGAGATTTTTTGTTGGATGTCTGTTTTTATGTGAGATTGAGTTCATATTTCTATGATTTTAATCAGTAAGCTTAATAAATTTCATTCAATCATGAAAAAAGAAAATAAATTATTTTATCACTTAAACCAACTGATTGGGGGGAAAGATTTTGATGAACTAGAATATTATTTACACTCAACTAATTGTAGCCAAGTGAACCATCTTATCGCTCTAAGGATCGGGCGACTAAAAGAGTCAACTCAGTAAAATTTTAATTTCTTTTTTCCTATGTTTTAATCCAAACATCTGCATCATTTGCTCATATATTATTGATTCAAATGTTTTCTAGTTTACAATTCTAATTTTTCTTTAGCTTTTTATCATTTGCTAGTCACTTTAACTTGATTTATCTTTTTTATTTTTAGATTTTGATGGCTTTCTAATTTTCTGTTTGACTCTCCTTTATGTGATTCATATTTTGATTATTCTCTAATGGCTTTTGCCTCTTTTGTTGTTGTGATCATAGCTTTTGCTGAGTATTTGAACAAGCTTTTGCTTAAGGGCTCAAACAAGATTGGAATCATTAATTTTGCTAATGGTGATGTGTTGATGAAGACTTGGATCGGTTTTAACTCAGGAAAACCGGGTATTAATTCATCCCTCCTATCAATTTTTTCAAAAAAATTCAAATTCCCCAAAGTCAGCGGCCTTCAGTTAATCTGTTTCCTTATTTTGCTGAGATTTCCGACTAGCTCCAGCTATCATTCTTTACTTTCTAGAAAAGATTATTGTTACCTTACATATCGGCCTCCAATTAATCCGCAATTACTCATTAAAAATACCTATAACCAAGCTTATCTTCATAATATTTTTATTGGTATCCTCGGAAACCCTACTTTCATCAATAAATCTGTTTTCAATATTCTTTACTGTGATTTTACTCTTCAAACTATTGAGAATCACTTTTTTTGGGAGCTTTTAGTCATGGAAGAATCTTAATCCAGTCAAGTTGTTGATTTAGTCAATAAGTTCAAGAAAGCCACCCTGGACCTGGGAGACATCAATGAAGTGGTTTCCATCAAAAGCAAGGACAAGGAGGTGGAAGATAAGGATGATTGGGAAGCTAGTGCCATTGGAAAAATTATTATAGAAGGACGGATGGATTATGACATGGTTGAAAAAGGTATCACTTTCACTTGGCCTTTCCTCACTTTGGAGAATCTGAAAATAATAGAGTTTGAACCTAATATTATGATCTTTAAGTTTAACCAATGGGAACTGCTCAACAAAGTAATTGATGAACGGCCTTGGAGCATTAACAAGCATTTAGTGGTGGTACACGACTATATACCTGGAATGGTTTACACAGAGAAGCATTGGGGTTTCCAGCTCTTTTGGATCCAACTCAAGTATCTACTACCTGAACATATGAATGTTACTTATGTTACTAAAATTGGTCAAGTCATGGGTGAGGTTGTTGCTATTGAGCCAAAGGATGCTATTCCTATTGGTGGTTTTCCAGTGAAATTTTGTGTCAATGTTGATCTCTCAATTCCTTTGAGAAGGGGTGTGAAATGTTCTACCAATGCAGGAGTTACCAAATGGCAACAGTTTTTCTTTGAGCGTCAACCCAAAAGCATATGTATATTGAATGCTATATAATTAATCACTCAAAAGCTGTTTGCAAAGATGCTGCTACTTTTTTGAAGAAAGCTCATGAGAAGCCCTATTTTGTTGGAAAGATTAATAATATTCGCAAGAACATATCTATTGTAGCTGCAAATAATGATTCTACTTCCATTAAGACTCACATAGAAGAAGAATCAGAAAAAGTTTGTTAAAACTAGTGTTTTCATTCCTCCAAAAGATGGTGAAATTATCAACTTGGACTCCCTGCTTAAAGATGATGAAAATGTACCTGAGGAAGATAGCAGACTTGGCAAGCGTCATAGGGTTGGTGAGCCTACTTCCAATACTACCCACTCTTCTGAGTCTTCAACACACAACAGCACTATGATTCCTTTCTCTGCCCCACCAAATGCTCAAGATATCACAACTGGAGATAATCAATTGTTGCAATCACACAAAGGGGGTTAGGTTCAAAACTTTATCTTTTCTCATATTATTCTTGGTCAGTTTTCTCATTTAAATATTGCTTTTTCCTTTAAGTTTTCACTTTCAACTTTCACTTTCCCTATTTCTTTACTTAATTTAACTTGCTTTAGCCTGCATTCTAATCATCCCATTCTTCTTTTATTTCTTTTTTGTGTTAATACTTTTTGGCATAATAAGGAGCACTTTAACCATCTTCACTATTATTGTCATAAATTTCCAGTCTTCTTTTGCATCTCTTTACTTCTTCTTTTCCATAAGTACTCTTCCAACTGCATAATGAAATTAATTTCTTGGAATGTCCAAGGTCTCAAGACCACTGCTACCAGAGATCACCTATCTGATCTTGTTAGAACTCAAAACCCAGACATTATCTTTCTTTGTGAGATAAAAATTCCTAAAAATAAAAGTAAACCCCTCATATCTCATTTCCAATACCCAAATCAAGCTTTTATAGAACATGTTGGGTTATCTGGAGGGTTACTCATTCTTTGGACAGATGGCTTTACTTGTGAGCTTTATGACTCTAGTTTCAACATGTTTAATCTTATTGTTCAACATGATCCTAGGTTTCCTGAGTACCTTCTCACTTGTATGTATGGTTACCCTGACTTTGATAGGAAACAAGAACAGTGGAATTACATTGAACAAATTAGTAGAAATCATAGTGGCCCCTGGATTCTAGTTGGTGATTTAAACTTTCATCTACCTGGTGACAATACTAGAGCCTCCTCCTCTTATGATGGTTTTGTCAATAACATTATCAATAGCTGTGGTCTAGAGGATATTGGTTATGAAGGGAAAGATTACACTTGGTCTAGTAACAACTTAGGGAAATGAATTAGAAGGTCTAGGATTGACATGGCCCTAGGAAATGTCAATTGGTCTTTAAGTTATCCTAATTCTAAGGTTAAGCATCTAACTCAGGTTGGTAGTGATCACACACCTATTATGTTTTTAACTGATATTAATAATCCAAGTTGTTGGAAGCCTTTTAAGTTCTTTCTTACCTGGTTAAATGATGCTACCTGCATTTCTGTTATTGAGAAAGCTTGGAGCATAAACGTCACAGGTTCAACAGGGTATCAGCTAGTGAAAAAGCTGCATTCACCTAGAAAAAACTCTCTCTTTGGAACAAGAATCACTTTGGAAATATTAATCAGAAAGTGGATGAATTGCAGCAACAACTTGATGTTTTACAAGCTTAGCCTCCTACAGATCACAATCATAATCAAATTCTTTGCATTAGCAAGGACTTGCAAAAATGGCATAAAAACAAAAGTGAATTTTATCATCAAAAATCAAGGGATCATTTTAGTAAATATATGGACAATAATAGTAAGTACTTCCACACCAAGATCAATAAAAGAAGAAGGAGGAACAACATTGATTCTCTGCTGGATCACAACAACAACTGGCTCCATACAAGACAAGATATTTCAGTCCACCTCACATCTCATTTTAAGGAAATAAGTACTTCTACTTCTGTTAGTCTTAATGAAGATCTTTTCTTGCTACTTCCTTCTATTATCTCTGATGATGATAATGCTCAACTCACAACTATTCCTTCATTTCAAGAAATACATGATACTCTAAAGAGCATGGAAAATTGGAGTGCCCCTGGACCAGAAGGCTTTCAAGCAGGCTTTTATAAGAGTCAATGGAGTATTGTTGGAGATGATGTTTGTCAGATGGTTGTTAGATTTTTTCAAACTAAGAATATTCTGAGACAGATCAACAAGACCTATATATCTCTTATCCCTAAGAAGAAAAAGCCTTCTTGTGTTATAGATTACAGGCCAATTGGACTGTGCAATACCTCATACAAGATTATATCAAAGGTCATTGTTCAAAGGCTCAAACCTTTAATGGAAAAAATTATTTCTCCTTATCAAGCAGCTTATGTCTTTGGAAGGCTCATAGGTGACAATACTGTCATAGCTCAAGAGATAATACATTCTATGAAGAAGAAAAGAGGGCAAATAGGATGGATGGCTTTAAAACTGGATATGTCTAAATCCTTTGATAGGCTTGAGTGGGATTTCTTGATCAAAGTTCTCAAGTATTTTGGCTTCAGTGATGATTTCTGTGCTCTCATTTACCAATGCATTAGCACTACTACTATTTCTGTCATTCTTAATGGTTCTCCTTGTGAAGAGTTTCAACCTACAAGAGGAATCAGACAAGGTGACCCTTTGTCCCCTTATTTATTCATCCTAACAATGGAATTTTTGTCTAGACATCTTTCCAATGCACAACAGAATAACAACATTAAGGGCATTAAAGTGGCTGCAGGTTCTCCAGCCATTAATCATTTGCTTTTTGCAGATGACTGCTTGATTTTCACTCAAGCTACTATCACTTCAGCTAATAATCTTATGGAGCTCCTTCACAATTTCAGCACTCAATCTGGTCAGGTCATTAACTTTGATAAGTCTTCCATACACTTTAGCAAGAAAACCAGTCCTGCAATGGTTGCTTCCATAACTCAGTTAATGGGTGTTAAATATATGACATCTAAGGAAAGATAACTTGGTTCTCCTTTGCTATTGGGTCACTCTAAGCAGGAGGCTTTTAAGGCTATTGAAGATAATTTCATGAGCATATACTCTACATGGTCTTCTACATCTCTCACTCAAGCAGTCAGGTCCACCATGATTAAACATGTTCTCAACTCAGTTCCAATATATCAAATGGGCACTTTCAAACTACCTATTAAGCTTATCAACAAGTTAACCACTATTCAAAGAAAATTCTTCTGGGGGCATAATTCTAACAGAGGATCAAATCCAATTGCTTGGCACAGAGTTTGTATTCCCAAAGAATTAGGAGGATTAGCTTTTAGAGATCTGGAAAAGCTAAATTTGGCACTTCTTACTAAGTTGGCATGGAGATTATGCACTGAAGATGATGCTATATGGGCTAATATCATGGGGAGCAAATATTTTAAGAATGGTGATCTTCTACATCAAAATTTGAAGGCTGGCAATGGCTCATATATTTGGAATGGAATTATCAAAGGCATTCAGGTGATTAAGCAAAACTACTTCATGGAGATTAATAATGGTAAGAAAACTTACATTTGGTTAGATATATGGATCCCAGGTATGAATACTCCTCTTGTCCCAATCAATGAGCTCCACAGATTTTATCAGAATGTTGATGAACTTTTCCTTTCTGACACTGACATATGGAATGCAGAATTGATTTATAAGTTTTTTGACATTAATACAGTTCAGAAAATTATGAGTATTCTCATTGATACTTCTAAAGAAGATATAATGATTTGGATGTCAGCTAGAGATGGTAAGTTCTCTGTTAAAAGCACTTACAAATAACTTACTATGACTGTCTCAGCTACTCAAGTTAATGGCAGAGACATCCAAAACAAAGTCTGGAAAGCTCTATGGAATACTAGTACTGTCCATAGAATTAAATTGTTTTCCTGTAAATGAATCAGAGATCTACATAGTACCAGGTATAAATTGTCAGTATATAATGAACACATTGCACCTCATTGTGCAATATGTGGGGGGAGTGAAGAAACAATGGAACACTTATTCTTTGTATGTGATCATGCTAAGAAAATATGGAGATTATCTAGTGTGGATATTGATGAAGTGCATAATAACCATTTCAGTGTTTCTGAATTGGTGGAAAGTTGGTTCTTAGATTACAGCATATACAAGAATAAAACTAAGTTATATACCTTGATGGTAACTACTTGGGTGATCTGGAAGGATAGGTGTGATGTGTTTTTTCAGGGAGTTTCTTTTAACCCAATTAGCACTATGCACAAAGTAGTCTATCATTTACATTCTCATCAGCATGAATCACCAAGCAATCACATTAATCTGAATGTTTGTGTTATTTCTCAATGGAAACCACCATCTCATGACACTTTTAAATTTAATGTTGATGCTTCTTTCTGTCATATTACTAACATTCTTGGAACTGGTGTTGTATTGCGTTCAGGCACAAGGAGCTGTGAAGGAATCAAAGGAAGTTTCTCAAATGGAATTTTGAGTCCAGAAGCTGGAGAGTGCATGGCCATACGAGAAGCTTTGATTTGGGATAAGGATAAAGAATTGTCAAAGATTCACATAGAAGCTGATGCACAACTAGTTATCCAGTCTATTACAGATGATCTTCTTCTCATTCAATGGGAGAATCGAAACATCCTAAGAGAAATAAAACTTTTAAGTTTAAGTTTTCAGCCTTGTATTTTTTCCTATGTTAGAAGAAGTGATAATCAGGTAGCTGATGCAGTTGCTAATTTTTTTAGAAGCACTGCTATAGACATTAATCTCTCAAACAATTTCCCTTCAGAATTTTGTAGTCTCCTGGCAAGAGACAATCTTTCTTATTCCACTTAATAAAAACCTTTCCTTATCAAAAAAAAAAAGAATATTATTTACACTACTTTGTGGAAAAAAATTGACTAGAGAAGAAAATAAGTAATGGGTTTGTCTGTAGAAAAAGAGAACAAAAGAAAAAAAATCAAAAAGAAAATTGGTTTCTATAAAAACTAAGAAACCGTTTCCTCATAAGTAGAAAAGCAAAGCTCCAAAAATAAGTTACTTCTTAACTTTTATAAGTCATTTCTAAATCTGGTTCTCATTAGGGGTGGCAACGGATAGATATCCGGCGGATATTGGCAAATCCGATAAGGTTAAGGTTAAGGATTATCGGATATCCGGTATCCGATAATATCCGGCGGATACCAAAAATTACAATCCGATAAGGTTAAGGTTAAGCTATCGGATATCGGATTTTTATCCGTTAATATATGACCTTATCATTATGGACGTTTCTTCAGTTTTTTGACCATAAACATAACACCATTTTAACTTGAACCTTGCTACTACTCTAATGCTAAAGACAATGTGACGACTAAACATTGTTTATTGCCCGATAACCTTCCATTGCAACATTGTTTCAACTGTCACTACTAGTAAACCGTTAATGTATGACCTTATCCTATAGGATTTTTATCCGTTAACCCCTACCTTATCGGATATCGGATATTAACCAATCGAATAGAGCCCAATCCGATTCCGATAGGTTAAGAGGAAATATCCGATAAGTTATCGGATCCGGATATCCGGTATCCGATATAACGGATAAAATCCTATAGGATTTCGAATAATCGGAAACGGATACCGGATATCGGTTATCCATTGCCAGCCCTAGTTCTCATACTTACTTCTTGTTTTTTGACAAAATAAAGCAAAAAAATTACTTCTTGAAAGTTATCCAAATACCCTATAAAACATGACATAATTTGTAAATTGATTAAATCATATGATTATCTGCAAATTCTGAAATATAAAACGATTTGATTTTTCTCAAATTATAGGTAAACAATTCTTTTTTTTTTAATGTTTAAATGTTATTTTAAAGATTTTAATATGGGTAAATGTTCATCCCTTCAAGCTAAATACTATTTTGAATATTTTAATATGGGTAAATGTTCATTCCCTCGAGATAATATCTCCATTTTGTTTTTTTTATTAGACCAAGTGTCCGTGATTTAAGTGGCCGAGTGGGTCCTACTTAATATTACGGTTGTTATTACTTATTATTGTTGTGCGTAATCTATTCCTATATATAAAGCCAACTCCCCTTACTGTAGGGGAGTGAAGTTGCAATTTTTTTGGACCATTTTACCCCCTTTTTTGGTTATTACAAAAAACAGACTTAAATAATAGTGAGGGCAAAATGGTAATATGACAGGGCAAATATGGTAATACCCAAAATTTAACGTCAAATTATATTTTTGCCCCTAAACCAACCTAATATTTATGGTTTGCAAAAATAAGAAGAAGGGCATATTAGTAATTTCATTGGACCCACCTTGCACGTGCGTATGCACGTGCAGAACACTAGTAACTAAAATAAGAACACACCTGATGTCCATCCGATGTGGTATTATTGGGATTTACACGCACAAACCGGGATTTCATAAAAACTTATTATAATTTATTTGGAACGTGCAATTGGGGGATACATTTATTAATTGGGGGATATAGCTACAGAACAAAAACGGTGTCCCAATAGCAATTCTGGGTTACCCCCTATATAATTATTTTTTAAATTCCTAATCTAGCCCTCACTAATTATGTTTAGTGGTTAATAATAATTAGTAAATTCTTAAGTATTTGGGGGATAGATTAGTTTGATTTTTTTATTTTAATTTGTGTGAGTGAGGAGTAGAAGGAGGGAAAAAAAATTGAGTGGAATTTTTTTTTTTTTTTTTAAAATGGAAGATGATTGTGATGAGAGAATTGCTGCTAAGAGGTTGAAAATTTGATTTTTTTTCCTTTGAATCCACCATTGTTGCAGCTGAAAAAGCTCGGTGCCAGCATGGTATTCAACCAAAAACCCATGGCGGAAATTTTCAAAATTTGTTTGCCACTATCCGGGGGGTTCAAAATTTGATCTTCAAAACCTATTTTTTCTGGTTTTAATCGGTCTACTTCCGGCACAGTTATCTGATTTTTGAGCATGCCGGAACTACTTCCGGCATGGTTTTTGCTTAAATTTCTATGCCGGAACATGATGAAAAGTATCCAGAAACTTGATTTTTTTTTCACTTGACTACCGGCATGGAAAGATTTATATCGAGCATGAACTCAGTACCGGCATTGAATTTCATCACTTCCGGCATGGTCTTCATCATTTCCGACATGTTCTTCATCACTTCCGGTGTGGTCTTCATCCTAAATAACCATGCCGGAACTCACTTCCGGCGTGGTATTCATCCTATATTTCTGTGCCGGCACATGATGAAAAGTATCCAGAAATTTGATTTTTTTTTTCACTTGACTACCGGCATGGATATATTTATTTCGAACATGCCGGTACTTAAAACCGGCGTGGTATTCATCCCAGATCGAATGCCGGTACTTAAAACCGGCGTGGTATTCATCGCAGATAGAATGCTGGTACTCTGTGTAACTCGACTGTTTCATCTATGTTTGGAGATTCTAACCTAAACCCATTGCTATAAATCGATTAAACCAATCATAAATGAGTTCAAAATCACTAACCTTCTCAAAGAATCCATGACTGCGAGTGGTTGATCATCCGAGTTCACCGCGTCGTCGTCCTCTTCTTCTTCTTTTTTGTTCTTCAGCAATCACTAACCTTCTCAAATAACAATGAAGAAGATGAAGAAAAAAATATATTTCAAAACCCTAACTGTGCCGGCACTCAAATGGAATTGGGGGATATACTTATTTGGTTTTTGGATTTAATTGTTTTAGGGGAAAGGGCATAGCAGTCTTTTCATAAAGGTTTTTAATTAGGAAAAGGGTATTTTGGTATTTTTATAATCAAAAGTTACCCCTTATCAGCCACCCCTGGTTGGGGGAAGTAATTCATATCCCCCAATTTCGCGTTCTTTATTTGTTTTAGCTAGGCTTTTTGATGGATATATCATTTGTGTTTCGATCCTTTGCAAATACATATCAGGACAACTTTTTCATGAAATATAGTCGGGATCATTAGATCTGATTTAAGGTGTATAAAACTAAAAAAAAAATATCAAGAAATATTCATTTCCATCTTACGACCAAAAGCCCGAGTCTCTTGGGAGAAGATAATAAGAACAGCCGCAATCATCATTGTATGGGCTTAAAAGCCTAAAACAAATAACATGGCTTAACTTTTAGCTTTCTTTTTTTCCTCAAAAAATGAGAAGAAAAAAACATCTCTTTTTTCATAGCACAACTTTTAATGATATATTTTTCTCATGTAGCTATTTATCACCTTTATTATAAGGAGTAGGGCCTTGGATCAAGGGAGTTGAAAACCCGGACTCAACTCAACTCAACTCAATGATTTATGAATGATGAATGATTTAATATTTTCTGGACCAAAAGGCCCTTTAAACTCATGTAACTACTAATACTTATAAAATATGAAAATTGATTCATCACTAGAACTATATTTTCGACAAAAATATGACGATGTTGGGTGAATATTGAAGGTTGAGAACTATTTTCTAAGCTAAGAGAATCTAATGGAATATTTTTTAAATCTCTTTTTTCAAAGAAACCCAAGTTTGCTGAAAACCAAAATCTCAAGTACCCAAACGAAAAAAATCATTCAATATGACCTTGGTTCTTCCATACCAGTAGAAGAGAAAGGAAACATTCACTTTCACAATACAAAATGTGACCACCAAATTTCTCCACCATGTAAACTATCATGATTTTATTAATTTTATTGGCTGGCTGTAAAAAAAAAAAAAAGAGATGCCATGTTTAGTAATCTTATCATAATTTCAATTCAAGGTTGTCATCTGAAATTGATAATAAACATCCACATATCTCGTGGATTTTTATTTATCTCTCAAGTTGTTTGTTGTCCATACACAATAGTTGAGGACATCAGGAAACATAGAATGCCCAGGCAGGAACACAAAGTGAATCTTATTAACAAAGTGATAATATGTTAACAACACATAAGCTTTTGTAAACATAAATGCAAGTGATAACTATGTACCTTCTCTAATAGGTATTTATAGGCCATGGAAACATTTTTATAATAACATAACCCCGTTGGGTTATTATGCTCTCTGTGATTCCCAGGTGGCCTCACAATGGCTGTTGGACAAGTAAGATCCTCTACTACCCTCCTTGCAGCCTATTACGAAAAATAAGTTAGATTCAGACTGCGGAAAGATTACTGCAATTTACTATAAATTAAGGATACAAAATTTACCTCCACGACAGATCCAGCAGCAAATAATGCTGCCTCAGAGGTAAACTTGTTAAAGTAAACACTTTTGTCGCCTCTATACATCTTTCTGGTCTCTTTATTTTTCTTCTGAAAACGGATTCTTCGTGAAGTTAGGATGCGATTGTGAATGGATCTTTAAAATCCAGTCATCTATGGATTTCCATTTATGAATTACGGAGCACCTAAAAATTAAAGTGAATCCCTAGATCATTTATGGACTTCTAGCATACATGTTATACTTAGATCTATGCTTCACCACTGGGATGTATAATTAAAGGCATTTAATACTAAAAGCATAATAAACATCAAACTTTGCAGCGAAATTTATAATTCTATCGACTTTTATATTTTCAATTTACTAATACCTTAATTTAAATTTTAATATTGTTTTACCTGTGGATCTTAGTAGTAATGAGGAGTATCCTCTAAATTGTGATTTTATGTAAATCAGAAAGATTAAACACTTAGATGGATTTGCTAAAGGATCTTAGTTACAGTTGTGTTGTGAAAAAAAATGTTAAATACTTGATGTGATTTTTAAAGTTTTTGTAAAGTGGTAGTAAAAGTTAGTTCAAAGACTTGTAGAGATTGATTTTAGACTTAATATATATACAAGTTTGTCATAATATCGAGAGGTACTGAGACTCAGGATTCCACCAATTCTTATATTCATGTGGTTCAACTATTAATTCTAGAAAATTATAGCTTATGAGATAAAAATATTGACTCTTTCTTTGCCAAAAATAGATTTTATAAAGTATTAGATGTAAATCATAAGCATGATGCATCAAAAGTATTTAGACTAAGCATACACCATCAGACAAAATCACAAACAATCAAGAAAAATCATAAATCAATTTATATCAGTGCAAAAGTCATAAAAGAATTAAATAGAATTACCACATGCGTAAAGAATGGCTTCCTCCATTGTCCCAGTGTTTGGGTTTAGCTCTTCATGTTATTCACGTGCTCAAAATAGTTGTTCATAACTCAAATAGGTGAAAAACAAGAGAAAACTAATAAAGAAGACAGTTTGCAACGCTGTAATGGCGTTACAAACAGATCTTACAACGGGTACGAACGCTACAGAGAAAAGATGACAAGCTTTCGGTATTTGTGATCTATTACTGTTGAACAACGATATTTCTTTGGTGTTGTTTGAATACGACTGTCTCTGCGACTGTCCAACAGGGTCTTATGTTCTTCAGCTCTTCTCCTTCCTCCTGCTGCTGCTACGACTCGGCAACTCCACCTGCAGCTACCCAATCACCTCTGCAACCTCCGAAACTTGCCCCAAACTCTCGACCCCCTTCTACAACTCTCGTCCCCCCTTTATATAGCCAACAGGTCGAATAAATCTCAAGAATATCTCGGATATATTTTTTTCTTCTCCCCACGGCCAAGTTACGATTAACTCGCTTCCACTGCTTTTTACGCGTCTTCTGTGATGTCTAAAACTCCTCTAAATTTGGTAGATAAGAATCTGAGGAGAATATCTTCTCCAACTCAATACGTAATCACCAGATATAACGCTTCCTCCCCGATATACTCTTACTCCCTGTCTCGACGAGATAATTATGGGAACAAGCTATTTTTCCGAATCTTACAAGATTACCTTCCCTGTACGACCATAAAAAACTTGCTGAAAGTTTAGGTGAATAAATCCGCACGTAACTTCCAAGTATAGCAGCAAAAATTCCTAGATATTCTCGGTTCCCTGATTAAATCCAACTCGATGAGGACTCCTCTTTTTTCGATTTGAAATACCTTATGACCCCTGTTTGAGTGTAACAGGGTAAACCCAATCCTATTCCGAGGAAGATAATCTCAATAAAACTCGTCCCAATCATCCAGACACGTACGCTATTTGATACTGCAAATTCCGGCCAAAACCGTGAAGAAGAAAGGGTCGCCCCCTATCCAATGCGATGGTGCTTTTAACACTTAGGATGTCTTTGGCTGTAAATAGCAAGTAGGTCACCCCTTATCAGTGGAGTACCCCTTAGTAATTGAGTGCCCCTTATCCAAATAACGGGTTCCTTTAGTGATTTTCTCCCACGAGCGCAAATACCACTTTTCGAGCCAATTTTTCCACACATATTTATTTCTCCAAAAATACCTACAAAGACACAAAAAGCCATAATAAATACAAAATCGAGCACTAACAATATATACAATTGAGATTATATCAGACACATAAATGCGTCTATCAATACCCTAGTCACCAAGTAAAAAATCATGTGCATAAGAAACAACAACAAGGAGGATGAAATGTGGTATTATCAAATAAGATATATACAATGTAAAATGTTTTTCTGTAAACTTTTGCAGGGTTCAAATTAGAACAAATATGTGCACTTGAAAAACTCTAATTTTTCATCATATATACGAAAAAAACTAAATAACGATAATTATATGTGTACAAGATACCAAACTAACAGTTAAAAGTTGATGGAATAATTATGCAGTGACTAAGCACCCAGTAAGTCATCATATACTCTCTCTAGTCTTTGGTTATTAATCTCTACTTTCAGTCTTTTACATGTAAAAATTATCACCAAATTAGATCAGAATACGAAACCATTACCTCTCTAGATTCGTTTGCGGTATAGTCTTTAGTCGTTAATTTCCTCTCGAACAGAAACCTTAGCATTTTCAATAGAAAAAATGACATCTTATACTATTTTTCACAACTGTTTTGCAACATTGATATTATAACTGATTGGTTATCGTTCGCTCTGGAAAAATAGGCATCTAATTTTCACGTTCACCAGAGTAAACGAGAAGTTTGCTTCCATGTTTAAAAAAAAAAAAAAATCTCATTCACCCTAGATAGCGTGATATGTTTGTTTTTCATTTTCAATGAGATTTCAAAAAAATCCGTGGATATTTTTACTAAATGGTTAAAATCAAAGTCTTTTGCCCACCATTTTTCTACAAGATGTTTTTGCTTAATTGGTATTATATAAGATTAGAGATCTTAAGAATCCCTTACTGATTATTAGTATAACTTTACCTTAAGGAGTTGACATTATGAACTTATGTGGTATAATAGTAGGATTTGCAGGTTTTGCTACATGATACTTGATAAGTGCATAATTTAATATACTATTGTTATCAATTACATGCTTATATTTTCTATATTTCTTGCAATATACCTTGTATTACTTTTTTTTTTCTTATGTTTTTCTTATTTATGTAGAAACATCCAAGATGAGTGAAAAGAGTGCTGAAACGGACATAAACGTGAGCGTGCACTAAGAATCAGGAGGAACTCATACAAATTCAGGATTATTCAACTCTATATTATGGATAATATTCAACTCTATATTATGGAGAATGAATAGATGAAAAGAACGCAAAAAGAATGAGGTCATTCCGAGTTTGTATGCACAAGTTATGGGTAAAATATTTTGGGATTAAGTAGGCACCAATCCCTACATACATAAAGGAATAGGGTAGAACCGATCCCTACCCCAAAGAGGTGACAAAAATACTTGCCAAAAAAATATTTCTTAGTTCTGAAGTATTTCCAAACCTAATATTCTTGGGGATATTTAAGGAGACTTCCAAATACTTTTCAAGAGAGTTCCGGACAGAGATTTTATCAAGATACGGAAGTGGAGACAAGAAGACAAGGAGCAAAAGTTAGGGTTTTATGTTCTTCCATTACCGAATCTAATTCTCTTTGATTTTATCATATATATATCATGGTTAAAAGATGAGGGTACCCAAATACACCACAATCTTTTAATTTATAAACCTGAAAGTCCTCTACCGAATGTGATCGTCTATGGAATGAGTCGAGACAATACAACAAATGGTTAACACTTCATGTGATCGTATATGGATACGAGATCGAGACAATACGACTACCAAAGTGTGATACTTGATAATAGGTTCGGACTTAACCAAACTTTATAGGATCACTATCAAGTATGTACGGATTTAACGTTTGTGTATCTTGAAAAAACAGGGGTACAACAACCACACCCAATATTTTGTTTAGGAAATATGTATGGACAAACTCCAATGGAAATATTCCATTTATCAACTAGATAGTCATACTCAATCAATGAAAATATATCCAAGAGATGTATCTTTGTTTCTCAATGTAATCAGCAAATCAAACAGATAGAAACCGCAAGCCTGATTATTATGAGAAACAACTTGAACGGTACCAAAGACCAATGTTCAAGTGTCAATCAATTTATATCAACAATCAAGGTTGGATTATCTAATTAATTGAACTACGCACAACCTGTGATATTTTAATTATATAGAAAATATAATGCGGAAAAGAAATAACAGAGACACCAAAAATTTTGTTTACGAGGAAACCACAAATGCAGAAAATACGGTACCTAGTCCATATTTGAACACCACATTGTATTAAGCCGCTACAGACTCTAACCTACTACAAGTTAACTTCAGAATGGAATGTAGTTGAGCCCTAACCAATCTCACACTGATCAAGGTATAGTCGCGCTCCTTATATCTATGAATCCCAACAGGACTCTACGCACTTGATTCTCTTAGATGATCTCACCCACAACTAAAAGTTATTACGACCCAAAGTCGAAGACTTGATAAACAAATATGTCTCACACAGAAAAGTCTATTGAATAGATAAATATGCCTTCTAGAGAAATACCTACGAGTTTTGTTCTGTCTTTTGATAAATCAAGGTGAAGTACAGGAACCAATTGATACACCGGACTTATATTCCGGAAGAACATCCTAGTAATATCAATCACCTCACAATAATCTTAACCGTATGGTAGCGAAAGAAGATATTATGGAATCACAAAGAATGAGACGAAGAACTTTGTGATTAATTTTTATCTTACCTACTATCGGAGATTAAATCTCGAGCAATTCTTAGAAAAGATAGTACTCAATATGTTGGAACAAGGTAATATCAGAACACACAACTACAGAGAAAATAGTTGGGACTGGCTATATAATCCCAATGAAGTCTTTAAGTTGTTAACCTATAATGGTTTTAGAAAAACCTAAGTTCGGGGAGAATCGAATCTAGTCACAACTAGTATCACACAGGAGGTGTGGGGATTAGGTTTCCTAGTTTCTAGAGTTCTCTCTTATATAGTCTTCAAATCAGGGTTTGCAATCAAAGTTACCTTGGAAACAAAGCATTCAATATTACCCTTAGATGAAAACCTAATTAGACTCAAGCTAATATCTTTTAATCGTTAGATCGAACTTAGCTTGTTACACACAAATGAAATGTGCCTTCATTTATATATGGGTAATGGTACCTAAATGTGCACACTTAGTTTGCTCAACAATAGTAACCGAAGTTAGCCATATGAACACTTTCATATCAACCTTGTTCATCTTAATCACAACGAGTTCAAATGACTCAAATGAAACTAGTTATAGAGTTATTCAATTGTTTATATTCTCATAAAAGTATACAAGACACAATTGAAGAAAAATCGGTTTTGATTCACTCGAATCAATTCATGAACATTATAGCCACATTTTGCAAAGATTGCATTCATTATTATAGTTCATGAGTATGTAAACATACTTAACCGATTTTAAAACTTAGCCCACTCAAATATACAAATGGGTACTCATACTTAGAGTTCCGGACTTGGTCTTGTTCGCCAGTATGCAAACGGGTACGCATACTGTCGTTCATGACTAAACTTAGTTGAATTAGTATGCAAACGGGTACGCATACTAAATTCCCAGACTTCAGTTGTTAAACCAGTACGCATACGGGTATGCATATTAAGTTCCCGGACTTGGAATACACTTACAACAGTTAGCATACAAGTACTCATATTGTGCTATATACAATCAATGGTTAAATTTTTTAAACTCCTATTTTAATCATTGAAACATTCTTAGAAGACGAGAATAGCTGTCTCACACAAACTATTAGCTTCAAAGCAATTTTCAAGTGATCAAACGATCAATACGATACATTCCGAGTCTACATCAAATGATTTTCTCACACAAATCATATAAGATGTTACCAGGCAATTTTCACATGATCATATTTTAACTCTCGTCAAGAATAAAAGATGAACTTGGTTAAAGTGAAACCTTACTAACACATATTTCGAGAAATATATAAGCGAGTTAAACTCAACTCGAAATATCAAATGTGTATAAAGTAAAGTCTACATATCTATACGACTTTTGTCTCAATACGAGATAAAATAGAAATAAAGTTTTGAGTGATAGATGAGTTCAAGTCTACACATACCTTTTGTTGATGAAGTTCCACAAATTTCCCTTAATAGTTCTTTGTCTTCAATCGATGGACGTCGTGAAGTCTAAAGCTCAACTACACATTATATCCTAATCCGAGACATAGCTATAAGTAGACTATAAATCAAGACTTACAGTTTTGACAACTAAACTTGACAAAAACGATTGAGATAACAACGCTTGCGAGTTCGACCGAGCAGTGCTCTAACATATTTTACTTTTAGTTATAATAAAACAATTATAATTACGGAAATAGAAAAATAAAAGACACAACAAGATTTTGTTAACGAGGAAACTGCAAATGCAGAAAAACCCTGGGACCTAGTCCAAAATTGAATACTCTCATAATTAAGCCGATATACAAAATATAAACCAACTTCGTATAGTTGAGACCAAGCAACTACCCCTAGTTTACTTAGTTCCCTCAGTATCCCTTCGCTTCCTACTTTGATAAGTGCACGCACTGGAACAATTCCTTTGGATCGTATTCCAAACAGTAAAGGAACAACAAATTTATTTAGTAACAACTCTTTCGATTCTTTAAAGATAAAGATATTTTAGTCATACGCAAAGGCTCTTCCATTTAATCTAATAAACTCCTTTGACTGGTTAGATAAATCTATCCAATAACTACCAAAGTAGTCAAGTTTAGATTCGCAATAAATCGATATAGATTCCAACAAAAAACTATAAAGTGATGCCGATCTCACCCAACTAATCAATCGAATAAATCTGATTCTAGTTGAATCTCAACCGATCAAGGTTTGTGCACACCCAAAGATATGAGAACCAAATAAGAAATCTTTTTTTGTCTTCAAATCTTCTTTAATCTTCAATAAACACCTGCACAACACCACCTGAATCCCTAGTGATCAATCACACACAGAACAGAGTCTGTTAACAATGGATTGTCACAAGATATTTTTATATCTAAAAACAGTTCTAAAGATCTCGTCGATACTTCGATCTAGTTTGAGTGAATCTTATATCAGAAGAGAAGATTCTCAAGAATAAACAAACTAGGTGCAATCAAAGTTTCAACAACCGTTAATCAAACAAATCAATCGAAAACTAATAACACTACAATTATCTATTTTCCCACCAACAATACTCGTAGAGCTTCTTGATCCCACAGAAGTCTTTAAACGAGTGGTTGTAAGAGATTTCACCTAATTAGGATACTTTCCTCTCTGATTAGACGGCTCCACCAGAAGCAACAAAAAAATGAAGTTTGCCTAGCTCTTAGGATAGTTTGCTAGAAATGCAAACTTAGGTATTTATATACCAAGGATGTTTGGACACCAAGGAATTTCCAAAACCGAAAATATTCTCAAGATATGCAATGAATATCAAAATTCGGTTTTCCTAATTCCAATAAATACTTGTCCAAAATTTCCGAAATATCTCAATAGAAAATCTCCAATTAGTAAATACACATTACTAATTTTTATTCTCTAGATATATGCATTTAATTGTTGGTAATTAATGCATATAAAACCAAAAACCTTAATTAAAAGATTCTCAATTTATTTCGGCACAAGATCTCCTTGAGTACTAAGGAATATCTTTGAACAATAAATAATAAGAGTTACTGAACATGTTCAAAGTGTGTTGACATCTTTTCACTATAAATCCCTATTCATATTTATATGGATTTACATACTTGGAATCGGTTATACCACACTTTCAAACAAGTTTAGAATTGGTTCACTTGTATTCCAAGATCACTATGTGATTGATCGAATATCAAATCACATACATGGGTTCAATCGGTTCTTCCAATCATTAGGATCGGTTATACCTTACAGAAGTTACCAGCACTCGTTATATCAGTTATCAGGATCAGTTACATCAATTACCAGGACCGGTTACCATATACTCATGGTATTGCTTGTGATCGGTCACACCAGTTACTAGGATCGGTTACACCAATTACCAGGATCGGTTCCACCAATTACCAGGACCGGTTACACTAATTACAAGGATCGATTACATAACTTCTCTGTGATCGGTCACACCAATTACTAGGATCGGTCACACTAATTATAAATATCGATCATACCATCTCATTATGATTACTTAGGATCGGTTACACTAATTAATAAAAACTAGTCATACCAAATCATAAGTCAGGCATTGTGATTAGTTATACCAAGAAGACACATAAAAAAGTTATGATCGTTTCTACCATCTCACACATATTGGTAATCTAAAGATTTGCAATGAATAGCCGTACCAATAAGCCAGCGATTTCCATTTCGATTCATAAAATAATTTCATGAATGTACTTCATTTAAACAAATGTAAAACATTGTTTCCTATGATTAAATCTTCACTATAACCCATTCACATAATCATAATAATATGTTTATGTCATATCTACGAAGTTCAAAAGATAAGCATTATACTTCGTAGTCTAATTTCCTAATACTATGATCATACAAATATGACCATATCACATCACTAGAGTAATATATACACTATGTACAATATATACAGCTTCATAGTTATGTTTTCAATATAGCACGACTTGAAAGATACGTTAGAAATGAAAGCAGTTAAATTCAATATTACTAACCTCAAGAGGAAGGATGATGTTGTCGTTGTAGTTCGCTTCTTATTCACTTTCTTCAGGTCTTCAGAGTAATACTTGTATGTCTCAACATTCCTAGACTTTCTACTCTAACCTAAACGAAGTTGACTCTAGTATATAATCAAGCGACTTTAGATGAGTTTTGAGTCACTAAAATATGACAACCAAACTTGACATACCAATGCTTGGTGAGTTAAACTGAGATATTCTCTAACAATATCCCCCTTTGTCAATTTTAGTGACAAAACTCTTATTACATATGGATTAAACAAATTACAAGAATTCATTTTATATACGCTTGATTATAAGTTTCAACATCACAATAACATGCATATATTCAATCAATAAATGTCGTTGTTGACTTTTGAATAACAAAGCTTATACTCCCCCTAAAGGTAAGATAGGTAGATATTCAATCCGAACATCTTTGACATTCCCCTTTTGTAGTCAGAATTACTATACAACAATATGATATGTTTCTTCCCCTTACTTTTTTGTTAGATATAATGTTTAAGCACAATTTTCCTTTCATTAGTAATTGCAAATCACTTGTTTACTTCATATATTTCTCCCCCTTTTTGTCACAAAATGACAAAGGTTCGAGCAAATAAAGGAAAACCGAAAGGATCTAACAAATCTAAAAGACTTGTAAACAACCTATAAGAGTTAAGCACGAAGGTTTCACATACCACTTTAGATAACCAATATTAAAACCGAAACTACAAGTAATTTAGTTTCAATATGTTATCAAGGGGATCACCTTAAGTATCAAGGAATATATTTGAACAATAAATGATAAGAGTTATGTACATGTTCAAATATGTCAATATCTAGAAGTTTCTTAGCAAACCCTAATTCCAAGCTTCACACAAAACTTACAGAGATATATGAATATTCAAAACTCGGTTTTCCTTATTGGGATCGGTTGTACCAACCTCACAATGTAAGTTGTGATCGGTTATACCATTTTTCCCAAACTAGGTTATGACCGGTTACACCTTGCTTCCCAGAGGTAGCTTATGATCAGTTACACCTTACTTCCTGAGTTAGCTTGTGATTAGTTACACCTTGTTTCCCAAAGATATCTTGTGATCGATTACAACTAACTTCTAATTCATATTGTGACCGGTTATTCCTTGGTTCCCAAAGTAACTTATGGCTAGTTACAACTTGCATTCCAATATATCTTACAATGAAGCTCATGGCCGATTGCAACAAACTATATTATATAGGCTATGACCGGTTATAACATAAATCTCAACAAGTTAAGATAGGTTCTACCAAAGCCATTTTCCATTGGTCATCCAAAAGATATTCAAAGAATAACATGACCAATCATGATTTCCTTTCGATTATGAAACAATTTCATAAATGTACTTCATTTAAACAAATGTTATAAAATATTATTTTCTAAGATGAAATCATTCCTATATAATGCACACATAATCAAATAACTATATACAATAGGTTATGTCGATGTCGTACTTACGAAGTTTCAAAAGATAGGCGTTCATACTTCTTAATATGTTTTCCTTGACACTTTGATCATACTATAATGACCAAGTCACATTACTAGAGTATTATGTACAATATATATAGCTTCGCATGTTATGTTTTCAATATAGCATGACTTAAAAGATATGTTAGGAATGAAAACAAGATCAAGTCAATATTACTAACCTCAATTGGAAGGATGATGTCATCGTTGTGGTCGTTACTTCTTCACATTCTTCAGGTCTTCGGAGTAATACTTGTATGTCTCAACATTCCTAAACTTTCTAGTCTAACCTAAACAGAGTTGACTCTAGTATTTAATCAAGCGACTCTAGATGAATTTTGATACTAGAATATGACAACCAATCTTGACATACCAACGCTTGGTGACTTCAACCGAGCTATGCTCTAACACATGGGTTTCACTAAATCCATGAGTAGCTAAACTCCTATTTGATTGATGATGAATATTATGTTCTAAACAAGATTTGATTTAATATATGAATCTATTTTGATTTGTTCTTATGATTATCGTTTGTTTCTAATATGATTAATGTTTACGATTGATTGATTAATTTAGGAGGCATACTAAACTGATCTCTTGATTGATATATTACTAGTAATGGATTAGGGTATCCGTAATCGTTGAATAACCCTTATAAAAGTAGAAAACGTGAGACCTTGTAGAGGGATTCTGCGGAGCAATCGCGTGTAGAGACAATACTAGAAAGGGGACCTTGTGCTAAGAGTCTAACTAGGATTAACCTAAATTCATAAAACATATAGCATTAAACCGAATTACACTTAAAGTGCGCTACTTCTTGGTGGTTTACACGAATAGTATGGTATTCAAGCACTTCGGTACACAGTGACATAAGAAATTTCGGGGATAACATTGTGCTAGCTGTTATCCTACGGTTGGTGATAATCTATGATTTATAACGAATAAATGAATATATTACTTTAATGATTGTTTAGTAATGAAGAAGGATTCCTCGATCATACTCCTCACCCTTGATTACATATTTATTAATTGCTTTGTTATTTACTTTGCTTTATATTCAACCTATAAATAAAACCACCATTTGTGACTGTTGACAACTAAAAACTCACTACTCTTCGTGGGAACGATCCTTTCTTCCATTATATTACCAGTTAATTGTGTGAAAATAAGTGATTTAATTTGTTGCACTCACGACATGAATCAATACTTAAGATTATCAAATGACCAGATAAGCCTTGAATAACACCTGGAGATTATTTGGTTGAAAGTTTTCAATTAAATTTAAAAAAATATTTATATGGTTTGTTCTTCACTATTGGAGTTGGGAGGAAGAAGATGAAAATTTTGTTAGAAGGAATCATGTAATACGTTGGTGTGCTAATCGAGGGTAACTTTGTCTGATTCGATATTTTAGACTCGTTTCAATTATTAGATGAGTTGACTCTGAGTTTTCCACTCCCTTGATCCAAAACCCCTTTTCCTGTAACAGAAGTGTTATTTATTAGCTTTGAGTTATCAGTAAAGTTTGTTAGCCTTTATCTTTCTCTTTTAGATTTAATTAACGTTTCTTTCTATGAAAAGGTGAGAGTCAAACTCGCAACCTTTCGCAGTCTTTACAGTATAAGTCATTGCGCTGCTAAGTGGTATACATCCTATTTTATCTCAAAAAATTACATACAAATAAATTAAGCTTTAGAAAACCTCCCTAGTTTGCGACCTATAGGTTTCATTTGAGGCCTACCACTAGAAGACAAAAAAGGATATTTTGAAGTAAAATCATAAACCCCTTATCCAACTATTTTAGTTAATGGCGAATTTGCTCTTATTCATTAGTGATGATTAATTAAGTAGGTACCAGTTAAATTAATTAGTATTTGAGTTTGATTATAGAGTTAGAATTAGAATTTCTCTTCTGCAGTTTGGAAATGAAGAAGAAAAATAGGAAAAAAAAAACTAGGGTTTATGATTTTGTTTACATAAATAAAAATTTGTAACGATTACGAAGACTCTAGTAATGATGAAGAAGTGGGTGCATCAGATAATCATGATTTCTATCCTACAGATTTGGATTATTTGTTGAATGAACAAGACCTTGTGAACCAAAGCCTAATTGAGAATATTATTGTAGCACAAGATCAATAGTAATTACCGGGAAGAAGAAGGTGATAATGCTTCCAATGGGAAAGTTGCGTCCTAACGATCTTCAAACATGTATTTATATCTTATAATCACTCGTTCATGTTAAAAATTTTAAAATTTAAACTCAGAATTGGTGGATGCGATAGCACTACATAAAACGATTTTGGGTTATCTCGCAAACAATCGGTCTATGTTCATCACATTGTAGACTGATTGTCATAAACTTTTGGTGGGAGTGGTAGGTAAAAAAATCAATTTTCGTAAGTGATGCACGTATGTCGATTCCTTCACTTGGATGTTTAAACAAAAATGTAGTGGGGCTATGTAAGTTGTATGTAATCTGATTGTAGAGACAAAATTACACAGGAAAATTTAAACACAAATCAGATTACAAGTTACGCAACGTGAACCGATTGTTATTTTTGGAAAATTTTCTCTAAAATAATCAAGTCCTTAATTGGTTGATATACATATATATATACATATACCGGTTGCTGACAATCAGTTTGCCTGACTATTACACATATACTGATTTTATATCCTTGACTTGTTGATATATGTTGTAGGTTGTTGAAGCGTTCGACGAAGATCAACTCGAACGGTATCTCATCTGGGTCCTGATACCTTTGCCTATTGTTACACTAATTTGGTGTACGAAAATGGGAACGATGCAAAGCAATGGTTTCTGGAAAAGGGCATAGATATCAAATAAGCATTAGTTATAGGCCGTCATTCAAGTCGTGATCGTTTAGAAATTGTTTGCAAGAGAGGTGAAAAGCAAGAAAGGCATATGACAAAGGACAAAACGTATGTTAAGAATACGACGAGGGAATATATGACTAAATCAAAGAAGTATGGATTCCCATTTAAGATTATAATCAATAGACCCAACGGTGTATACAAGCTCTTTAAAAATGATGAATGGTTGGAATAGTCATGATGATCCACAATCTCTTATTGGGCACTCTGCCGTTTGTGGGTTGAAACCACATCAATTGGAAACCGTAAAGTCGATGAAAGCGTGTGAACCAAGTGGCATCCTTAGGAAGATTAAGGAGGATGATAAGAATAACTTGTCCATTTTGAGGCAAATTTACGTGGAAAGAGCATCCTTAAGGAGGAGGGCATGGGATGGTAGAGCGGTTATGAAATAATCTCAGTGGTTAACCGATCAACAAGGATACACAATGAGGAAGAAAATACTAGAAGGCAAACTAACTCGTATTTTCTTGGCGCATCGGAGATGATCAAGTTGGTCATATGTTTCTATCAAGTTTTGTTAATAGATTGCGTGTACAAGACCCTGTTGTTTTTCTTGCTTTGTTTTTTTTTTTTTGCTTAGGTGGTATAAATATTTTATTCCCTCATAATTTTTGATCAATAAAATCGTTTCTTTGCCGATAAACAATAATAAAATAATCCATAATTGGTTCTGTTTTTTTGTTAAATAATTAGTGAAGTTTGAGATTGTACTTTGATGATATGATACCCATCTTTCTTTCAATAATAAAAACACTCCGTGTACTTGTGTTTGGTTGTTTAGAGTACATGCAAATGAATCGGGTTCAATTCTCCTAACTAACTAATTTTAGTTGGGTTTGGCGGGTTGGGTCTGCCAGAATAAGACTAGTCCGACTGGCTGAGTACGGATAGGGATGTGAGGACTACTTTTGCATATCAAAAAATGTACGAGTTTAAAATTAGAACCAACGATCAACATTAATTTTCCGAAACTAAATAAGAAATCATAAGATTTTGACACAAAAATAGTTTGTACGAGTGTGACAATTGCTAATGTTAAAAACTTAACTGAATAATAATAGATGTTAAGTAGGCAGTATAGGCAATATATTTAGTACTTACTAAGACACGAAAAGAAGAAATTAGTCTCATAATTGATATTTTCTTTTAGGCTTGATATATATGTTTGTTTGTAGAAATTCATGTTTTTCAATAGCCCACCTAAAATCACTAAAACCATTGAAAATCCTTTATATTTATCTTAAATTTTATAATCACTCCACCTTATATTTTAAATTTAGTCCACTAAACTCCTTATGTATATATAAAGTTTTCTTAGCCCCTTCATTTTAAATTCTTGGCTCCGCCGATAGTAAGCTAGCTATTTGAGGAAGATTGTTTGCAATACGTTCTCATCTCATAAAAGAAAGCATATTTATCATCGATCTCCTCCTTCATATATGACTCATACATAACTTTATCACCGATCTGTTGACATCTCTATTACTTTTTAGGATTTTAGAGAAAAATTAAATAGAAAAGAACGAGAGATTTAGATAGAAATCAAAGCAATTTTAAAAGAATTATCAAGCTCGAACAAGATGAAGAACAAGAACCTAAAAAGATATCAATTAAAAAAAATGTTGATCTTTTTACAAGGGCATTTTTATCATTGAAAAACACCAGTTTGGATTGAATCGTCAAAAAGATAACTATATATGATAAGTTGGGACTGACAAGTATGAGGCATGAGAGGGTAAAACTAGAGCGTCCAAATCACAACAGAACTGCATGGGACTAACGTTGACTCCTAATAAAAATTCCTTCTAAATCCCTTTCTACGAAGTGGTGAGTCGAACTAGTGATTTTCGAACCCAATAGCCATCACATGCATTGCTAAGATGCCCTACTCTAATAAAAACGAAAAAAAAAAAAAACAACAATAAAGTATTTGTTGTGTAAACACGACATTATGGTGTGGTCCACAAATTCTACTAGTGCTATGTCTAAAGAATTCTGGATATTTATCCCACTTCCTTATCATCATTCCTTTTATCATCATTAAAGGAGAAGCATCTAGACATGTGTGCTTATCTCGTTTTAACCGACTCTAAATGTATAGCTATAAATAGCTGATCATTTGTGTTGAGGACAGAGTGATCTAAGAAATGTAAAAAGAGAGAAGAAGTAATATAAGAGAAAGGAATAAAGAGTACTTCAATTTCTGTTTCTTATTTATAAATCAAAGGTTTGATGATTAGTGTTACTCATAAACTAAAGTTAGATAATTAGTGTTCCCCATTTTCTAAAGATAGTTAGTTTTATTAATAATTAAACACTAGTATTCTTTCTTTTTTGATTGATCACAAAAAATAGATTAAAAGGCACACAAATCGTGTGTTCGAATACAATTGACAAAGAGCGGAAAACTGTCAAAGATAACAACAACGAGAAGGAAATCAAGATTTATAATAAAATAAAATAATGAATCCAATTTTCAGGTGGATAATGTTGTATAAACTCCAACTCCAATTATATATAGACATTTAAAGTAGTGCAAATTTGGATAAGGGTGAATCAATAAAGATAACAATAAAAGAAAGATGATTAACAGTACTAATAAGAGTTGGTCCCACTATTTATTTTATTAACATAAACTAATAAGAGTTGGTCCCACTAATGATTTTATTTATATAAAATAATAAGAATTTGGTCCCACAGATTATTTAACTAATAAAATAAAAAATAAAAAATAAACCATAATTATAATAATAATAATCAGGTTTTGGGGAGAGAATATGTGACGAGCGACATTTCTTCTGACTCCAGCGACATTCCCTCCAACTCCAGCGACATTCCCTCCAACTCCAGCGATATTCCCTCCAACTCCGCGTCAATGGCACGATCGCCCGACTTTACTCCAGAAGCGCGCTGGATGTTCCGACTCAATGTTCAAAGCATCGGATTTGTTGATTTTAACATCCATTTTTCATGTTTGTTCATTCCATAGTGGGACCAAAATGAACAAACTCCAAGGTTGTTCATTCCATAGGAACTGAGTGGGTAGCATAGGCAATATATTTAGTACTTACTAAGACACGAAAAGAAGAAATTTGTCTCATAATTGATATTTTCTTTTAGGCTTTGATATATATGATCGTTTGTAGAAATTCATCTTCTTCACTAGTCCACCTAAAATCACTAATTCCACCTTATATTTTAAATTTAGTCCACTAAATTCCTTATGTATGTATAAAGTTTTCTTAGCCCCCTCAGTTTAAATTCTTGGTTCCGCCAATAGTAAGCTAGCTATTTGAGGAAGATTGTTTGCAATACGTTCTTATCTCATAAAAGAAACGATCTCCTCCTTCATATATGACTCGTACATAACCTTATCACCGATCTGTTGACATCTCTATTACTTTTTAGGATTTCAGAGAAAAAATAAATAGAAAAAAAACGAGAGATTGAGATAGAAATCAAAGCATTTTTAAAAAATTTATCAAGCTCGAACAAAATGAAGAACAAGAACCTAAAAAAATATCAATAAAAAAATAAATATGTCGATTTTTTTTACAAGTGCATTTTTATCATTGGAAAACACCAGTTTGGATTGAATCATTAAAAAGAGAACTATATAAGATAAGTTAGGGCTGACAAGTATGAGGCGTGAGAGGGTAAAACTAGAGCGTCCAAAACACAACAGAACTGCATGGGACTAACGTTGACTCCTAATAAAAATTCCTTCTAATTAAATCACTTTCTACGAAGTGGTGAGTCGAACTAGTGATTTTCGAACCCAATAGCCATCACCTGCATTGCTAAGATGCCCTAGTCTAATAAAAACGAAAAAAAAAAAAACAACAATAAAGTGTTCTTTCTTTTTTGATTGATTACAGAGAATAGATTAAAAGGCACACAAATCGTGTGTTCGAATACAATTGACAAAGAGCGGAAAACTGACAAAGATAACAACAACAAGAAGGAAATCAAGATTTATAATAAAATAAAATAATGAATCCAATTTTCAGGTGGATAATGTTGTATAAACTCAAACTCCAATTATATATAGACATTTAAAGTAGTGCAAATTTGGATAAGGCTGAATCAATAAAGAGAACAATAAAAGAAAGATGATTAACAGTACTACTCGATATAATTATTGCAAGTAGGGACTGAGTAAATGAATATTACGTACATTTGTCAGATTTTGGTTCGAACAGGTGTTGCATGCTCATCATACCACTCTTTACTCACCTCCAACTCAAGGGCCCTTGTACTATCAGGACTACTGTAGTTCATTTGTAACACTCTCGTAGTACTACTTACTGTTTTTCTTTTTTCTGTCTTTAAAAATATTGCAGATTGAATCATCAAGTCTTCACATAATTTTTTTTTTTTTTTTATTTTTGATTCAGAGAATTATCAGCAGAGAACTCGCTAGTAAAAATGGAATTCCAGATTTAACTTTTATTTATTTGTTTGAAGAGTGAAAGAATTGGTGTTAAATAGCTCTTTCTGTTTTGTCACAATCGTGGGGTGGATGCACGTGGAAGGTAACACTCACAGTAACATTATATGTTTTTTTTTTTGGTTCAATAATTTGTCAAGTTTGAGATTATACTTTGATGATATGATTTCATGATTTTCTTCTGCCCTTGTTTAATTATTATCACTTCTGTTCACATAATTTCTTGGTAAGTTTTTTTTTTGTTCATTTAGTAGTTGTTGTTGCAGGGTGTTCTAAGAGATTAGATCATGTTTATTCTAGTTTTATGATGATCTGGGGTATGACCTTAAAAGTTTATCTTTATATAAGTACATGCTAGAGCTGAAATGAAGCAAATGAGGTTTATGATCTGCTGGGTTTATTATATAGCTTCTTAATTACTTATTTAGTGTTCAGTGTTTTTAAGGCACTGCATGTGGTTTTTCTTAGTTTGGATCTCTGTGCTTGCAAATTGTCTACTCAAAGAATTCATTCATGTTTCTATTTTGATCATGTTTGCTTAATTTGGGAACAGATTAACACTTTTTTTTTTCGTGTTTTCTGCGAGAAATAACTGAGTTTTGGTCTTTGAACATGTTCTGCAGGGTTTACTTTCCGGTAGCTAGGCGAATTAAGAAGAATGTCTGGTTCTGGGTGTCATACCGAGAGAGGGGAATTGAGAGTTTATGAAAGTTCGGATGAGGTTGCGACTGAATTAGCGGATTATATTGCGGAGTTATCCGAGGTTACGGTCAAGGAGAGAGGATTCTTCGCCATTGCATTGTCTGGTGGTTCTCTCATTCCCTTGATGGGGTATATACTACTAGATTTTTACATATTTGTTTTCTGTAAGCTAGATTCATTTTTTGGCTGTTACCGTTGGTTGTGACCGTTAACGTTGATACGGTTGTTTCTTATGTGACAGAAAACTCTGTGAAGCTCCTTATAACAAGACGGTGGATTGGACCAAATGGTATATCTTTTGGGCGGACGAGCGTGTCGTGGCAAAAAATCACGCAGACAGTAATTACAAGCTAGCGAAGGATTGTCTGTTGTCCAAGGTAATAAATTCCGGATCTTCCGTTATAATTCGACAAATATTCGCCTTATCATTCGCATTTCATAAGCTCGGGATTTAGTGAATTGTGCTAATCTTAGTCCCCAGACTCTGGCTAATGACAAATTGTGAACGCACTTCCCATAGACCCATCTCAATTGTTAGTCATAACTTGGTTGCAGGTCTCTGTAGTCTACTTACTTTGTTAGTACCTTCTGAGACACCACGAGTGAGATTTCTTGCCAGTTTCATCCCCTATACGCTACTTCTGGCAGTTAACTTGTTCGTCTAAGAATTTCTTTTGCGACCTAAAGAACAGTTAATGAATTTTAACGTTAAAAGATTTGAGGAAACTCGGTGCATTTTATTATTGGTTTTCTCAAATCTAAGCTGCATTAGTTCTGATATTGCTTCTGCTTGTTGCCGTCTGCTTGGAATAGGTGCCCCTGACTCCAAGCCATGTATACTCCATCAATGACTCATTGTCTGCAGAGGAAGCTGCTAGCGAGTATGAATTCGTCCTACGTCAACTGGTGAAGACCCGAACAGTCGGTGTTTCAGAGATCAATGATTGCCCAAAATTCGACTTAATTCTTCTTGGGATGGGACCTGATGGACACGTCGCATCACTATTCCCAAACCACATGGCACTTGAAGAGGAAGATGAATGGGTCACATTCATCACCGACTCTCCCGAGCCTCCACCCGAAAGGTTAACTTTCACTTTGCCAGTCATCAACTCAGCGTCCAATGTCGCTGTTGTCGTGACAGGCATCAGCAAAGCTGAAGCGCTGCACTTAGTAATTGATGATGTCGGACCAGATGGCTCAGTGCTACCTGCTCGGATGGTTAACCCATGTAACGGGAACTTGGTGTGGTTTTTGGACAAATTAGCAGCATCAGAACTCGAGGCCTTCAAGTGCACAGAGCAGGAAGGGAAATCCGGAAAGTGAATATCATGCTCAGAGAGTCGGACTCAGTTATGCATGTAGGTGCCAGAACTCAAACCATATGGAACTCTTGTGTTCCATTTTTTTTTTTCAATCCATTCTCCTTTGCTCTTTAGTGTTCTGTGTCGTATGAATTTCCTTTTTTGTTTAAAGTTATTAATAAAACAGCCCCATAGGGAAGTACCAAAACAGAACTGCTGGTCAGAATACTTCAAAATTGGCTGTAGTTGTACCTTGGCATGAACAATTACACGCTTTCATTTACTTGCAAATGAAAAACTGCTCTATCAAAGACATCTCTCGATTACTTGATAAAATTCAAGAAAAAAGGAAGACGAAATACTCTCAAAATCCAGAGAAGCAAAAGGCTTATTGCAAAGAGAAATCACAAACTCAAGTTTACAAGTTGTACAGTGAGCTTCTTTTCAGCCTGGGCACCAGCTTTTTATTTCACCTACCGATAGAAGGAAGCAAATGGTCGCAATAAGGGGCCTTGAATTCTCAACACGCAGGGGGGATTCATGATCGACCCTCAGATTTGGTAGCCACCCACTCCAAAAACTTGACCTGAGAAGCCATAGTATCAGCCCGATAGAGTTGATAGTAATGAGAAGCAGCTTCTTTTCCAACTGTGTAACCAACCACAGCTCCAAGACCCAAAGCTAATACGGCACCTGTATCATACACAATACAGGTAAATCCCATCTCTTACTAGCTATATTCAGATTTTTTTTTCTTTTTACTATTCTGGCAATGCACACAAGTTGAATGATTTTGAATGCAATATTCGTCCCAACAGTGATAACAAACTCAACAAAATCGCTTTCATTGTTAAGAATATCCGCTACATTTAGAGTCCTCTTAAGGGACTCAGCTGAACATACTGGTTATTCAAAGTTTCAAACCAAACATGCATACTTAGTGATCAGTTCAAGAGATCTATTTTCAGCGCGATTTCATGCAATTGTTCAAATACGATGATTGCAGGAGAGCATGGTATACATGGTGCTTAACAAAACCAGCTTGAATAAACTAGTATAGCTAGTCTTTAACAATGTTAATCCTAATCCCAGATCCCCCATAATCCAACATCGGAACTTCATATATTATGCGTAGAAAAAGGAAACTAAGGGAGTCGATAAACCACCACCTGACTGCTTCTGAATTGAATAAACTAGCAGCTAGTCTTTAACAATGTTAATCCTAATCCCAGAACCCCCATAATCCAACATCGGAATTTCATACATTATGGGTAGAGAAAGAAGCTAAGGAAGTCGCTAAACCACCACCTGACTGCTTAAAAGTAAACCTGGAAGCTTCTCTTCAGAGTAATAGTCACTATTTTGCGTAGTCTTAAGGGATTACGCAGGACATTTCCATGCAGCCAGATAAATCTATACAAGAGACAGCAGTGCCGAGCAAGCCAAACCTTGGGCATCTATTTCTCTAGAATGAACACATATGAGGTGACAAAATATGCTGAAAGTATGCCAGATATCACTCACACAAATGCATGGAGAGCGACAACAGCATTTGAATACCACTAACAATCAGTAGCCAATGTCAACCAGAAGTGAAATGAATCGCTACAACAGCAAAAGAATAAGATTCCAAGCAGTTCATTTTCTCATAACTCGTTTTAATTTTCCAAAATTTAATAGGAGACTTGAGTGTCACAGCACAAGATACGCAATAAGAACACAATATTTTGGTATTTAAACAATCGAGCTAGAAGAGTACCATGAGGACTCTTTGAATATCTCCAGGCAGTTCCGCCCAGATGAAGTGCTCCAACGGCGCTTCCTATCGCAGCTACTTTTGCAGCTTTCCTTGCATTTTCCACCTGAAGAAGAATCGGTGAAAATAAAATCAACAAACTAGTTACAAAAATAACAAAAAGGAAGGATCATATTAGGGCATTGACAAATTCTATTTTAAGCCATTCATAATTAGCCAAACAATGTAAAATTCTAATTCTCCACATAATCTTCAGAATGAAATTTTAATTCTCCACATATCTAGACCTCAAATATGAAGCACAGACATGTGAAGATTAAATAAGAATCTGAGAAACACGGACATCTTAATTCCTTTTACACTAACAAAACCTAAAATCAATGAAACGAAAAATACCGAAATTATGAGAAAACCCGAAGACTTAAATGAATAGCCATCGCAGTTAAGAACAATTGAAATCCAATGAGAATGTATGCGTTGTACGAATCTAAAAAGAGATCGGTATGATTGGAAAAGAGAGAAGAGTAACATACGACAGGTCCATGTACTGGATCAATGGAGATGAAAGACTGAACATCAGAATTAGACCATTTGATCCCTTTCTCAGTAGCATCTATAAACTTCTTATGATGTTCAAGGAATCCCATAAGATTCGGATAACAGAATACAATAATTTCAATTTCAATAAACTCTTCTCTCGTTTTTCTGTTCTTGGCGTTTTATGTGATATGCTGCCTGCCTCCTCCGATTAGTGGGAGGATTTCTGAGGAAAAGGGCAACATCTCAGACTCGGGCTTTTACTTTGTTGGCCCATAAATAAAGACATTTTGACCGAAGCATCCAAATCCAAAGTCTCGGTATTTCACGGGCTACGGATGGCACTACGGAGAAATGTCGTGGGTTACCGCTTTCTCCACTGCGAGGGTATTGAAGTCTATGCAAGACAAAGCATGTTCCCATTTTAATCATGGAATTTAGTTTTGGGCATTATATCAAGAATTTTGCATGGGGATACTAAAGATTCTCTGCATCAGTGTCAGTCTGTGAAAGTGCTAATTGTTTTTTGTTTTCGTGATTTAAAATTACACAAAGCCAAATCAAATGATAAGATTTAAACAAAGTGCAAATTAACTAAGTAAAACCTAGTCCAAAAAAAAACTAACCAACCATGACCATGGCCATGTTCTTCTAGACAAGATACTGTTCATATCATACAGTGTTCAACTGAGCTTCAGCAGCTTCCCTGTAGTCAAAGCAGCAAGAAGAAACAACCATATGAGAAGGAATATAAACGGGAAAAGAGACTCGAGGACAAGTAAATGACTTTGAAAAAAATAACACCAACGAGAAAATGTTTGTCTATCAAGTAAAAAGTGGGAAAAATGTTATTTTGGTGCTTGTTGAATCTCGAGTTTCGATAGCCAGGATTGCCAGATGTAACTTCAAACTTCATTTTGTGATAAGACCATGCACTCAAGGTTAAAAAAGATTAAGCTGGATAAAATAAAATTAAGGGGTAGACGGGTGGTAGAACTGAACCTGAATGCATCTTTAAGCTCTTGGTTGTTAGGACTAAACTTCGAACCTTTGAGGAAGGCTTCTTGTGCACGACTGTATCTCTGCAATAACAAATGCAACAAAAGAAATTTGAAAACACTGTCCGTTTTTTTTTTTTTTTTTGTTCTTCTGCTTGATGAAGAGTAAAAATCGTGTTCTATAAAATCAAAGATGAACCAGTAACAAGATTAGCTGTGAAAACAACCTAGAAAGCAGCAAGATAAACAGCGGAAACACGAAATGAGGGATACATTTCACTTCATCTTTCTTATGAAGGAAGGAAAAAGAAAGAAAGAAAGAAAGAAAGAAAAACACTTACTTTTAGTAAGTTGTACGCTACACCAGCCCGATAGTATGCCTTAGGCCAATCTGGCCTTAGGAATATACATGCTTCGGCAGCTTCTAAAGCCGTCTCGCCATCTTTCAAACGGGCTGAACACATACTCAGGTTAGAAAGTATATTTGCGTCATACGGATCACTTTCATTTGCCTATGTTTGCGTCATAAAACAAAGTACATTAGTTATGTCATGGTTGCTTCACATAATATAAGAAAGAATGAAAAAATGAACTCAAGAGGTCAAACAGAGTTTATTCAAGGATTTGCAATATAATTCTCGCTGTCATAAATTCAAAAGAGGATCATCATTATGTAATTTAGGGTTCACTTCCATCAAATGATATAGTCATGTTAAAATTAAAAGGTACCTGTGAGTACCAATATAATGCTTTATAATAGTCTTGTTCCTTGAATGCTTCTGCGCCTTTTACCTTTGCCTCTTGAAACTTCTCCCTGGCTTTCAGCTTCCACTTCAAAGTTAAGAACCTCACAGTTATTAATACAAATTTTATATATGTACGCAACAAAGGTTACAAATACAGCAGCTATGACATGATTGAAATCACACTTATGTAATATTAGGGCAATCTTTTATATTGTTCAGCGTGTTAATATTAGGGGTCAAGTCTGATTTCAACATGTAGTTAGCTTTTATATGCTGTTTAGTACTAAAGCGTGAAGGTCAAGGAGATGAAATTCCAATATCATACATGGAAAAGAAGAAAATTGCAAAGGTTACCAAGGGTCTACCAATGATGCAAGTTAGTTATTTATACATATTGAACTTGCCTTATAGGAGAGCCAAACTATTTCTTAGCCTATATGCATTAAGACGAAATTCATTCGTTCAGATTTTTGCCATAATGAAATGAGTCCAACTTTTAATACTGGAAGAAACAAGAGGCGAAAATGATGCCAGTTGATTCTATGTACCGAGTCAAGATTATTTTTTTTGCAAAAATTTAAAAAGTGAGCTACTCAGTCGAATTCTAAGCCCATATTTTTTAATGTTTAAGCAACAGTGATAGAAGGAAGGCCGCCCTTATTCAGTTTCAAACTACCGACTAAGCTATATGTTGCACACCTGTTCCTTAGCTTGATCAGAATGTACATGTGTAATTACTCCACCAACGCTCCAGTTGATATATCCCGGAATACGAGAAGTAACAGGGAAAAGAATCTCCACATCATGGTGATTACCTTTGCTCGCGGCAATTTCTAATGGCGTGAGTCCAAACTGAGATAAAAACAAGCAAACCCATCATTTACAAGTGCAAGATCTACGTTTAAATAAAATTCGTACATATTTAGAACCATTTTATAGATTCAGAAAGCTGGGCCTAGGTAAGAATTAATAAAGTGGTTGTTTATCATACTGCCGTGTATTTGGAGAAGTTGAACAGTCTTAACACATTCTAACTCGGCAATAAAAAACAACTTGATTTTTTCTTGGATCACCTAAATGGTGATGAGATTTTCCTCTAAGTATCTGCACATTTTACATCAGTCATGCTCATGCATGCAACAAACCATGTCATCCAGATGTATTGAGCTTGCATGTAGAGACTAAAGATGGGTCGACAACTACACCGAAATAGCAAAGTTAGAGATAAATGAAATATGTAAAGGTTAAATAACATTACCGAATTTGTAACATCGGGATTAGCACCAGCTTGAACTAAGCGCCTGATGATTTCTGTTAACCCTTTACATGTTGCAACTATCAGAGGTGTTACTCCATATGATCCACCATCTGGATCAGCACCAGCCTACAAATATGGCAGGAGGTAGAAAGTTTTTTCATAATATGCAGGCATCAAATACCGCGGAAGTACTCAATAGGATCATACTAGACCAACTTGCTACAGTTTAAAGCAGTTATTTTCATATATTGAGACACTACTACAGCTTACTAAAATAATTTTTTGACCATTCTGAGAAGCAACTTTTGCAGAAAACAGAATCACCATCTTTGAAATCTCAATTCTGTTTTGTACTTTGCTTCTTCGGTGACAGGATCTATGGGACCTCCTAAAAACCTACATTGTGTGGCATACATCTACACCCACATTCTATTTGCTCTTGGGTTATATGTACTGTACACAACATGAGTCACTAACATCTTAATTATGCATCAAACAAAACTCCAGCTAATTTTAGTATCCAAGATACTAGCTCTTGATTTTGTTGCCAATTTCGATCATCCCAGACACTGATACACTTGGCTGAAATACTTATAAAAATGTGAAAACGACTAGATTTATGTAATATGTGACCAAAGAGAAATAATTCTATAACTGCAGAAGAAATTGAAAATAATAAACCAAATCCAAAAGCTGAAATTAGAAAAACAAGGTAAATATTGACTAGCCCTCTGGAAGACTATAATCAATAAAGAGAGAACAGAATTGCAGCTACTGCTAAGGAAACTCCCAAGGGCAGGCCTGTCACAGGGTGATTAAATGTGGTACCTCAAGTAAAAGCTCAACGCATCGTAATGATTGGGGTCGACCAGATTTAATAGATATTGTCAGTGACGTATACGAACGGCAAGACATCAAATTAGGCTGCATAGACAAAAGGAAGTTATATTATTTAGCTACATATAGTTGGAAAAGAAATAATAAGGTTACATAAATATATTAAAGAGAGAGATTCTTATTAGTAGCTGTATTGTAGCTAACCATGGTTGATTAACCAAATCAAGCACCAATGAGTATTCTGCCTCAACTTCGATCTCAAGTTACTTGCGCTCAAGTGAAAGGATAATTAGAACCCTCATTAGAGTATAAAGCTGAACGGAATTCCCTTATCCGCTACTCACTAAATTATAATAATTCTAGAGACGAGACGAACAAAACATATCCGAAAACATAATGTCAAGCTCTGGGTATAAGCGGTACAACAGATCAACTACATAAGACACCGACATGGAGTTTTATATGTAGATTATTCAAAAGTGCACATGTTTTCATAAACAAGAGGTAACCTAACTTACATCTGCATTGTGATCCAACAAAATCCGTATCGCCTCGAGTTGGCCGTTATTAGCAGCCACATCTAGGGGTGACAGTGTAGCACCAGCCACTCCTAGGGGTGTCAGTGTGCCATCTTCACATGAACCATTTACATTGACACCTCTGGAAAGTAATCTGGTGAGTATCTCCGTGTATCCTGCAGGTGACCTCGCATTATGTTTCATGCACACAATAGAAAAAGATGCCGAATAGATATAGAACAATCATCATACAATCCAAAAAGAAAAGATAACGTCAATGGAACATAAGCAAGAACTTTAGAGTCGTTTAGAGTATACTAAAGCAAGAACTAACTTGTTGCATGATTCTTTTAATTATGGTTATAGCAGAATCCTCAGCCTTTATCTTAAGAAACCATATATGTTTAAAATGTTAGATATGTGGTATATACCATGTTGAGCAGCATAATGCAGAGGAGTAGCACCGTCGGTGTTGCGTGTATTAGGATTAGCACCTTTTCCAAGTAGATAATCAACAGTGTCGATATTCCCATCCAGTGCTGCATGAGACAATGGAGAGTCACCTGTCCAACAACACAATTAGCAGTAAATTGACATCAAGTCTCCCGATTCTTAAACTAAGCTCTGAATTATTGTTTTTTTCCATGATTATATATACCTTTTCCATCATCTTTCATATTGACATCAAGTCCTAATTCTTCAATCAAGTACTCGAGAACATTTAACTTTCCTTCAGTAGCGGCAAAATGGATAACTCCTACTCCATTATCATCTTTAATACTCATCACTGTGTTAGCTAATCCTCTTCCATCATCATATTTTGCAATCAGTTCTGATCAATTGAAACACAATTTTGCGTAAAATTAGACAGTAAAATTAAGTCCAAAGATGTTTCTTGATAATTTTTCAGAATTACTTACCCTTTAATCGGTTTAATTTACCGCTAGTAGCCGCATTGAGAATAGCGTCACGTTTCATAACTGAAAGTGAAAACGAAACAAACGATTAAAAACAAAGATTGAAACATTTCAGTGTTTTACTGAAAATAATTAAAAAAAAAAACATACATCCACAGGGTACTGATCTACGGGGTTCCATTTCCCGGAAAGTGTATTGATCTACAGGGTTCTTCCAGCATCCAGTAAAGCTTTGGAACTGGAGGAAGAAGATGAATAGCGCTCAAGGGAAAGTTTCTTGCTTATTACTATTTATTTTTATTTATTTATTTTTTTTTTTTTTTTGTTGTATAAGTTAAATAATATATAAAAAGCCTTAGACGGTCAGATTACATTAAGTTGGTAGTTAGCCTGGCAACAAGCTGGGCACCAACACCCTTTTGGATTGCTAAACATATTCTATGAAAAAGAGTACCCCCTATCTTATAATTAACATCATGATTGGTGATACAATTCTTCAACCTCTTCAAGAGAATGATAGTATCTTCGCCCAACTCCCCTAAAGTCGTAAATGCTAAAACAGCAAACTCGTACCCGTTAGTGGAACACTTATCAAGGTATTTGATTTGTTTACGCGTTGTAGCAATCGAAATGGCCTGACCTGGGATAAAAGTACGCACTCCCCCACCAGTGAACGGTGAAACAACCGTAACATCAAAACAAACATCCTGACCATTCTCCCAACCGTGAACAAGCATGTCAGCCGGTCTCAAGGGCGTATTGTTGTCTGATAATAATCCAAGATCCACCTCCTTCCTCACATGTGCTCCAGCCTTGTAACAAATATCAGCGAAAACATCTCTTGCCAGGTCATGGCGGAATTTGTTGCCAACATCATTAGCGAATGCACAACATGATCTCCGAAAATATCCATATTTTTGTTGCAACTTGAGCATGTACTATCTTCTCCGAAAAGAGGTATTCCCAATCTATAACTTAACACTGACCTAAATTGCCTTGGTCCTATACTTTGATTTAAACCAGAGATGGGAATCGCCTTAAGAAAATCCAAAGCATGTGGCATCCTGTTGCTTTGCCATAAAATCGAATCTCGACCGGACATGGAGTCTTGTGATTTTAATCCGCTTCTTCACCACATCAAAATATAACACTGCCAACGAACGCATTGGATGTGGGGCAATATTATTAATGTTGAAGGTAGAAGAGGACAAACCACATACCTCTTGAAATTATTCAAAGCTTGCTTGAAGCACGCGCTAGTGACCTCTTCGGAGGAAACATTTAGTATGGTCTGCTTTGTAAGCCCCTAGTCTGGAAACAAGAAGCGATATAACAATACTGGCTAGTGTCTTCCATTGTGTAGACACCGAGACCCCATCCTTCATTGGCAAAGTGGAGAGACGTTGTTGCGGTGGTCCGAAGCCGCGCCATCTCCCGTCACAATGTGCCTCAAAAAAAGCATCAAACGTTGATCAAACAAGGATTTAGCTTGAAGCGATTGCCAAGGGGCTGGCGGTCCTCATAGCAAAATATAATCTTGACACCCCAAATAAGCTCGCGTAATGTAAAGCTCGCTTTGAGGATCTTGCGGTTTCTTCACACTTTCCATTAGATAAATTGTTTTGTCTACTCTAGCTTGTATTAGATCGCTGTTGAAGTTAAGATCTAGGCTAACCGAGCCGCCCAGCAGTTTCACCCCTCTAGAAGGCCTACCGATGTCCGATGGGAACACGTTATCGGCAATACTCCTAGGGTCAACCACAGGCCAGAAAATCTCAGTCTTCTTGATGTTAAGATGAAGCCCTTTGCTGTCTCCTTCTGACTGAATAATGCTTAAAGCCTTTGACACTTCCAGCGTATCCCCTACCAAAGTGCCATCATCCAAGTACCACGCTTGTAGGTCAAGCTTACATTGTGAAGAAATCATACAGACCATCGGATGTAAGGATAGAGCAAATAATAAGGGTCCCAAAGGATCACCTTGCTGAACCCCCTTTGCCGAAGATAAATTGAAATCGTTATAATAAAGCCTTGCGGGCTTAGCATAACAAAACTCTACCCACCTCGCGATACCTGGGCATTTGCTCCGCACCTCCTTGATGAGAGTGCTCCTATCAACTAAATTAAAGGCGTTTGTGAAATCAACTAACAACATGGTCATATTCCCCTGCCTCCCTTTAGACTCAAGTAATCTATTGGCCGAGTGCAGAATTGCTTCTCCTCCGCCTGGGATACCAACTCCGAATTGATGATTTCCCAAGTATACCGACATTTCCTTTCCCACCGCCGACGCTGCCAACTTGGAACACATCCTCCTCCAAACCGTGCCTACTGCTATTGTCCTAAGACCACCTCCTGGCTTTATCAAAGGAGTTAAAGGAGCGCTGGCCACAAACTCACCCATAACAGATGGGCATCTACCTGCCAACCATAAGTTAACGACCCCAGCCATAGATGCAAGTAGTTCCTCAGCAACCGCCGTCGCAGCCCCACTAAGAGCATATGCCGTGTCTTGGGCTCTCAGACCGTCCCTCCCACAAGATGTCCCCCTAGGGAAACTCCTAATCGTGCCTAATACTTCCTTAGCATCCACGTAAACAGCCGCCCCGTTAATGGGTTCTGAAGGTATGTCCGGTGGTTCAGCCGCAGGGTGCATACGCCTCAGTTCGGTCAATGTTGCTAATGTAGTTGGTGCGACACCACTGGAAGATAGAATACGCACTGCCGCTGCGTAGTGCCCTGAAGCCAACTTTCTCTTACAAGCTTGAAGATTGGTTTTCTTCCTCTTGGAGCCTTGAGTAGCTTGTCTACTCTCTTGCCCCGAAGGAGCCAACAATTTTCGAGCTAAGATAAGGCAGCCATTTGTCTCCCTCCACACATTCAAGGCTCGATTAATGCTATTAGCCTGTAATCTCCTTCTATTAGCAGATCTCGCTTCATTGGTATTCTTGGGGTTGTACAAAGTTAGAGTGCAGCTGGGCAATAACAACAATTTGATCCAAGATGTTAAATCAGTAGGCTTAGCCAGAATCTTGTCTATCGTCGCTTTCAGAGTTCTGGAGAAGTTAAGCCTACACGATGGAGGAATGCTAGCAGTCGTCTGCACCTGTTTCTTAAAAATTGCATCTAGCACTTCCAAGGTAAGAACATTCGCTTCCTCCTCAATGGCCTCATTGCCAGCGACCAGGGAACCTATGCAAGGTTTTGTAATGCCATAAATCAAAAATGTTGCATTGTTACCATCCATGGGACCCGCAATAGTATCACCGTGATCACGACAGGGACGGCTCCAGGCACGAAGGTGCATACACTCACCGCACAACCACATCTTTAGATGTCTTAACCCAACCTCCCAAGCATCATAAATGTCTGCATCATTACCAATACGTGCTCTGCACACACCCCTGCTCTCAGCAGAACCAAAATGTCGATCGTGAATATGGCTAATTAGAGAACTTCGAGTGAAGCCTCTACCCCTAACCCCATCCCTGCAACCATCAAAGATCCTAAACGGACAATGGAAAGTTGAGTCACCCAAGGGATTAATAACGGCCGAAGGAGAAGAAGAGTCTTGGAAGGGAGAAGATGGTTGTCCTTCCCTTGTCATGACCAAGGGAGCCGAAATGCAGCCCACAACAAGCTCCCGGCAGTTGCTCATTTGATTCAGAATTTTTATCAAACACCTTCCGTGCGTTAAACAACTCACGGAAACACAAACGTGTAGAATCACAAACGGATAGAATCATAAACGTGTTGAAACCCAAACATATAGAATCACGTAAACATTGAACCACAAACGGAATGAATAACCAAATCACAAAGGAAAAATCAGGTTTCCTGAGCAACAAAAATCAAAAATTTGAAGAAAACATTTCCTGAATTGGTTGCTACAGTAATACTGTAGCAGGTGACTAAAAAAATCGCACTATTTCAAATTCGGACTCAATAAATATACAAGTTCCAAACAAGTCAAATCACTCCCTTATGTTCCAAATAAGTTAAATCACTCCCTTATGAATCGACTCCCTTAGGTTACTATTTACTTTGTTTATATCTCCCATTTATTACTATTCTTAAACCAATCTCTGCCTCGTAACTCGTAAGTCCAAAATGAATCGACTATTTTGACTTTTCTTTTTGACCGACAAAGACTTTTCTGTTGACCCAAAAAACTTTCTCCGGTATTTTTTTTTTTATTTTATTTTTTTTTCGAAATTGTAAGGATATATTAAAAGAAAAGTATAATACAAATACAAGTCTAGATCAAAGATCTAGAAAAACCATAAAAGAGTTCCTCAAAACCAATTACACTCCTAAAATAGTTTCCCATTGAAATAACACCTGATTCAAAGAATAATGGTTGAAAATCTTCAAATTACTCGACCAAAGATGAACGGTTTGTTTAACCAGTTTTTTAAACTCCTCCTTCGTCTTCGGCCTCTTCCCATGTATTCTCGCATTCCTCTCTTTCCAAATTTCCCACAAAACCACAAAAAGGACCAACTTCCAAAGGTCCTTCCTTATGTCGTGAAAATTGAAAGAAAGCCAATATTGTAATAGAGTAGCAAAAGAGTTTGGATGCACCCAACTAAGCCTACAAGACTTAATAAAATAACTCCAAATTTCCGCCAACCACTGACAATGAATGAATAGGTGATGAAGTGACTCTGGTTCAGTATTACAAAGAGGGCATAAATTACTAGAAATCTGCATGCCTCTATGCTCCAGCATTACTCTAGTAGGAATAGAGTTATGTAAACCAGCCCAGCAAAGAAAGATTACCTTAGGTGGAATATGTTTCACCTCCAATAAACCTGAAAACTCCCATTCTACCTCCTCCCTGCAGAGTTTGGAATACAAAATCTTAGACGAAAAATCCCCTTGTAAAACATCCTCCTCCCCCTCCTGTAAAGTAACCGAGTTCAAAGCATCTCTTAACTCCAAAAAATCTATTCTTTCTGCCGGATTTAACTCCCTGCTAAAAGATAAAGACCACGCCGTACCCAAAACTTCCTCCGCAGTAAACTGTTTCTGAAGACTGATTTTAAAAAGTCTAGGAAACTTACATTTGAAAGACTCCTTATGAAACCACCAGTCATGCCAGAATCTAGTTTCCTTACCACTTCTAACTCCCAGTTCAACACACTCTTGCAAATCCGGTCTTCCCCTCATAATCATCAGCCACATACTTCTTCCAATACTGCAATTCTTCTCCTCCGGTACCAAGAACTTCGAATCAGCATTTGTTTTTTCCACCATAATTCGCCTCCATAAAGCTTGCTTCTCCTTAGAGAATCTCCACAACCATTTAGCCATAAGAGATCTATTTACTAACCGTAAATTTCTTATTCCCAAACCCCCATATTCCTTTGGCTTGTTCATCTTCTTCCACCCAACCCAACTCATCTTGTTTTCCTCCTCAGTTACTCCCCATAAGAACTTACGCATGATGGTATTAAGTTTCTTCTCCACCGAAGCTGGAAGGTGAAGTAAAGACAGATAGTAAGTTGGAAGACTTGACAGAGCATATTTTATCAAAGCTAACCTGCCCGCCTTATTAAGATACTTATTCTTCCACACTGCCAATCTTTTCTGCATTCTATCTATCACAATATCCCAAACTGCCACATTTCTATATGAAGCTCCAACAGGTAGACCCAAATAAATTACCGGCAAAACTGCAATCTTACAACCCATCTCCATTGCCAACTCCTCCACTAAATTATCTGCCCCAACACTTGTAATCGAGCTCTTCTCCAGATTAAGTTTTAAGCCCGTTAACACCTCAAAAATTATCAAAATAAGAAGAAGTCGTCGGACCTCTTCTTTAGAAGCATTTAAGAAAATCAAAGTATCGTCAGCAAATTGAAGATGAGAAATAGAAGTTCCCCCCTCCTTTACCTGAAAACCTTCAATGCTTCCATCTTGAACCACCTTTTCTAATAATTTCTCTAGAATTTCCACCAGTAAAATAAATAGAAAAGGAGATAACGGATCACCTTGTCTCACACCTTTCGACGGTTTGATTCTATCTGTAGCCACACCATTAACAATAATCGAGAACTGAGCAGAGGTAACACACCAATGAATCCACTTTACCCATTTATCTCCAAAACCATGCTTCTTAAGAATAGTAAACAGTGAATTCCAATTAACATTATCAAACGCCTTTTCCATATCCACCTTGCATAAAATACCTGGTTTGCCTTGTCTTAGTCTACTATCAATGCATTCATTAGCAACAAGAACTCCGTCCAAGATCTGCCTATCTTTGAGAAACGCACCTTGAGAATGAGAAACAAGATTAGGCATGACCACCTTCAATCTTTCCTCCAAAACCTTCGAAATAATTTTGTAAAAACTGCTTATTAAGCTTATCGGCCTGAAGTCCTTGGCAGTTGACGAGTCTTCTTTCTTCGGGATCAGCTTAAGAAAAGAAACATTCAACCTCCAATCCGCCACTCCTTTGTCAAAAAATTCCCGTATCGCTAACATTACATCATCTTTCAACACATGCCAACAAAGTTTATAAAACTCCATTGTATATCCATCCGGGCCCGGTGCCTTATTTTTACCAAATTTCATAATTACACCACGTACCTCCTCCTCTTCGAACGGCCTTTCCATCCACCGGTTCTGTGTAGCATCAATCTGAGGAAAGTGTAAGTTATCAAAACTTGGAAAAACAAATTGAGTCGATGTAAATAAACCTGAATAATAACTGTGCAGTTCCTCTTTTATTGCATCTTGATTAAAAATGTCCACTCCATCCACTTCCAACTTTGTTATTGTACATCTTCTGTTTTTCCCATTAGCCATTCTATGAAAGAAGCCCGTATTTTTATCACCTTCCACAAAACCTTGCACCTTCGCCCTTTGAAAATCCATTCTTGCTCTCTCCACTTTTACATCTCCTAACTTCACCTCCTCAGCTGTCCTTTCCAGAAACTCAGCCTCCGATAAAACCCCTACCTCCTCCTGCAAATTTAGCCCCTTTATTTTTTCCAGTAAGACCTCTTCTTTTTTCTTCAAATCCCCAAACGTCGCCCTACTCCACCGCTTCAGAAAGAATTTCAGGTTTTGAAGTTTCCTGAAGAGAACATAACTTGGTGTACCATCGAACTGCATCTCCCTCCACCAAGTTTCAATATTCGTTACAAAGTCCTTATGTTTTAGCCAGCAATGTTCAATTTTAAAAGAAGATCTGAAAATCACCTCCGGCGCAAGATCTATCAACAACGGATTATGATCCGAACATGTTCTTACCAAGGTTGTTTGCGTAGCTCTACTAAAATGTGAATCAAAAGCATTGTCAAACAAACACCTATCAAGCCTGCAAAGTAAAGGATTCAAGTGCATATTACTCCACGTAAATGCTCCCCCATTTAAAGGCAAATCTACCAATGCCAAATCAGAGATGAAATCATTTAGGAATTGCATATTTCTCTCCTCAGATTCCCCCCTGTTACGTTCCAAGTTGCTTCGAACTGCATTTAAATACCCAACAATACACCAAGCTGCTTCTTTCCACTGCCTAATACCAGTCAGATCCACCCAAAACGCCTCCCGCTGTGTAAACTCACAAGGTGAATAAACATTTGAGAGAACAAAGTTAAAACCCGTTGCTCTACACTTCAACAGAACTGATAATGTATTGAGGCCGCTTCTCTCGTCCAACAATTCTAACCTTGAGCTATCCCAAATGGTTAACAATCCCCCACTATTACCAACTGTTCCTTGAGAAGGAATAAATCTCCAATCCAAATCCGAGTTATACCAAAACTGTCGAACAAACCAAGAGGACATGTGCACCATTTTTGTTTCCTAGATCGTGCACACCAAACATCTATGCAGCTGAATTAAATCACGCACCGCAATTTGTTTTCTATACGAATTTAGACCCTGAATGTTCCAGTTCACAAATTTAGATCCCATTACTAACATCTACTTCCCTTGAGTTTACTTCTCCATCTCCTTCCGCATCTGCAGACTCCGAATCACTCTCATGTACTTCTTTACCAGCCGCAATTCTGTCGTACCTTTCCTTATACTTTGTAAGAATTGCTTCAATGATTTCCCTAAATTGATCTTCATTGCTTCTACGCATTCCCCCATAAGTGCAGTACAATTCAAAAACCAATTTAGAAGTAGACAAGATTACCTCGCTGATGTCCACTTTTGCTTTTTGAAAATCACCAAGCTTGATCACCACCTGGTTATCCGTAACCATAAAGAGATTGCCCGTACAGGCTAAAGCCAAGGGCACCGGAGGAGCTTCCCAAGCTAATTGATCCGCACCCGATGCCAATGTCTCCTCAGAAGCATTTTGCTGTAGAACATTTACCAGGGTTAGTGTAGAACCCAGTCCGTCATAATTAGAAGGAACTTCTCCTACACATCCACCAAAATTCCGGAATGGCACTAAGGCCCCAGACTCTTCTCTATTTCCAGTTTGCAACTCTGTATTTTATTATTTTTTATCAACATCACCGTATAACCATTTAAATTATATTTGACTTGATTGGAGTAATAATCTTTGTTCGTAAAATACAGTTTATATTTTAAAAAATTCATTATCTAGTACCAAGGAATTTTTGTTGAAAAAACATCCCACTCAATTGACTTTTCACAATCGTGATCAACATCTGGCACCCTACAATACAATGACTTTCACAAGGAAGCAAAAACTCGAAAATGAATATCATGCTCAGTTGCATACTTGCATGCCAGAACTCGGGGAATGACATATTTCAATGGCTTTACCGCTACGAGGAAATGGAACTTATATTTGATTTAAAATGATAAAAAGAATGATAGTGTTTCCGAAATACATATAAGGCAAAAGCATGTTTCAATTTTTCTCATATGAATTTCGGTGCCTTTCAATCATGGAATTTAGGTTTTGGCACTCTTGCAAGAATTTTCCATTGGCATACTAAAGATGCAAACTGGGCTGGGCTCTACCATTTGAGTCGATGGGAATTTCACAATTTCTCGCTCGGTAGACCTGAAGTTTTCGCTCTTTCAAAGTGTTAATTTTTTTTGTTATATTAGTTCATGACTATCCGGAGCCAAATCAAATGATAAGATTGAAATGTCATGAGAACATTTTTTTAAAGAAGAATTAATTGGGGGATATGGAAACTAATTGGGGGATATAGCTACAGGACAAAAACGGTGTCCCAATAGCAATTCTGGGTGACCCCCTATGTAATTTTTTTTTTAATTCCTAATCTAGCCCCTCATTAATCATGTTTAGTAGTTAATAATAATTAGTATATGCTTAAGTATTTGGGGGATAGTTTAGTGTGTGTTTTGATTTTAATTTGTGTGAGTGAGGAGTAGAAGGAGAGGAAAAAAAAATAAGTGGAATTTTTTTTTTTTGAAAATGGAAGATGATTGTGATGAGAGAATTGCTGCTAAGAGGTTGAAAATTTGATTTGTTTCCTTTGAATTCACCATTGTTGCAGTTGAAAAAGCTCGGTGACAGCATGGTATTCAACCAAAAAACCATGCCGGCATTTGTCGGAAATTTTCAAAAATTGTTTGCCACTATCCAGGGGGGGTTCGGGGGGGCGTAGCTCTCTCGTTACGATTTTTTTCTAGTTTTGATCTTCATAATGTTGATTTTTGTCTGGTTTTGAACAGGTACCGGCATGGTAATCTAGTTTTCGAGCATGCCGGTACCTGTTCCGGCATAGTATTTTGCTTACATTTCTATGCCGGAACAAGATGAAAAGTACCTAGAATGTTGATTTTTTTCTTCACTTGACTACCGGCATTGACAAGAAATTATCGAGCATGCCGGTATCATGTTCCGGCATAGTATTTTGCTTAAATTTCTATGCCGGAACAGGATGAAAAGTATCCAGAATGTTCATTTTTTTCACTTGAATACCGGCATTGATAGGAAATTCTCGAGCATGCCGGTATCATGTTCCGGCATATGGTCTTCATCAATTCCGGCATGGTCTTCATCACTTCTGTTTTGAATTTTTTCTGTTTTTAGTCACTCCACTTCCGGCATGGTCAGTTGATATGAAGACCATGCCGGTATTGTTTTCCGGCATAGAAAATAAAGCAACATGCTATGCCGGAAAGCAATACCGGCATGGTCTTCATATCAACTGACCATGCCGGCAGTGAAGTGATTAAAACCAGAAAAAAATTCAAAAAGGAAGTGATGAAAACCATGCCGGAATTGATGAAGACCATATGCCGGAACATGATACCGGCATGCTCGAGAATCAATTCCGGCATGGTCATCATCACTTTCATCATGATCTTCATCACTTCCGAATAAAATAAAAATTCGTTTCCAAAGTGAAGAGAAGAGAATTTGATGTAGAGTGGGGAGAGTTTAGAATTTTAAAGGGAATGGGGAATATTTAGGTTTCAAAGCTCTACCCCTAAATAAGATTAATAAGAAGTGGAGATGGAAATGGGGGATATGATTTTGTTTTTTGATTTTAAGTTTTTGATTTTAATTTTGTGGGAAGGGTATTTTAGTATTTTCATAATCAAAAATAACCCCTTAACACATACCATGGGTTGGGGGAAATAATTCATATCCCCCAATTAATTCCCATATCCCCCAATTAATTGTTCTTTTTAAACAGGGTGCAAAATACTTATGGTAAAAGTGGGACATATTTGACATGACTTGTTTCCAAGATGGATAAGAAAAGGGTTGTACATATAGACATAATGAAGTAAAACAAGGGTGGTATCAATCCAAAACAAGCTACAACTCCAACTAAAACACGTTGTCATTCAATGCAGAAGATCTCAAATTATTTTCATCCCTGTTTTCTTCAATGGAGTTATCCAACCAAACTTAGTCAACCCAAAGACCCATATGAAGCATGTTAAGACCAAAGAAGCCTGCCCAATGAATTTCAGCGATATAGGCTTAGTTTGGTATTGCTGCAGCTTTTGTAAAAGAACTTTTCTGATGTGCGTTGTTGTGCTGTGTTGTGAGAAAAAAACAGTTAGGCGTTTGGTAAAATATTAATTAAAGTTAAAGTTGATTAAAAAAATAATCAAAGTGTGTTTGGTAAAATACTAGATTCAACCACTGCTGTTGTGGCAAATGACAAAAACTGACATATCTCTAAATATAGTTTTATTCAATTTTATTGTGGTTAAAAAAAAATTACTATTAGATATTAAATTTTAATAATTATTACAATTATTATGATATTACATTAACTAGTTGGATGCCTAAGAGCATCCGCAGTGGGCGACTAAGACCAAAAATTTGGGTTAAGAACGAGACGTAGTGGGACGTACTATCGACTAAACGAAGACCATCGACTAAATCCCATACTATATTTTGTCTGCGACCAAGACTAAACTCAAATATAGTCGAGCGGTGGAATAGTCCACGCCCCACCACCACGCGGGTTTATAATCTACGCCCCACACCATACGTATATAAAGTTGTAGAAACCCTATAGTTTGTATTTTGATTATCGACTAGTCGGAGTATAATAAAGACATTTCAGTTCTTAGTTATCTTGTTTTCTTTGAGTAGTTAACCTTAAGATTAAATAGTTCTGTTTATGTAATTCTTAGAGTTTAGAAATTATGCTTGTTTTTGGCTAACGTGTCAGGGTCAAGTAAATTAGGATTTTTGCATTGGGGTCTATTGTTGAGTATTGTGGTTGGTGTAGTGGGATTCTGCTGAGAACAGGAGTCTGATCCATATCTATTTAGTTAACTTTTCCTTAGGATAAGTTCGGTTAGTTAGTAAGAAAAAGGGACTAAGTAAACTCTAAAGCTTTTTCAGTTGTGTCTACTTTTCTTTTCGACACCAGCAGGTTAGATAGAGAATAAAACAGGTGGTGTAAGTGAAAGATCGGAGAAAAGAGAGTCAATTCTATTTTGAAGTTCATGAATTCAATCTTTGAGAAAGAAAACAGTGATGGTTAATCACTAAACTAGTCAAGTTCCTGCGAAATTCAAGAGTAATTGAGAAGGGGTTTCTTTTAGTGTTACAGATTGAAAGTTTAAGGTATGAATTAACTCTACTGCTACTTGTTCAACTGTTTGAATCTTCTCGAATAGCTTGATTGAATGATTCTTTAAGTTATAATATTCTTTAGTCTCGTCAATCCCTGTTGTGTAAAGATTTAGGGTTTTTGATGAGTGCCAAATATTGCATATTCATACACCTTTTTATTGGCACTTAACTCATCTTTCGCGCTTTATTTTCATATTTTATCCCAAATTCTGTATATTTACTGTTTTCAAGAATAAATATTTGTACTAATTAATTTTGTGTTTTTAGGTAGTAAATAAAGCTTGGATGAATTGAGAAGCCAAAAGAACAGAAAGTTGGAGGCTAGCGTCTTTGGAAGAGTTTCAACCCGCTTGCACATCAGTGTCAACCTATTTACAAATACATGGGTTTAAACTACCCATGATTCAATACCCAAGCCCGTCTCCATTTTGAGCTATCGTATTTGATATAACCAATGAGCATCCAACGGCATCTCCAATCAATGCATCAACTCTTGATGCTCCCGTCTCACACCCTAGCAGCCTATCTTATCCTTCCAAATTGCACAAAAGGTCCAACAAATCCGTTTTCCTTATCCCCAAAAGAGCCACCTCCCCTTCAATCACTCAATCAATTAAGGAAAATTAGAATTATATTCTAATTAAAATGAAAAGAAAAAGCAAGCATCAATTAAGGAGAAGATTGAAGTTTTGAATTGGTGTCTCTCTCTCATTTTCGAATCCAAGGAAGGTTGTGTATAAATAGAGGGTGTTGTTGTGTTGAGAAGCCATCCAAGAATAGCTTGTTCATACTAGTTTCTTAATTTCAGTTGTGTTATAATGTTATTCATGTTCTAGTTTCATTTGCTAGGGTTTAGATGAAGCCGTAATTTATTGTTATGTATTCATATCTTGTATATTGTTTCTGAAAGTTTAGAATTGTTTAAAGATATAATTTAATCCAAGTTTGTCAACATCTTGCTCTCACAATGTATGCCATGTATCCATTTTAGTTAGAATATCTCTATGTTGATTATGCTGCAACTCATGCTTAACCAAATATTGATCCTCAGATTAGTTGTGCTTTAATTAGACAGTTAATGCTTTGGAGAAATACTTTCGCTGTGATTAAATTATCCATTCGAGAAACACCTTAGATACACGGTAGACTTGAATCTACTGTAAGGACAAGAATAATATTACAAGTTGAATGCATATCATAGGTTAGTGGTGGATTTGAATACCCTAGTATCCATATTCTCAGTATTTACATCTTGAGTTAATTGCATATTTTAATTCAAATTACTTTCTGTTTAAGTCTTTGCCAATATCTCGTCGTATCGACAAAATCAAACCCCTTTTGGTTACTCTATGAATCAGTTCTTAGTAAGGATTTAGAATCAACTTCTACACTCTCCAAGTCTCTGTGGTTCGACCTGTGCTTGCCCTGTGTTGCTTGTCGACACTGTGCACTTGTAGTATACATAGTAGTAGGTTACTTTTCCAAGCCTACCAGTTTTCCTTTGAATTTGATTACGGTGATATTTTAAGGCTAGGGTTTGTTAGAGGTTAGTTTTATGAATCTTTGAATTATCATGAAACTTGGATGCTGAGGGAAAATTGGTTGGATTGAGTTAAATTTCATCTCAGGAATTTCATATTTATTGTCCTATGACCTTTCTACTTGATTCTAGGCACTCTTGATATCAATATGGGATGAGGTTACTATTCACGAATTGTAGTCCTTTGATAGGTGAATCAACTGGGTTATTAAGTGTAATGCTCAGAGCTATTTGATGTAAGATATGTATATACTTAATCAGATCTTCAATATAATGATTTTGACTTATATACTTCACAAACTAGCTTAAGACTTGTACTGTTTAGCATTGGTTATATTTTGAACAAATATTCCAGCATGATATTCGATGTTGTAGTTAAGATTATACAACTTTAAGTATGCCAACTTGTGTATCAACTGCCCTGCATTTTTCTTGACAGTTCTACTTTTGAGAAGAGTTGACACTTGCAATGTGATTTAACCTTAGTTCTTACCCAAGGATTTTAACACATCGATTTATCAATTTGTAGAGGTTAGGTTGCTTGATTTGGAGTAGAAATTGTTTCAGTTGTGATACTTTTAGTATTCTTTATGAAATCTAGAATTTTGCTTGTATCTGCGGTGAGTAGTCGTCTTTATGGATGTTTATAAGTATGTTAGAGATTGATTTAACTCATGATGTCTTAATGAAGATTATAAAGGGGGTTGTTATCTTTTCTAAAGAACTATTGTTTGTTTGATTTGAATCAAGGATGAGTGTTTTATACACCCTTAAACTTTGGCCCTCGTACTGTTTTCAGGGGTGTTAAGGTTAAAACTGAAGTGAGTTTTAACTACCCTACATTGTGCATGTTGTACTGTTTGAATAGGTGTCTCTGAATTCAGATTGGCGGTTTTCGAAGTTGAGGTTTGAATAGCGGTTGAGGTGGGAACTTGCATTACTTTTTCGTAACCATTGATGGCTTTTCAAAATTATGTTTATGCACTCTTACAAATTCATGCATTGTTATTTGCTATTCTTGAAAATTCTGTAGATTTTTTTACTCTTTCCATTACTTGGAAAGGACCTAAATTGTGCTAGTTTGCTTCTGTGATTGTGTGGGAAATAATAATTTCCTTTTTGTGGTATATAGGACTCTGCTCCTTCTTTTATAACTACTTACATTCAGCTTTTATTGTTGTAGTACCAGAATATCGCTACAACGCTATTCCCGCGATATTAACAACATTTCTGCGAGCATCACTGACAATTCTTTAACGACATTTCACGAGCGTTACAGAACAACTAAAAGAAATTGACGATGGAAGAAATAAAAGAAGAACATGATTGATCATGCGATGATCATCATACTTGCGATAAAGAAATATTGTAACGATTGCAATAAGATGGCAAAGTGAATCCGAGATAGAAGGAAAACTTAGCCGTCATCCATTATGTAAATCCCTATATAAAGAGCACGATAGATCCAGAAAAGGATGATGCATTTTTGATAGCTGAGAGAATTTTGAGGAGGGAGAAACTCCAGAAAGAAAGTTGTATTTCTGAGTTCTAATATTTCTTATAAATCTTCCTAAAAGTGAATTAATAAAAGTGTTGTTGTTCATCCACAATTATGACTTAGTTCTCATAGATTCTTGACAAGGGTGTAGTGTGGGAAATCCTGCAACTACATTTTGGCGCCCGAAATAGGGAATGAATTAACGAAAATAGAAGAAAAAGCGAAGAAGAAGATAAAAATTGTTCAAGATTAGGGAAATCATAAAGTAAATCGGTGAGAAAATTGAAGGAAGAATGATCAGAATCAAAAAGGATTGTAGAAAATTGAAAGGTGATGTAATAACAAAACAAATGATTGATATATTTCATGAAAATATCAAGGGAAGGATACATAAACGGGATTTTGAAGGAAGGAAGATTATGACAGTTGAGAAGATATCATCATTGAAAGATTGGGAAAAACAAGAAATCACTTTTACAGCAGCAGAAATACCAGAAGGAGATTCAAGTCATACATCTCCATTGGTGGTCACAGTAACCATTATACCAATGAGAAAGGAGAAATCGATAAAATCTGAAGAAGAATGGGCTATGAATAGAACTTTAGTAGACACGGGAAATTATGTAGACATGATATTTTATCATACCTTCAAGAAGATGGGATATAAGGATGAATAAATGTCTCATTCAACGTATTATGTTCATGGCTTTGGAAAGTCTATAACAAAACCTAAAGGCGAGATAATGGTACGAATTCCATTAGGAGAAATTGAAACACAAATATCATTATGTGTGGTAGATGTGGAATCGCCGTACAATATGATATTGGGAAGACCGTGGATACACGCAATCAAGGTTGTGGCGTCAACATTACATCAATGTGTTAAATTTCCTATGCCTAGTGGAATTGGATAAATTAGAGGAGATGTGGATTTCGCGAGATTGTGCTACCAAATTGAAGTAAGAAATTGTGAAGAACGTCCAAAGCTGCGAAAAGCTCGCAGAAAATTGAACAGAGAAGCAAAGAAAGAAGAGAAATTTAAAATTTACATGATAAGGGCAAAAGAAGGAAAAGGGATACCAAGTGAAGTTTCGCGAGAAGGAGATGAGTTCGCGAGAGTTATGAAAATGCCAACACAAATGGGAGAACCTGAAGCCAGCTACACTGCTGCTGAACCAACAAAAGAAATAAATATTGGAAGTAAAGAAGAACCTAAAATGCTGAAAATTGGGACTAGAATGGAGGCAGATGAGGAAGAAAGAACTATAAATCTTTTGCGAGAATATGCAGATATCTTCGCGTGGAACATGGATGAGATGCCAGGGATAGACCCGTCAATAGCATGTCATAGATTAGAAATCAACAAAAACATAAGACCATTTAAGCAAAGAATAAGGAAGATCGCAACAACATATCATTCTCAAATAGAAGAAGAATTACAGAAGATGCTCGACGCAAGAATTATAAGACAAGCAAAATATCCAGAATGGATTGCAAACATGGTGGTGGTCCCAAAGAAGAACAAAGGGATAAGAATTTGCATAAATTTTACGGATCTAAACAAGGCATGTCCAAAAGATAGTTTTTCGTTGCCAGATATTCCACAAATGGTTGAATCAGCAGCAGGAAATGCAAGAATATCATCATTGGATGGGTATAAAGGATATAATCAAATCCCTCTCGCTGAAGAAGATCAAGAACATACTGCATTTTTTGCTCCAAGAGGATTATATTGTTATACAAAGATGCCATTTGGCTTACGAAATGTTGGTGCAACGTATCAAAGAATGGTGGAAAAGGTGTTTGCAAAGTGGATCCACAAAACATTAGAAGTGTATGTAGATGATATGCTGATCAAAAGCAAAGAAGCTGAGAATCATGTGATCAAATGCGGCAATTCAATTTTAAAGTGAATCCTGATAAGTGTACCTTTGGAGTAACTTCAGGGAAGTTTTTGGGGTATATTGTGTCAAAAGAGGGAATACAAGTTGATCCAAAAAAGGTACAAGCAATTCGCGATATGCCAACTCCTGCGACGGTAAAAGATGTGTAAAAACTAAATGGACTCTTAGCCTCGCTAGGAAGGTTCATTTCGCGATCTTCAGACAAGTGTAAACATTTTTTCGATATACTCAAGAAGGGAACAAAATTCAAGTGGACAGATGAATGCGAAAAAGATTTTCAAGGAATAAAAGAACATTTGGCGAGTATATCTATATTACAGAAAGCTGAACCGGGAGAAAAATTATTGATTTATCTCGCAACAACTCCATATGAGCTAAGTGCTGTGTTATTGCGAGTAGACGCAGGGGTAGAAAACCCAATTTATTATATCAGCAAAACATTTAATTCAGCATAGAGAAATTATTCAAATATTGAGAAACTAATTCTAGCATTGGTGCACGCAACCTTTAAGCTTCGAATTTACTTCCAAGCACATAAGATCAAAGTGTTAACGAGAGTGCCAATCGAATCGGTGATGAAGAATTCAAAAAGATCAGGAAGAGTTGAGAGATGGAATGCGCAAGTAGGGCACTTTAATATTCAATATGAAATTCTATCCTCGCCAAAATCACAAGTTATCGCAGATTTCTTAGCTGAATTTCCTTTAGAAGATGACGAGGCTGTAGAAGAGATGATGGATATAGAAGAAGAACATGGAGACCCAAAAGAGCTATTAACAGAACCTGCCAGATGGGAAATACTAGTGGATGGATCGTCAAATGGAGAAGGAACTGGGATTGGAGTTGTTTTTATTTCACCAGAAGAAGAAAAAACAGCTTTCTCATTTAGATTGGAATTTGCATCCACTAATAATGAGATAAAATATGAAGCTGTAATCCATGCATTGAAGTTTGCGATAGAAATGAAGTTGGAAAATGCTAGAATCACCAGCGATTCACAATTGGTTATTCGCCAGATAAAGGGAGAGTATACCACAAATGAACCATCTTTGAAGAAGTACAAAAAACTTGTTGAAGAATTGTCTGCGAGAATTCCAAAAATAAAATGGAGACACATATCAAGGAAAGATAATAGGCTTGCAGATGCTTTTGCTTTCATATCAAGTATGATGACAAACCCACTTGCGAGATGCATAAAAATTCAAACACTTTTGCAACCGGCGATAAACAAAGAAGAATAAGAGGTAGATGTAATGATGGTAGAATCTGGCGAGGAAGAAATAGGGAATAATGCTACAGATTGGCGAGCAGATCTTCATGCTTATTTGGCGAGAGGAGAAATCCCCAGAAATCAATTAGAAGCACATAAATTAAAAAGTAGAGCAACTAATTATGAACTAAGAGATGGGGTATTATATCGTAGATCATTTAGTGGACCATCACTAAGATGTTTGACGAGAGAATAAGGAAAAAAGGTCTTAAAAATGTTGCATAGTGGTGATGCTGGTAATCACAGCGGGGGTATATCTTTGGCATATAAAACAAAGATGCAGGGTTATTATTGGACATATATGCATGAGGATGCAAAGCAACTTTCAAGGCGTTGTGAAGATTGTCAGCGATTTAGGAAGAAGATACATGCACCAGGAGCACCATTATCATCTTCGTCAAGCGTATGGCCTTTTGGAAAATGGGGATTGGATATTGTGGGACCATTTGTGCCTGGTTCTGGACAAAGAAGATATTTAATCGTTGCTATAGATTATTTCACAAAATGGGGAGAAGTTAAGGCAATACAACACATCCGCGATAAGGACATTTTTACGTTCATATTTGAAAATATAATTTGCAAATTTGGGATCTCAGCACAGTTGATGTCTGATAATGGAAAGCAATTTGAAGGGCAGAATATCGAATTGCTTCTTAATGCATTTAAGATAAAATGTGGAAAGTCAACTCCTTTATATCCACAAGCAAATGGTCAAGCTGAGGCAACTAATAAGACAATCGCAGACATCTTGAAAAAGAAGTTAGAAGGTTATCACAAATCATGGTGTGAGCAAGTGCATAATGCAATATGGGCATATAATACAACTAGACGAGAGGCAACTGGAATGTCACCTTTCTGTTTAACATATGGAGTTGAAGCTGTCCTACCAACACAGGTTGCTATCCCAACAACAAAAAGAGAGGCATGGGAGAAAAATCTAAGTGCTGGCATGATTTTACATGAGTTAGATGAACTAGAAGAAAAGAGAGAAAAAACTCTACAACATATGGAAAATTACCAGCGAAGATTAGCTCGCGAGTACAACAAACGAGTCAAGAAATGTCAATTCCAGCCTGGCGATCTAGTTTTGCGAGAAACACCAAAATATCAGCAAGAAAGTGGTGGAAAATTAGCGAGAAAATGGGATGGACCATACATCATTAAAGAGATAATTGGAAATGGAGCATACAAATTAATGGATCCAGAGGGAAGAGATGTTGGGCAAAGACTTGATAGACCATGGAATAGATTGTTTCTGAAAAGGTATTATCAGTAGCAGTTTTTGCGAGGTAAGAAATACAAATGTAAGATGAAACAATTAAAAAATTATTCTTTCAATATCAAAATTAATGCGAGCATCATCGCAAGAATAGCGAATAAAATTTCGCAGAGATTAAAAGAATGGAACGAACCTTTATGGCGTGCACCCTAGTTCGCGAATAAAATTTCGTAAGAGGCAAATGTAAGACCTAATAGCGCGTCATATGAGGGGGTATCTCTTGACATGACTCAACGATAAGGTTATACCGCTGCTGGAACCTGAGTCATGCAGAAGATGGGGTTAAAGAAAACCTATCCGGGAGAGAGATCTTGGATTTCCAACTATATAAGGTTATACCCTGGTTGGACGACCGAGAATCTCTTCCAAGAAGTGCAGAGTATGACCAAGGCGCCGAGGTACACGGATGATCCAAGGGTGCCCGGAGCGTACGAAACTCTCTTGCCATCCTTGGTAAGTCTTGGCTACAATGCACTTGGCCTGAAGAAAATCCCACTTATGGTGCAGTCTTGTAACTATAAGCTATATAGGCATAAAGGACAAGAGGATGCGAACACAACTGGTTGTTGGCAAATCCGGATAGGGGGAGCTAGTCTTGTATGGCCGATGTGCCCTCCTTGAAGGGGCAACCAGGGGGAAGATAAGGGCGGCACCCTCCATTAGGGAGCTGATAAGTGTCTTAAGACGGCAATGTCATGGGGATCTATGATCGCAAGAAAATTTAGGCCTGTCATATTGTCGCGTGACGTAAATAATGTAAAGGCAACAAGCCACGAGAGAAATGTTAAGATGAGATCAATGGGTTTTTACATGAAAGTGTAAAAACATCCTGTGATTTCATCGTAAGACGGCAATATCATAAGGGTAAATTCTTGCGAGAGAATGTATGCTTATCATATTGTCGCAAAGATTTTGAAAGAAACATGGATAAGACAAGATCAAAGGGTCTTTACATGAAAATGTTAAGAAATCCTGCGATTTTGTCGCAGACAGAAAAAGTTTGGCAAAATAAGACCTTTAACTAGGAAGGCAAAATAAGACCAAAAGAATAATCTTACCAATTAACTATTTTGCTTTAAGATGGCAGGAAACATTCATTCATCGCAGAATTATATACAAGGAGGAAAATTTTTAACATCGCGGATTCCCTCAGAATTTTTCAGAAAAGTGCAACAGTATTCCTTATATCGCAGATGTATTCATATTTTCGCGAAAATGCAGCAACACAATTTCTTAAAGAAGATAATGAATATTCACCATTTCAAGCAAGATAATGAAGGGCAAGAAGGGGAATAGAGAAGTAAGATTACATTATATTACTTGAAAATATTCAAAGTAAGCTAAATCAAAAATTAAAATTCTAAAAGTCTCGAAGATTACATCACTCGCAAGAAAGAAGAAGTAAAAGAAAGCAAACATAAAATTCAAGTTTTAGCGATGGTTTCACCAGATTTATTCTTCTTGCTCGTCGGATTTATTATTTCTGACGGAGTTATTATCTTCATCAGCATCCTTTTCATCATGAGTATCTTCTTCTTTTGACTCTTCATCAACATTTACTTCACCACCCGCAGCTGTTTCTTTGGGAGGACTTCTTTTATCTTCTTCTTCTTCACCATCTTCTTGAGTAATATTCTCTTCCTCGTTAGTAAACTCTAACTCTTCATCCATGGGAAGAGGAATTTCATCATCGTCAACCTCTAGAGGAGGGACAGAAACAGGAGAAAGAGAACATGAAAGCATAATATTGTTCACGAGAACTTCAGCCCTAAGATGGACTTGGCGAAGAAGAGCGCTTTCACGATTCCTAATTTCTATATTCTTAAAGTATTCAAGATAATCAAGTCTTCTTTCTGCTTTGTCGTGAGCACTAAGGTAATTAGAAGCAAGAGATTTATTTTCTTTGCGAACTTTATCCAATGTAGCGGTCAGATCAGTGATGGTAGAATGAAGATTTCTTTCGGATTCTGCGAGCAACAAAATAAAAAATCAGTTATACAAGAATCTCACAAGGAACATAATATAAGATTTTATGAGAAGATCAACAAGAGAGGCAGTCAACTGGCTACCTTCTTTTTGCGAGGTTAAGTTTTGGAATAAAGCAAATAAACAGTTCTCCCACTGATTCATGGCATCATCGAATTTATCGCCAACTATACCCTTCAGACGAGATTTCATGTTTTCTTCTTTGTTGAGAAGATATGAATTTTCCTTTGCTAATGAAGAATGAGATTCCTTTAACTGAGAGTATTGGTCTTAAAGTTCGCTGGCTCTTAAACTAAGAGTTAATCTACCCTTGATAAGCTTATCCTTTTCGGCGGCAGATGATTCAGTTAACTCCTTGAGCTCCTTCTTAAGAGAATGAAGAGATTGCTCTTGACTATTACATGTACTTTGAAGATTACTTATTTGCTGCGAGGAAATCGTCATCAAGCTTGAAAATCTATGTTTTTCTTGGGACAGGGTTTTATTCTCATCTGATAAAGATTTCATCGCCAAATTAGCCTTAAGAAACAAATATGAGAGGCGATCAAGCTCGCCACTCAAAAAATTCTGCCTTTGCAATAATTTATTATTCTCATTAGTAAGATTATTTATGCGATCAATTGAATAAGTGTACAGATTGTATAGTCTAGTATGTTGATCTATCCAAGAATCTCTTTCAACGCGAACTTCTTCAGCAATAGATTCAGATTTGAGTCTTTCAATGAAACGAGCCCGATTTGAAACTAATATATGAATCAAGAATTTAAGAAGGAAGTCTAAGTACAAAAAGTATGTATATGAAACAGAAAAGCAAAAAGAGCAGAGGAAAGAAAAAATTACCTTTCAGCTCGTCATTTTTTCTGCGAAGATTCTCGCAATCTAGAGAAGAGTTGCGGAGCATGTGATTCAAGGTATCACATTCAGCAGTTTTAGCTTGAAGACTTTTTCTCAGAACTTCAATCTTATTCTCCAAGGACGCTCGTGAATCATTACAATCAGATCCAAAATACTTAAATAGAGTCTCGCAAGCTTCCTGTTGGAGAGGGTCAGTGGAAGACTTTCTAGCATTGTCTAAAATATTAGACAAGACTTTAAAAGCAATATCAACACCTGCGAAAGTTTCGCTTGATGAAGGAAAGGATTTAGAAGGTGAAATAGTAGTGAGAGTAAGTTGGCGATCATTTGTGGTGGTTGAGTTATCAGGAGGAGTATGTGGAAAAACCACAGTCGAAGGCCGTAAAGGACTATAAGGAACCTCACTCGTAGCAGCTTTAGAAGCTTTGTTTGTCAAAATGTCAGAAGGGATAGAGGTATGAACAACGATATTCTCGCGGATAGGAGAAGAAAGATTTGGTTGCGATGGTGTGGGGGTAATCTTCACAGATGTTAACGAGGGAATAATGAGATTTTCCCCGAGTGTCTTAAAATGGCGAGACCTTTTGGGAGGTTTATCAGGATTCACGTCATTCTGCGAATAATAACCCAAATAAGAAACAGAGGCAACAATATTGTTATTAAAAAAATAAAGGGTGTTTCTTACTACCTTATCATTCGCAGAACTTTTCTTCTTCTTGTCAGTCGGTCTTTTGCGAGGATTAGGGTTGTGAGTAGTAGATTGTGTGTTAGAAATCTTTCCGCTAAAAAGAAGACATAACAAGGAAATAAGAAAGATTGGAGAATGAAAGTAAAAACTGGCTTAAAATAAACAACATAAATCAAGAAACAAACCTTGAGGACTCCATTAGAACAGTAGCAGAAGAATATGAAGAAGAGGCAAAGTTGCAGACAGAAGATGAAGAAACAGAAAAGTAAAATTAATTTTGAGATTAATTCAACCTTTTATAGGCAAAGGGGAGAGGACATATGGAGTAGGAACGTGTCAGTAAATGAAGGGATTCACAACACGTGTAAGAAATGCTGGATTAACGGGATCTTGTCGAGGAGAAAGTATAAAAGGGGAAGAAGTTGCGAAGAATAATAAAGAATATTAGTTCTCATGATCTTTTCTTCTTCGAAGAAAATGCATGAGAATAGGCAAGATGTAGTACCAGAATATCACTACAACGCTATTCCCGCGATATTAACAACATTTCTGCGAGCATCACTGACAATTCTTTAACGACATTTCACGAGCATTACAGAACAACTAAAAGAAATTGACGATGGAAGAAATAAAAGAAGAACATGATTGATCCTGCGATGATCATCATACTTGCGATAAAGAAATATTGTAACGATTGCGATAAGATCGCAAAGTGAATCCGAGATAGAAGGAAAATTTAGCTGTCATCCATTATGTAAATACCTATATAAAGAGCACGATAGATCCAGAAAAGGATGATGCATTTTTGAGAGCTGAGAGAATTTTGAGGAGAGAGAAACTCCAGAAAGAAAGTTGTATTTCTGAGTTCTAATATTTCTTGTAAATATTCCTGAAAGTGAATTAATAAAAGTGTTGTTGTTCATCTACAATTATGACTTAGTTCTCATAGATTCTTGACAAGGGTGTAGTGTGGGAAATCCTGCAACTACAATTGCTTAGAGTGGGTCACCATGGTCTTGGTGATATCAATAGATAATGAGTGTGGTTAGCACAGATATTATACATTGTTCGATGAAGGGGTAGTTCCATATACATGATGGTGCTTGTGTGTGCTGTTATCGTTTATATGTTTGCAATTCAGGCTTGTTTATTTCAGTGGATGAAATGTATTGCTATCGCTTAAAGAAAACTTGCATTTTTTAAATTCAACTTTGATGATTATGTTGAAGTAGTGTAAGTATCCATTGGGCTTGTTTAGCTCACTCTTTCCACCTCGTTTTTTTTTAATGACAGGTATCTCTGACGTAAGTGGTGTTGGTTCATTCGAAGGAGAAATTGATGTTTGGGTCGATTAAGTGAACTTAACTATGTTTGTGAGATCGTTGCCGGTCTCAGTTTCATTTTTTTGCTGTCTTGTAACTTTCTGAAGGTATTTCTTTTGGGTATCTTGTATGTAAGCTAGTACTAACTCCTGAATGTGTTTAATATACATTAATAAATAACATAATGTAAGTTAGATGGTTATGTATATTATGAACCTATAATGTCTAGCTTATGTTCTTAACTTGTCTTGAAGTAGATGGTTCAGTTTAAGATAGTTTAACTTATAGTTCTTATGAAGTTTGTCTTTATTCAATTTGTTCACACCTTAAAATGAATGTTTCAACCTGATCTTGGGATTAGACAAGATCATTACTTTAAGTTTAGGTTTATGCCTTAATTATGGTTTATTGAATTTAGGGCGCTACAAAAGTCTACGCCCCACACCAAGCGGGTTTATAATCTACGCCCCATATATTTTTTTTGTTGTTTAGTGTGGGGCGGGGTTTATAAGCACGCCCCATTCATTTTTTGTTTTCAACTTTATAGTGGGGCGGACTTTATACCTCCGCCCCATTTTTTTTTTCCTATCGGGCGTACGTATTGTTAACGCTTCGCACCAGGCGGACGTATACTTCACGCCCCACAGCAGGCGTTGGTATAGTTTACGCTCCACCAAAATTTAGTCTTCCATCCGTAACACCACACACCCGACTAAACCCAAATTTTAGTCTTTTTTCTCTCTCTTTGGTCTTTAGTTTTAGTCGCACCGCTGCAGACTCTCTAACAAGCTAAGCTCCAACAACGCACTACTACATGAATTGAACAGGTTGCTGTGCTAACCTACCAGCGCGCCTCATGGGTAACCTAGCCAAGGGAGCCGAAGCGGGAGGGTGATGAGATTGTGTCACAAGGGAGGAAAACTAACACTACCTTCCATGTTAATTCCTACAATATTACGTCATTGGGGGATTGAACCTGGGACCTCCTGGAACGCATGAAACTTTGGGGAACAGGGATGACCAGCTGAGCTAGGGCCCGTTCTTGACCAATTTTAAATATATATAATTTTCAAACAAAAAATAAACTAAAATTAAGTAATTATTTAAAAAGGAGTTGGTGCTCAGCTTGTTGCTCGGCTGCCAACTAAAAACTCCTTTGTGTAAAAAGTTAATTAAATCAAATTTATAGAATAATCAAAAAATTAATTAGTTTTAAAATTGATTATTTTTTTTACAAATTAAATGAAATGGTATCATATAATAGTTTGAAAATAAAATATAATAATATTTAAAGAATAAAATATAAGAAATAAAAACTAATTGTATATATATTTAAGGGTAATTTTCGTCATTTACAAAATAAACTAGGGACAAAAAAGATAAATCAAGCATTAAATTTTGGTGGGACCACAACTTATGCTTATGTAGCTTTTAAAAGCTCCTCCTCCCCAGCTTTTAAAAATTGAGGAATCTGGGAAGTGCTTTGGATAATAAGCACTTTGATAAAACAAAATCTTACAAAGTTAAAAATTACATACTAGGCAAGCGAGCGACAAGCTGTGCCGCTAGCCCTTTTTGAATAGCAAAACCTATCCTATTAAAAATAAAATCTCGTGAGCCAGGGGTCATTACATTGCTGCGCATGACTTTCTGGACCCTCTTGAGTAGTCCAACCGCTTCTGAGCCAAATAGCCAAAAGTATCAAAAGCAAAGGGGACGAAAGCATGCCCATTGTCAACACATGCTTTCTCATGCTTCGATATCTTACCCGAGGCGCCTTTAGCACTGCTCGTCCGACTGTAAAGGTGCCATGTCCAATGCCTACCAAAGGAGATACCCCGGTGAGGTCAACACATGTGTGTTTCCCATTAGCCCATCCAAAAATAAGAACATCAGCTGGTCTTAGTGTCGATCTCCCTTCAAGTGGATCTATCATGAAATGCACAGGTGCTTCTTTTTTTTTTTTTTTATCAAACACCAATTTCAAAAATTATTGACATATATAGGTTTTGAAAGTGCTTTTGGAAAAATAAAAGCATTACCAAACCCAGCCTTAATCTCGCTAAAAATCCTCCAAACTCAAAGCCCTAGTTCTGTCAGTTCAAAAACACGTTTCCCGCCATTTTTTTCTTGTTTGAACTTTGAAGATGGATGCCCCCTATCCAGAGAGGGGGTGCCGATAGCAGCTGCCTTTGTGGTTCCTGTGGTGCCCCTTATCCAAAATTAGGGTGCCTTTAGTACTTTTCTCTGGGGGTCCAAATAGCACTTTTTGAGCAACATTTTCCACACAAGTGTATTTCTCCAAAAACACCTACACAAACATAAAAACACCATAATAAGTACAAAATCAAGCACTAACAATAGAGACATTGAGGACAATTCAGACACAAAAATGTGTCTATCAAATACCCCCAAACTTATTATTTGCTAGTCCTCGAGCAAATCTAATCTAGAAAATAAAATTGTAACTCACTAGGTGGCCCCAGTGACGGAGTGTTGTCTCCGAAGGGTTTACCATAGGTGTACCCACAAAACCTTTACTCCAGACCCTAGCTATCTACGCGGAACCTTGGAAGGCACTAAAGAATCTTCTTGGTTGGCATACTTATTGACTACAGGAGGAATTACCCTGATGAGAAATTCCAATTTTTGTACACGAGTTTGCACTCAAGAATACTAAAATTCATAGAAAGTCACAGATCTCTACTTAGATAGTTTCTGAACATCATAAACCGGAGTCAACCAATCATATGGATAAATTAAGAAGATGGATGTAGAGAAAAACGTGGATGATGTTGACTAAGGTGAACCTATCCTAATGGACTGAGATACTGGTCTGGACTAATATCAATACACTGCAATATACAAGGGAACCAGTGGTCGATAATCCTAACTCTAGGTCAGCTCAGCTGGCATATACAAGGGTACCAATGGTACGACTTTATTGTATTTATTATTCTGGTTGGTCTAGTGGTATGGTCTCATTTTTTTTTATTTTTTTTTAATCTCAGTCACTCTATTTCACCCTAGCAATGGTAAAAAGAAAAATAAAAGAAGTGATCAGGATTCTTTCGATGTTTCCATCACGAGGATATGGCAAAACTACCATGTTTTCTTTTCAAACACATGAGCTCTGTGATTTTATGAATAGACTCTTCTAGATGTTTCCATCTAATCAGATTGGTTTCTCAACTCCTACAACCAAGATGTTCCCATCCACTTAGATTGGTCAGTGCCAACCTTAATAAGCATAAATTTTTAGTCTCTGGAGTTTATTTATTGCAACTAAAAAGTTTGTCCCATACCCCCAAACTTAAATCTAACATTGTCCTCAATGTTATAAAGATAAAATTAAAAGCATGAACAAGGAGAAATTGTTACCACTTGAAGCAAAAGATTTAAGGAAAGATATTACCGTGTTGCAAGAGCATGGGTTACCTCCCAAGAAGTGCTAAGTTTAAAGTCTTCAGCCAGACATCATAAGGAATTAGTCACCTCATAGAATCATAAAGTAATAGCCGGAATAACTGTGGATCACCAAAACCAAATAGGGCTATCACAATTAAAAGGAATCTACAACATCCCAAGAAAATTAGCAAATAAAGCACACCCTTTTCTAGTTTCCTGTTTAAGACAACTACAAATAGTTGTGGTTCAGGTTTAGGTTCTATAACTGGGTCTAGATAACATATTTTCATGGGTTGCATTTCCTCAAAAGTTAGATCTGAATGTTCAGGTCCTAGAGTCTGGAAAAACTCGAATAAGAACTTAAAAGGACATAACATTAACCTGAATAACTGGGGATCCTCTAAGTCAATCATATTTGACTCACACAGTTGACCATAGCGGTGGTCATTCTTAAGTAAATGTGTCGACCCTAATCTCCTAAAGTAATTAGGTTTAGTCTCAAAACTTAATAACCGATACATCTGAAACTTATACGTTCCCACAATTGCTTGAAAAATATTTGGTGGGAAAACAAAGTCAATTTGGGTATTATCGCCTGGGTAAACCACATCAACCAGATGATGGGTTTCTAACAATTGAACTTCTTCCTGGACATTATTAGGTTCGGGAGAGCTAGTATGAAGGTAATCTGGCACAATGGTTGAGGAACATATATCAAGTCCCACGTGAGGGATCTCTATAATAGCTAAAGGTAAGGCACATGGAGAATGATAATCAACCCCAAACTTATAATTTTGGGTGTCTCTAGATAGACTAGCCACAATTTCCATAATTTCTAGATCATCAGAATCCTGAAAATGGTTAATTGCTTCTTGTAGGTTATACTCAGGTGATGCATCCTCACTTATATTTAAAAGCTCTACGAGTTCATCTTCTTTGTCTAAGACTATTGTTTCTAAACCGCTAGACTCTAAAACAGTATTCTCGGAATAAACTCGTTCCTCTAAACCATCATCGGCTTCGTAAAAAGGAAATTCTACATCATCTAAAACAATATCTCTAGTCAAATACTCGTCCTTTTAAATTGGTGAATAATTGTTCAAATTATTAGGATCTGAACCAGAAATAACCTTATTATTATAAAGCTCAAGCAAATTCCTGATCACTATGCCTATTTATTTCAAATTCTTCATCAACACTATCTCACCATAATCATCATAATATCATGAAAATGGTTGAACCTTATCTAAAGTATTGCTTCTAATTCTAACCTTGTCCTTTTGATTATGTAAATAGAAATTTTCCTCATTTTCATGGGTGATTTTAGAAGCAATGTATTGGCAATTCAAAGAAATTCGAGCATTCTTTCTTCCGTCTCTAACTCTAACCTACGTGTTGACTTAGAAAACTCACGTGTTGACTCAGCAAACTCCGTCTCTTACAGTTTTTTCCCTATACTAAAAACCACCATCAACACTTTAAAACCGTAAAAGGTAGAAGAAAAGAAAGACCCATCTTCTTTGTTTTTATCACCAAGGATATCTTGTATTCGGATCTTGATTCGGATCTAATTAAGATCGAACCATAAGCATGGAAGCTTGGTTAGTGTTAACCAATTATCGATTTTTTGATACAAATCAACTTGTTTGAGTCTTGATGAATTGGACATTTTAGGTATTGACGTGAGATTTTCAGTCAATAATACTTCTTCTGTTTTGAGTAAGTTAAAACAAGCTTAAGTGGGTCTAATGTTGATATCCAAAATCTCAAAATCTTCAAGAGATTCTTCAGATGGGTTATAAAGATCATCTTCATAGATATCAGTTTCTTTAGAGGTGTAAGTCATCAAATACTCATGAATGAGTTGATTTCCTTTTGATTTATTAGTTTCTTTTGATTCGTCTAGACCTTTGAGAAACTCATCAACCTCATTTTGAACCCTATTATTGTCTTCAAGGATCTTAAGTGTTTTGGACAACGACTCTTTTTCCTTTTGTTCATATATATTAATCTTATTTGTCAAATCAGGGAGCTGTTTTTCCATTTCAGCAAATTATGATAATTTTCTGTTGATTTTGCAAGATGCATCTTCCATGAGACTAACATATAAATGATATTCGTCAAATATCCAAAATTCTTTAGATAGAAGAGACTCAACAATTTTGTTGTTTGTGTGTATGTCACTCAACTTTGAGTCATTTATACTTGACATTACATTAACTGGATCAGACATAAATTCAATTCTTATAGGTTGGATCGCACCAAACATAGATTGTTAGATCTTTTTGTGTTTTCCTGCTCTGATACCAATTGAAAAGACGAGGGTACCCAAATATACCACAATCTTAAACTTTTCCACCTATAAGTCCTCTTACCGAAAGTGATTGTCTATAGACAAAGTAGAGAAAATACAACGAATCGGTATTCATACTTTGTGTGATCATCTATGGATACGAGATCGAGACAATACAACAATAAAAGTGTGATTACTTGATAATAGGTGAGGACTTAATCAAACTCTATAGTATCACTATCAAGTAATATGGAGTTAACGTTTGTGTAATTTACTTTAAATTATAATAACAACAATTATAATTGCGGAAAAAAAAAGTAAATGACACTGCAAGATTTTGTTAACGAGGAAACCGCAAGTGCATAAAAACCCCGGGACCTAGTCCAGAATTGAATACTCTCATAATTAAGCCACTATACAAAATCACACCAACTTCGTATAGTTGAGACCAAGCAACTAAAACTATAGTTCACCTAGTTTCTTCAGTATCCCTACGCTTCCGACATTCAATAAGTGCATGCACTGGAACAATTCCTTTGGTTCGTATTCCAAATAGTAAAGGAACGACAAATCTATTCAGTAACAACTCTATTCAATCTCAGTGATATGAGTTAGACAAAGGCTCTTATGTTTAATCCAATAAACTCCTTTGTCGGGTTTAGATCTATCTACCCAACAACTACCAAAGTAGCAGAGTTTATATTTTGCAATCAAATATAGGATCTACCAAGATACTATATAGTGATGCCGATCTACGCAACTATTCAATCAAATTTATCAAGGATAAACCGATTATAGTTGGATCCCAGCCGATCAAGTTTTGTGCACACCAAAGATTATGAAACCAATAAGAAATCTTCTTTGTATTCAAATCTTCTTAAATCTTCAAGAAAAACCTGCACATCATAACTTGAATCTCTTGTGATCAATCACACACAGAAAGGAGTCTGTTAACAATGGTTTATCACAAGATGACTTTAGATCTACAAACAGTTCTAAATATCCCGTCGACACTTCGATCTAGTTTGAGTGAATCTTTCATCAGAAGAGAAGATTCTCAAGAATAAACAAACTAGGTGCAATCAAAGTTCAACAACCGTTAGTCAATCAAATCAAATCAAAAACAAATAATACTACAATTATCTAGTTTCCCACCAATGGTACTCGTAGAGCTTCTTGATCCCACATAAGACTTGAAATGAGCGGTCGTAAGAGATTTCTCCTAATTAGGGTACTTTCCTCTCCGAATAGACGGCTCCACCAGCAACAACACAACAAGATAGTTTTGTTAGCTCTTAGGACAGTTTGCTCGAAATGCAAAGACCATGGAAGTTTGGACACCAAGGAATTTCCAAAACCGAATATTCTTAAGATATGCAATAAATTCCCAAATCGGTTTTCATAATTCCTAGAAATACTCTATCAAAAAATAACTGAAATCCTAATAGAAAATATCCAACTAGTAAATGCACATTACCAATTTTTATTTTTCAGAGATATGTGTTTCAATTGTTGGTAATTAAAAGCATATACAATTAACAACCTTAATTAAAAGCATATAAAATTAACAACCTTAATTAAAAGATTCTCAACTTATTTCAGTCCGGGATCTCCTTGAGTTATTAAGGAATATCTTTGAACAACAAAAGATAAGAGTTACTGAACATGTTCAAAGTATGTTGACATTTTATTTCTTTGTAAATCCTTTTTCATATCTACATTCTTGGAACCGGTTATACCACACTTCCAAACAAGTTTAGAACTGGTTCATCTGATTTCCAAGAACTATGTGATTGGTCAAATATCAATACACTAATCATGGGTTTACGGTTCTACCAAACACAAGGATCAGTTCTACCTTAATATGGTTACTGGGATGAATTACATCAGTTAACAGGATCGGTTATGTCAATTACCAGGACCGGTTACCATATTCTCATGGTATTACTTGTGATCAGTCACACCAGTTACCGGTATCGGTTACACTAATTACCAGGACCGGTTACACGAATTAAAAGGATAGATTACACACTCTTTTGTGATCGGTTACACCAATTACTAGGATCGGTTACACCAATTATTAGGATCGATCACACCAATTACAAATATCGATCATACCATCTTAGGTGATTACTTAGGATCGGTTACACTAATAAAAGTCATACCAATACATAAGTCAGGCATTGTGACTAGTTTTACCAAGATACATAAAAAGTTATGATCGGTTCTACTAACTCACATATATTGGTAATCCAAAGATATGCAATGAATAACAATACCAATAAGCCTAGCAATTTCCCTTTCGATTCATAAAACAAGTTCATAAATGTAGTTCCTTTAAACGAATGTAAACATTGTTTCCTAGGATGAAATATTCACCCATACCCATACACATAATCACAATAACATTCATATGATTATGTCGATGTCTTATATATGAAGTTCAAAAGATAAGCGTTATACTTCGTATTCTAATTATTCTTTAACACTATGTCTACTAGAGTATAATCATTCAAGGCTTCACAGTTATGTTTTCAATATAGCATGACTTGAAAGATACGTTGGGAAAGAAACAGTTCAAGTCAAAATATTACTAACCCCTAGAGGAAGGATGATGTTGTCGATATAGCTTGTTACTTCTTCATATTCTTCAAGTCTCTGAATAATACTTGTATGTCTCATTATCCTAATCTTTCTATCCTAACCTATATGAAGTTGTCTCTAGTACATAATCAGGGACTCTTTAATTGAGTTTTGATTCACTAAAATATGACAACCAAACTTGACATACCAACGCTGGGTGGGTTCAACCGAGCAATGCTCTAACAACCTCACAATAATCTTAATCATATGGAAGCGAAACAAGATATTGTGAAATCACAAATGATGAGACGAAGATGTTTGTGACTTTTTTTAATCTTACCTATCGGAGATAAATCTTAAGCAAATCTTAGAAAAGATAGTACTCAATCACAAAAGTAAAAGTAAGTTCAGAATACGCAATTATAGAGAAAATAGTTGGGTTTGGGTTCACAATCCCAATGAAGTCTTTAAATCGTGAACCTACATGGTTTTGGAATAAACCTAAGGTTAAAGGAGAATCGAATCTAGTCGCAACTAGTATCACACAGGAGGTGTGGGGATTAGGTTTCCCAGTTGCTAGAGTTCTCCCTTATATAGTCTTCAAATCAGGGTTTGATAGCTTTGGAACAAAGCAATCAATAATCACCGTCAGATGAAACATGATCTAAGAGACAAGCTAAGTTTGCTTGAAACCAAAGCAATATCTCTCCGTTGTTAGATGGACTTAGCTTGTTACACACAAATGAAATGTACCTTCATTTAGATATGGGTAACCATACCTAAACGTGTACACTATGTTGTCTCAACAATAGTTAACCGAAGTTAGCCATATGAACACTTTCATATCAACCTTATTCATCTTAATCACAACTAGTTCAAATGACTCAAATGAAATTAGTTATAGAGTTGTTCAATTGTTATATTGTTGTAGTTTTGAAGAGGTAAATAATAGTGGTTCGTTTAAGACTTGTAGAGATTTGATTTTAGACTTAAATTCTAAGATTAAAAGTAGCAAATTTAATTAAAAGTTTGCATCATGAGTATTGAGAACACTAAGGCTGAGATTCCACTATTTTCCAATTTTTCATCTCATTCAATATTAATAATTATCATGCAATTCTAGACAATATAGCTCTAAAAGAAATTGTGATTCTAAAATATTGCCAATGGTATATTTTCAAAACACTAGTTGTTAATATCAAGCATGGAACATCAAGATCCCTAAGATAAGCATGCACCATCAAGTGAAAACACGACAAGTCAATAAAAATTATTATTTCAATATGATTCAATGCAAATAATCATAAAAAGAATTGTAGAAATTAACTGAATAATTCTTACCACATAATTGTTGGAAAAATAGCTTCCTCCGTCGCCTCAGCTACGGGGTTTAGCTTATCATATTATTCATATGCTCAAAATAGGTTTTCATAGCTCAAATTGGTGAAAAACAAGAGAAAAGTGCTAATACGGAGATTCGTAACAGTTTATAGGTGTTGCAATCGCACTGTTATAGGAAACGATAATAGTAAGATGATGTAGAATAAACGACTGCTCTAGGGCGTAGTATGTTCTTCGTGTTCTTCCTCTACACCAGCAGAAAATAATTCCTGCAACTCGATTTTCTTCTCTTGTCTGCCTCTGTTGGTACCCCTCAAAGTCTCGATAGCCTCCTCTGAATCCTATCCATCCTTTATATACGCAGTAGGTTCATTAAATCTCCACGAAATATCCAAAAATACCTCCATTTTCTTTCTTTCCAAGCTACGGGATTTTTTCCCTCTTTTATCACTTCTACGCGTCTGTTGGTTGTATTATTTCTCAAAAATCTATCCACTTTTGATACAAGAAAATCAACAGGGAATATCTTCCCCTGAATAACATGTAACTTCGCGTAATGCAAAAAATCCGAGAATGTTGTACCTTCCCTGTTTTACCGAGATTACGTGCAATCTTCCTTTTTTTTTTTTTAAAGTTTACAAATCTCTTACCATCCTTGTGTTGTTCTAACATGCCTAGAGAAACCCAAATCCGTGAATAAATCGATCAAAAACACGTCCAAATTGTCTCCTTAAAGTTACAGAGATGGCTGCACTTTTCTTTCCCTGTTTTCTTATAACCACGATAATCTTGTTTACTTCAATTCCAGGCTACCTGAAGTCCATATCTAATCCAAACAGGCCCAAATGAAACTGGAACCCACAAATAAATCCGAGAAGAACTCCATGAAAATCATCAGCGAACCCGTAGCTTTGTCTCCTCTATTTTCACGAATTCCGGATTATTCATCCAAAGTTATTCGATTCTATCGGCTATACCTATCATGTTTACTTGAATCAAGTCCATCCTGCAAAAGTGGGCGATTGAATCTGCACAGAAGCATCCCAAAAAATTGAACCCTAATTTGAAACTTATTGCAACAATTCTTCCCGCCAAAATCTGAAATTTGAATTCTTGAAGATGACCTCCCCTTATCCGTTCATGGGGTCCCTTTAGCACATGCCCTGGGGTGGAAATAGTAATTTTACCGGATGCCTTTATCAACTCCTCCGGGTGCCTTTAGCGCATATTTGGGGGTGCCTATTTAACACTTTTCTCCGAGGGTTCAAATGCCACTTTTCGAGCTAATTCCTCCGCACAAGTGTATTTCTCTAAAAACACCTACAAAAACATAAAATAGCAAAATAAGCACAAAATCGAGTACTAACATTATAGAAAATCGAGAACAAAATAGACACATAAATGCGTCTATCATATATTCTGATAAAAGTATACAAGAACACAATTGAAGCAAAATTGGTTTGATTCCCTCGAATCAATTCATGAACATTATAGCCACGGTTTGCAAAAGATTGCATTCCTTATTATATAAATGTATATGTTCATATCACAACCGATTCTAGAACATAACCCACTCAAGTACGCATACTTAAGTAGATGGACTTGGACTGTGTCCGACAGTACGCGAACGGGTACGCATACTATCACACATCCAAAATAACAGTTGAATTAGTACGCATAGGGTACGCATACAATAGTTCCCGGACTTCAACTGAGTTCGCCTGTACGCATACGGGTACACATACTAAGGCTCCCGGACTTTTCCTGACCTCGCCAGTACGCATACGGGGTATGTGATGGTGTTTTTATAGGGATTGTAGAAGTGATAAGTAATATGGTTCGTTCAAGACTTGTGAAAGCAGATTTTTAGACTTAATTATAAAACTAGATTATGGAAAAATCAAAATAAAATGTGATGTGAATAATGTGGAGAAACTGGGGCTAGGATTCCACCATTAGACAATATTAGTGATTTGATAAAATAATGATTATGCAACTCAATATTCAATTTGATTCTAATAGTGTTGCCTAGACATGTAGATTTCCAAAAGAATAATTGTTAATCGCAAGCATAAAACATCAAAACACTAAAGTAAGCATGCTCTATCAAGAGAAAATACAGCTAACTAGTCAAAATCATAAAACCAATTTTTTAGTTCAATGCAAAAATCATAATAGAATTGCTATAATTAATTTAAAATAAAGATATATCACTTTTACGGAAACAACAACTTCCTCCATCGCCCCAAGGGTTGGGTTTAGCTCACATGTTGGAAACACGCTAAAAAATTGATTTCATTGCTCAAAAAGGTGTTTGCAAGAAGAAAAGATACAAAGCAGTGCGTTTGTAATAGATATAATTGTTACAAAACCCACCGTTACAGAGAAACACTATAAGACTGTTGCGGTCGCAAAATAATGTTTACAAAAATTGTTATGAAGACAATGAACTTGAAAGTATAGGTAACGGTTTCTGCGACTGTTTATATGTGATGTTCTGTGTTTTTCCTTTTATTCTTCACTGCAGCAATGATGATTGTCTACAACTCAATTCTAAGCACTTTGTTCTTCTCCTAATCTCTCTGCCCCCCTTCAATTAATCCTCAACAGTTTATATAGCCTCACAACATTGAAATATCCTGTCATAACTCCGTATAATTCTCCATTTACTCGGCAGTAAAGAATATCTCCTTGGGAATATTTTCTTCTCTTTCTTCTCTTATCACACTATCAACCAATGCTGAATATTCCTTATTTAACTCATTCACACTTCTATAACGACCAATATCTATCCAAATACGAGAAGCACACATACGAACAAGCTATAATCCCGTGATTATCTCAACTGCACTCGTACTCCCCTATTTTATTACCAACGATTATCCATCCCAACTAAACTCATTTGAACACCCATACCAGCATTGTTTGGGCATATCACGTTGGGTCTCACTGAAACTCCTCCAAAAATTCAACTGAACATCTCGCAGGAAGATAAACCCGAGAATCTGTTCAATGTTCGAATCCACCATTCTAGCCAATTATGTTCCAAACGATAACCATTACCATCCCTGTTGAGGCAAAAGAAACAAACCCAATGAGTTTCAGCCCTTGAATCTCCCCAGAACATGATCGAAATTCAAGGCCTAATTATGTTCCGTGAATATCCAATTTTCCCGCCATTTTTCTAAATTCAAACGAAGGGGATGAAGTCCCCTTAACCAGTGATGGGGTGCGTTTAGCAGATGGCACCCTAGGGTGTAAATAGTAAAGAAGGTGCCCCTTATTATTTGAGGTGCCCCTAATCCAAAACTGAGAGTCCTAATAACATGTGTCCTCCGGGTGCCTTTATCAACTTTTTGAGCCGAATTTTCCAAAAATATTTATTTTCCAAAAATACATACAAACACAGAAAAGACCATAATGACTACAAAATTGAGTACCAACAATACAGAAAATTGAGGACAACTTAGACACAAAAACGTGTCTATCAATATGCATACTATACCGGTCTTGGATCAACATATATGCAAGTACACATACTATGTCTATAATCCAAATTTGGTTAAGTGTTGTAAACTCTATTTCAATCATTGAAACATTCTTAGAGGATGACAATAGTTTTTTTCACGAATTATTAGCATCAAAGCAATCTTCAAGTTATTGAAATAATCAATACGAAACATTCCAAATCTACATCAAATGATTGTCTCACACAAATCATGTAACATGTTACCATGCGATTTTCACATGATTATCTTTTGACTTTCGTCAAGAATATAATATGAACTTGGTTAAAGTGAAATCTCACCAACACATATTTCAAGAAATATGTAAGCGAGTTAAACTCGTCTCGAAATATCAAATATGTATAATCGAATACTATATAGCTATACGAATTTTGTCTCAATATAGGAGATAGAGTAGAAATAGAATTTCCAAGTGATAGATGAGTTTTAGTATCCACATACCTTTTATTGATGAAGCTCCACAAGCTCTCCTTAGAAGTTCTTCTTCTTCAATTGATGAATGTCGTGAAGTCTAAAGCTCAACTACACAATCTTACCTAGTCCGAGACATAGCTATAAGTAAACTATAAATAAAGGCTTATAGTTTTGATCACTAAATTTGACAAACAAGCTTGAGATAGCAACGCTTGCGAGTTCGACCGAGCAGTGATCTAACAAAAACCTTTTATGTACAGAAACGGTTCTTAGCTCAATAATCAAAATTAGAGCATTAGAAAAAATAAAAACAAATTACGAGTAAAACAACATAAATTTTTGATCACAACCCTCTTGAAGATTATGGTTCTTGCTCAAGGGAAAAACAAGAACAATCTTAGACCTTATTACAATTTGTAATTTTTACAATCCAATACAGGACCAAGTGGTTTCTTATGAGAGGATGAAAAAATTGTTATTCCTTGTTTATGATTTTTGTTCGTGGATGGAAAATCAAGTGCACAATCCTTCCTTTCTAGCACAGTTCTGAACACCTTGTTTATCAATTTTCATAAACTATGAATGAATCTAGAAATCTCTTTCTAAAAATATGTAGGTTTCTTAGAAGATTTCCTTTTCTTCTTCTGAAAGCTTGGTTCAGAAGAGGATTTTTCTTGAACCTTTGTGCACACGGTTTCTAGGTGATCCTGATTTTTCCACAAGGGAGACAAACCATTTGTTGTGTCCTTGAATTCTCCTATATCACTCATTGTAAGAGATATATGAGAATGACATAATTTCAAGAGTAAATGTTGATTGCTCTTAAAAGAGTTTGTCGACGATGTTCGTTTTTTCTTATAAGGATCACAATTGTGAGAGTTAGCAATTTCCTGTCTTAGATTAAGCAATTGACATTCCAGACTTTCAATCTTATTAATTAAGGCTTTTTTATCTAGTTGATACTTTTCTGAAAGAGTAAGATTGTATATCATGGAACCATCAGAACTGTTAAAAAGACAAGTGTGATTATCAGCAAAGTAGTTAAGAGAACTTTCACAAACATCTTCCTCAGGACAATAGTCAAGAGTTTCTATCCATGCTTTAGTTAACTCACTAACATCCTAATCAGGATTACCAGAAATATCATGGAAACTTCTATAGCACTTGGAACAAGCTCTATTATCATAGTCTTTTTTGAATTTTTTTATCCTTTTTATTGATTAAAGACGATTTCTTTTGAGACTTTCTCTTTCTTTCTTTTTCTAAGAGTTTTCTTTAAATGTTGTACAAACAATGAAAGATTTGTATTAAAGAAATTCCCATCGATCCCTTGTATCAATCAGCATACGACCTCGAGACTTTTTATCAGATATAGCAACATGGTTGCACAACAGGTGACGTTTTTCTCTTTGACTCAGTTCAAGATCGAAAATCTTTAGTTTTCCAACAAGAGTATTTTTGGAAAGTGTATTAAGGTTATTTCCTTCAACGATGGCATGTTTCTTAGAATCATATCTAGATGGCAATGATCTGAATTTTTTTATCACAATGTCCTTTTCAGAAATAGTCTTACCCAACGCAAAAGATGCATTAACAATTTCAGATAATTTGTGATTAATCTCATCAAATGAATCTTCATCTGCCATACTAAGGTTTTCCCAATCAAAATTTAGGTTTTAAATCCTAGCTTCTTTTTCACAGGTATTCCCTTCAAATACGGTTTCTAAAACCGACTTTACGTAGTCACATGGCGCTGAAGACTTGGGGTAATGGCATGGATGATAGTATTATCGGTCTTCAAATCTGTCATAATTTTGCTTTGTATCGAGAATATCGGCAGGATCATATGCACCAATATCCTTTGGAACAGTTACATCACCTTCTATAACAACCATAGGATTATAGCGATTAACAAAATAAACCCAAGGTTGAAAATCACACACTTCAAGAAAGGCACGCATTGCAATTTTCCACCACAAGTAATTCGAGCCATGGAAGACTGGTGGTACATTTATAGAGATAGCACTTCTGTCCATAGAGTTAGATTGCTACAAACACAGACTTATGAGGTCTTGAATGTGTTTGCCTATTCTGATACCAATTGAAAAAGCGGGGGGTCTAATAACCACACCCAATTTTTCTTTTAGTGGTCTATATGGACTAACTCCAATATACTTTCAAGAGAATCAATTAGACAGTCAGACTTAATATTTAGAAAAGTATATCAAAGAGTTATATCTCAATTTCTCAATTCAATCCGCAGTCAAACAAATGGGAATTTGCGATCCTGATTGAATACAAGAAATAACTTGGACGGTATCAAAAACCAATATCCAAGTGTCAATCAATTTAATCAACAACTCAAAGGTCGGATTCACAAACTGATTGAACATACGCACAACCTGTGATATTTCAATTATATAAACAAATATAATGCGAAAAACAAATAACACAGACACCAAGAATTTTGTTAAGGAGGAAACCTCAAATGCAGAAAATCCCCAGGACCTAGTCCATCTTCAAACACCACATTGTATTAAGCCGCTACATACATTAGCCTACTACAAGCTAACTTCGGACTGGAATATAGTTGATCCCTAACCAATCTCACGCTGATCATGGTACAATTTCTCTACTTACGTCTCTGAATCCCAGCAGGACTCTACACACTTGATTCTTTATATGATCTCACCCACAACTAAGAGTTGCTATGACCCAAAGTCGAAGACTTGATAAACCAATCGGTCTCACACATAAAAGTCTATTGAAATAGATAAATCTATATCCCACGGAAATACCTATGAGTTTAGTTTTGTTTTTTGATAATTCAAGGTGTATATGAACCAATTGATACACCGAACTTATATTCTCGAAGAACAGCCTAGTAATATCAATCACCTCACAATAATATTAATCATATGGTAGAGAAACAAGATATTGTGGAATCACAGACGATGAGAAGAAGATGTTTTTGACTACTTTTTATCTTACCTATCGGAGATTAAATCTCGAGCAAATCTTAGAGAAGATAGTACTCAATACGATAGAACAAAACAAGATCAGAACACACAACTACAGAGAAAATAGTTGGGTCTAGCTTCACAATCCCAGTGAAGTCTTTAAGTCGTTAACCTATACTGGTTTTAGGAAAAACCTAGGTTAAAGGAGAATCGACTGTAGTCGCAACTAGTATCACACAGTAGGTGTGGGATTAGGTTTCCCAGTTGCTAGAGTTCTCTCTTATATAGTCTATCAGGGTTTGCAATCAATGTTACCTTGGTAACAAAGCATTCAATTTTAACTGTTAGATGAACACCTGATTAGATTCAGGCTAATATCTTTCAACCGTTAGATCGAACATAGCCTGTTACACAAAAATGAAATGTACCTTCACATAGATATGGGTAACCGTACCTAAACGTGTACACCTAGTTGGCTCAATAATAATTAACCGAAGTTATCCATATGAACACTTTCATATCAACCTTATTCATCTTAATCACAACTAGATCAAATGAAACTAGTTATAGAGTTGTTCAATTATTTATATTCTCATAGAAGTACACTAGTTAGCTATAGTAGACTCGAAATCAAGACTTATAGTTTTGATCACTAACATTGACAAACATGCTTGAGATAACAACACATGAGAGTTTGAACGAGCAATGCTCTAACACTTAATATCTTGATGCTCTTACCAATCTATTTCACATCATATGCTTTAAAACTTCTAAAAGCATGAAAAGCATTACTCTTTTGTCTAAGTAAATATACCCATGCTTTCCAACTATAATTATCAATGAAAGTTATAAAATTATTATTACCACCATGTGAAGTTACTTCAATAGGACCACACAAGTCACTATGAACAATCTCCTACTGTTGTTCAGCTCTTCTAGCTTTGCTTACTGGAAATGGATCTCTGTGTTGTTTGCCAAAGATACAATTCTCACATCTTGATTCAGGAAGCTCAATAAATGGTAAGCCTGACATCATCTCCTTCTTTGCTAAAGCTTGTAAACTATTAAAGTTTACATGGCCCATTCTTCTTTGCCATAACCAAGAATCGTTATGCACATGAGTACTGTAAAAACTTTCCTTTTGATGCTGAATATTCAAAGGAAATAGTTTGTTTTTGGTCATCTTTACTTTTGCTATCAATCTTTTTCTTTTATCTCTAATGAAACAAACACCATTGTAGATGTTCATAGAGTATCCTCTTTTTGACAGTTTACCCATGCTCAACAGGTGTTGATGTAAACCTGGTACATAAAATATATCCATGATGTATGCCTTTGAACCATTCTTAAGAACAATTTTTATTCTTCCTTTCCCCATAACTGGAATTGTAGAACTATTACCAAACTTTACTGTTGAATGCACAAACTCATCAAGACTGTCAAATAAGTCTTTTCTTCCACACATATGATTACCACATCCTTGTTAATGGTGGATTTTAGTTCAGGGCTAAAGTTGTAAAACCAATTTTTGTGCCGACATCCTGCAAAGGATAAGGCTATTTGATAAGTGATGAATACTTCTCCGCTTTATTAATTCACCTAGAATGGAGCATGTAGCAACAATCCCCAAGTATTCTGTGAATTTTAGCATTATTAATTAATGCATAAATCGCCTCGTATTTCCTATGTTGTTCTCATCAGAACTCTCATTGTTGGTGCGACATGATGACTGATTGTTACTCTCATCAGAGTAACATGAATATCCAAGTATCAACAGTTAGGCATGCACGAAATACCCGTACAGGCTACACCATTCTCTGACAAAGAGAATCATCTCTAGGTGTGTTATACTATCCCGATCGAGCATACTTGAATCTAGATTATCCATATCAGTCTCAGAAACAATCACGACCACGCAAGTTGACCGCACAATTTAACCAGCCTAGACGAACCCTTGTAGGAGCAGGCAACCACCGCAATGCCCACCAGTGGGCCCATTAACTTCATGGACGGTCGGGTACAAGTCACACCCTCCGAACGACTACCAAACACCAGCCTGAAGTTGGATGTCCAGGATGGTATGGAATGGCTTTGAGGATCTCGTACGAGGAAGGGCTTCCTACGACAGTCTCAAATCCATCACGATCGTTAGTCTTCGCTGGCACAATTGAACGGCACGGATCGTCCCATTCCCGGTCGCACAAGCACCGTTGTATACATTAGCGGGCCCCCTTTCTACATGTATAGCCGACCATCTCACGTCCTAGCCAGGGAGGAGCCAACGTTCGCCCAAAGTTCGGCCGGCGTGATGCTTTAAGGGTCGCTAAGGGTCTTAAATTGATCACGACCATCCAACTTCACCGGCATGTTTGGATGGCTTAGATCATATCCATAACTGTCAGTCAGGTATTACCGTGTTCACCACCAACCCAATGTGGGTCCCACATGGTCGGCCTCCCCAAAGGAGGAGCATATCCTGCCAAACTGTTAGGTTGAAGTCGTGTACACACGACCGATCCAAAACCTTAATTAGGGTTTGCGGCATTTTACATGTGTCGCTAATGGATCACGAGCGTCCATCTTCGCAAGCATAGATGGAAGGTGTAGATGTGGACTTAACAGGTCCTGGGCATGTCAACACGATCACCGTGGGACCATCTACATGCCTGACTAATTGGCCAAGCTGACCATGGATAGATGCCTTGATTCGTGTGCCCAAACTAGGCATGGACGTGTGGTCCCCGATTTATTTGCGGCAACGGATTTCTGCCGCAAACCGATCTCAACCACTCAACTTTTCTAGAAAAATCGAGTGGCCTAGATTATATCTTCATGGGGTAATGAGGTATGGACGTGTACACCGGTAAGTTGTTTACACGCATGCCCGGTCGTTCCTGCCTAATACACCTCTCATGATTGGTTTCGACCAAACTGAAGAGTGATGCTTGCACACCTCTTCAAAACTCTAATCAACGGTCGCAGATGCATCATCTCATCTGTCCAATTCTACCAAGCTTGGTTGGGAAGCCCAGGCTAGGAGTTAAACGGCTAATAAGGTGTCATGGTGATTACCATCCGTCACTCTACCACATGGAATGATCGGCCAAGGTAGAGCTTGCTTGCGCAGACTACAAACGATCATTCGAATATGGCTAGACGTGCATTTGTTTTAAAATACTTAATCTGCGACCTACTTTGTTAAGCCTTAAAATAACGATGCTTCCTACATGCTAAATTATATTTAATGCATTACATGCATATAATACACACGATATTTTATAAATATCGATTTCCAAAATAACTTAGTTATTTAACCTAGAACCGTATGCTACCTTATGTGGGTCCCACAACCTACATAATCGAGACATCAGACATGTCACAAACTGGGGGATACCTACTGGGGTATTGGTCTGGAGGTTTGCAGCGTGCAACGCGCCATTACAAGAACGTGTCAGGAAGGCGTGGACGGTTAGTGATGATGGCAGAAGTGGGTTGAGATGTGATCGTGCAATCACCAACACGACTCCACTACTCCATCAATCCACTTCCCACGAGAGATGGGGGTTAGGCCCAATGACTTGTATATAGGTCTTCTCCTTATTTCAGAGACAAGACAGACATAAACCAAGTGTTGATACAATGTATTCAAACACACAGAGCTGATTGCTTACATTATTGCAAGCCAGTTCGGTATTATGATACGAGTCATAAACAACCTACACCTTCACAATCTCAACACCTTCTTCGCTTCCCTCCCTAATATCAACCCCATCTCCTTCACTTTATGACCGAAACAAGTCTAGAACGACCATTTCTTGGTTTAGGCCAGAATTGTATAGATTGATCTCTCGAATCAAAAGCACTCCCGTGCAGTGCATTTGTTTAGGGTTTAGATTCATTTCTGATCCACCCACCCCAAATTACCAAAACCGGCAGAAATAGTTTTCACCCATAAACAATCTTGTATCCAAATACCACTTAAGATGAGGTTGTTCTTCTGTTGTATGACAAGCAAGCAGCATGTTTTCGGCTTTCTTTTCTTTTTATTCTTCTTGACTTTTTGCTATATTTTCTTTGAAGTTTGCATTGTAGTTATTCCCAGTTGTCTTTCTTGGTTTTGAGCACGCAGTAGAAAAGTGTCCAAAGTCTCCACAATTATAACACTGAAGATTTGCTCTATCAACTGGCTTTATTCCTTGATAACCTCCAGTATTATATCTTCCTTGATATCCTCCGTTATTAGATCTTCCTATAGTGTTAAAACTTCCTTGATTGTTAGTCCATCTTACTTGACTCTGAAGTGCTTCTTCAACTTGTTTTGCATTAGTTATTTTTTCAAGTAATATTTGTTCATAAGCTTGCAAGGATCCCAATAACTCATCAAGAGTCATAGTTGCAGAAGTATTATATTCTTCTATTTTATTAACTTTTGCTTCAAATTTTTCAGGTAAGCTACGTAGAATTTTCTCTACAATTGCAGAGTCTTCTATTGTATCACTATTAACCTTCATCTCATTGACAAGATTCAATGTCTTTGAGAAAAAAAATGATATTGTTTCAGTAGTTTTCATCTACAACAGTTCATATTTTATCTTCAGCGTTTGTAATCTAATCTTTTTGACTTTGTCAGATCCTTTGTAGTAGTTTATCAAACCATCCCAAGCTTTATTAATTTCCTTAATATATATAACTTTATCCGTGATTGATTTATGAATACCCTGATGAAGGTTATAAATAGCTTTAGAATTTTTCTTTCTGTTTTCAGTTAAAATAGCTTGATGAGTTGCTTCAACTACTGCTCCTTCTGCTGGTTCTGCATAACCATCTTTCACAATATCCCACACCTCTTGGTATATGAAAATATTATCCATCTGTTGTAATAACCTGTAATTTTTTTATATACTGTTTCGGGTCGGGTTATACCTAGATTGGTTAACCTTGTGTTTAGATTGTTGTTCCTTAAGCCCTAACCTTAAACTTAACCCTAACCTTAAACTTAACCTTAAATGGGTGGATTGAACAAGAAAGGCTCCAAGTTAGGGTGGAAATAGAGCCACCCATATTCATTGTTTGTTTTTCCTTAATAATGTTATTAAGGTTTGATAACTAAAACTTTAGAAATTTTAGAGAGAGAAACTAAAAACTAGGGAGAAGAAGGAGATGAAGCTAGAGTTTATTTTAGAGGGGGAAAACCATGGAAAATCAGTGGAGAATTAAGAGGAGTTTTTTTTTTAAGCTATTGAGGTAGTATGCTAGATTCCCTTTCTCTTTACGTTTTTTTTATACTTGATTTTGAATTTGTATGATTAGATCTAAGTGATTTATTGATTAAAAACTATGAATTTAATTGATGATCGGCATTTAATATTGATAGATAACATGCTTAGGTATCTCTAGTTAAAATTTGAGAATATTTCATCACATATTCACCATAAAATGTTTGTTTGTACTTGGATGTTGATTTCTAAATTGTTTTGTACATTTTCGCTTTGTATGTTCTTGACTGTACTTAGGACATCTTGATGATATCAAAACTATTTTTGATCTTGATAAAAGTTGTAGATCTATGTCTTATATTTAATTATGCGTTGAGTTTGCTAAATTTAGAATTTTTATGAATTTACGGTGAATTGTTTGGTAAAATGATGCAATCTGTCCAAATGTTTGAAATGATCTTATAAAATCAATAACTCTCATTTGAACCATTGGGTTTTCGTAAAAATTTAATATGATATAGATCCATATGTTATAAATGATTCCCTAAATTTTGAAGATGATCGGATTAATGAATCATTATGAAACATGTAATATAAAATTCTAGTTGTTATTGAAAATAGATGAATTGAGCCAAGAACAAAAGAATTTTTTTTTGATTAATGAAAATAGTTGTTGTTAATTCTCTTTTTCTTTTGATTGATGAGAATAGTTGTTAATTACTTTTTCTTTTGATTGATGAAAATAGTTGTTGTTAATTTTTTAGATTAAAGAATCTTTGATTTTTGAAATTAGTTATTATTAATGCTTTTCTTTTTCTTTAGATTAAAGAATTATTAGTGGGACAAAGAATCTTTTGATTTTTTTGAAATTAGTTTTGATTAATTCTTTTCTTTTTCTTTAGATTAAAGAATTCTTAGTGGGATAAAGAATCTTTTGCTTTTTTTGGAATTAGTGGTTATTAATGATGAAAGTTAAGGAATAATAGGTATTAATAACTTATTATATTAAAATTTGAATTCTTTTTGTTTTTTTGGTGGAATCCTAAGAAACAACTTTTCTTTATAGTACTGTTTGTTTTAATAAATAATAAAAAAAAAAGGAAGAATTATGTTAGAGAGAGAAATAAATTAAAAGAAGGTGGTAGTGGTAGACATAAATAATTAGCTATCACTTTGAAGACATAATTATTAGATTCTTATCTTGACCAAACTTTTAAACTTAAGGTTAGGTGGAACTTGTTTTAGGTTGTGAGTATATATATATATGTATATATCTTATACTAAGAAGAAAAGAGTAACCATACTAAGAAGAAAAGAGTAAACATACTAAGAAGAAAAGAGTAAACAAAAATCTAAATTAATAGAAATAACGAGAGATTCTTTTAGTTCATATCAAAGACAATTTCTTCGGTGATAAAGCTTTTCCTTCTATTATTTATAGTTTTTGGATTGCGATTTGAGGTAGGCAACACAATCTAAAACTCTTCTTTTATTTAAGTTTCTTTTAATTAAATTTATGTTTGCAAGTTTCCATTAATATATGGATGATAATCGATGTTGTGAGCATGATTATGAATGTTGGGATGCGGTTCATAGAATGTGATTCTTAAAGATTATTTATGACGGGATACGAGATATCCTTGGAAACGGTATTTGTTTCCTAAACCCACGTGGGAGCTCCCTTAGGCGAGCGGATTGATTGAATTTATTGTTGTATAATGTTGGGATACGAGATATCCTTGGGGACGGTTTTGTTTCCTAAACCCACGTGGGGGGGCTCCCTTGGGCGAGCAGATTGATTGAATTTATTAATGTATATGGATGTGGTGTTTCCATATGTTTGTGGTGGTGTTAACCATGCAACTTGTTTTGAAAAGAAATTGAAAAATATTGCATAAAATGTTTTGTTGCTTCTTTTCCTACTGAGTGTCACAACTCACGTCGTATTATGACAAAAATTCCAGATTTTATGACACCACAAGGAGCTAATGGCGGAAAAGCATAGAGATCGGTTTTGGTGTTTTAATTAGTAGTTGCATATTATGATTGGAAATTTGTAATAAAATATCATCAAACTCTCTTTTGGATGATTTATTGAGTGCTTATTGAGTATTTATATTTTGGAGATTATTGGGTTAATGTATAATTAATGGAACAATGTGTTATTAAGACAATTTTATTTGGTTAGGTAAATGAAAATTTAAAGAGTCATGTCAGTTTGACTGTTAATGATAATTATTTTACAAGATATTTATGATTGAATATTTTATGGTATGCATAAAACTCACGGCTTATGAAGTTGTTAAAATATTAGAATTTTCTGAGTGCCGGAATTATTTTTAAAACAATTGTTTATTACTATAAGAAATTCAGATATTTTCTGACAGATTCAACTATGTTGAAGTTTTCCTGTTTTTAAACTATTCTATGGCGTGTTTTAGTCTTTGGTGTCTTCTATAAACTTGAAGAGATTTCCTTTTAGATTCCAAAATGGTAAACTAAACCTGATTTGGAGTTGTGAGTGATTTTATAAAATGGACTATCTCTGTTTTTCGTTTCCGCAGTTCTGGTAAACTACGTATTTGACTGTGGTCAAAAGGTCTTTAAGATAATCTAAATTTTTTGTAAAATTTATGAATGGAACCATACTCAATTAGGATTCATAAAGTATAATAATAATAATATTTGGATTTGAAATAGGTTCGGTAAAATTCGTGGAGTTAATTGATGTCTGTTTTTAATTTATAACTCTTCCTTAAATATGCGATTCTTTTGAATTAAATCTGGAACGTTTAACGATGAATTTTTTTTTTATGGTAAACTATAGTTCTCTATTGTTCATGTGAGTTAACAATAACGACAAGTTAACGGTTAGATGGTCCCAAAATAATTTTTATGTATCCGCTGCGACAAAATTTCGGAATTGAACATAAATAAAGAATAGACAAAGAATCGGTTGTTTGGACTTGGGCCAAGTGTAGAAGTCTAGGATTGTTATTAAATGTAGCATTTCGGATTTTGAGTTTGGATTTGGGTCGAAATCCAGGCCCGGAATTCTGGGTGTCACAGTTTGGTATCAGAGCCAGTCTGATCCTTTGGGAAGACTAGTTTCTGAATGAGTCAATGTGTGAATATGCTTGTATGTGAATTGATTGCAGCAATTGTTGATTGTGTTTTGGTAGAATGCATAATAGATTGCACTCCTTTTTTTTCATATAGAATTCTCTCTGTGATACTTATGATTTAATGTCCCTCATTCAGGACATGTCTCGTCGTAATAATGGTTCAACCGGCCCACAAGATGGGGGTTTTGGTGATGTTGTTCGTGCTTTGAATGTTGTTGCTCAAGCAATGCAGCAACAAGTTACTCTTAATCGAATGCACCTCCCCTCCCCACCACCTAATCAACGGGCTTTGTTAGTTAGAAGATTTAGTGAACAACACCCCGATTCCTTCAAGGGTAGTCCTGATCCATTAGTTGTTGAAGATTGATAGATAAGATTGAGAAAATATTCACCCTATTAGGCGTGAATGATGAGAGTAAGTTTGGATCTTGCTGTTTATAAGCTTGAGGGTGAGGCCACTCGTTGGTGGGAATTGACTCGTCGTTCTAGGAATGATGGTTTGTTTACTTGGATGGAATTTCGCCTCGCCTTCCTAAATAAGTACTTTCCACAAACTGCACGAAACCAGCGCATGATCGAATTTATGCGGTTGACCCGAGGAACATGACAAAGAGCACAGCACCAAGCCAAGTTTGAAGAACTCTCTCATTTTGCTACTAACCTGGTTGATAATGAAGAATTTAAGACTTTTAAGTTTCAGGAGGGACTTAGGCCTTCAATCAAGAGTAGGTTGTCTATTCTAAAGATCACCTCTTATAATGAGATAGTGGAAAGAGCAATGATTGTTGAGAGAGACATTGAGGAGGCAAATAGAATTCAAGAACGTCATAATGGGGATAAGAACAAGAACAAAAATAGCAACACTCCATACCAGAAAAAAGGAAATGGACCGAAGATGGAGCCTCCTGCACCTTCATGTTATCACTGAAAACAACCTGGACATTTTAAGAGGAACTGTCCTGCACTTAATTCTCAGATGAACCAACAACCATTTCCACCTCAGAATCAGCGTCAAGGGTACCAACAGAACCGTCCTCAGAACAATCCTCCACAATATCAATCCCGACAACCCCCTCAGCAACCTAAGGCCTTCAATATAGCTCATATTGGACAAGATCCTGATAACTCGGTTGTTGAAGGTACATTCTTAGTTTACAATTCTTGGGCTAAGATATTGTTTGATATCGGTGCTACTCATTCGTTTATTGCTTCTTCGTTTGTCTTTTCCTTGGGTTTGGAAACTGAATTACTTGATAGAATTCTCGGCGTAGCTAGTCTTTGTAGGAGGTAGTGCACGTATTGATCGCGTGGCACGAAAGTGTATAGTACGTATAGCTAGGCATGAGTTTTTGATTGACCTTTTCGTGATGAAAATGTCTAGTTATGACATAATCCTGGGTATGGATTGGTTATCCTCTCATCATGCTGTTTTTGATTGTTTTCAAAAACGTGTGACTTTGCACTCGGGTGAAGGTTCAGTTGTCCACTTTACCGGAACTCGTAGTTTTGCAGCTCCCCTTATCTTGTCGGAAAGACATTTTCGACAGACTCATTCTAGAGGTTTTCTTTATCACTTAGAGATGATAGAAGATGAGCATCAAGATTCCGTCTCTACTATGGGTATTCCAGTGGTAGAAGAGTTTGAAGATGTTTTCCCTGAAGAATTACCAGGTTTGCCCCCTAGAAGAGAAATGGACTTCACCATTGAATTTCCACCGGGTACTTCGCCAATTTCGATGCCTCCTTATCGAATGGCACCAATAGAGTTGAAAGAACTGGACAAACAATTACTCGAGTTGGAATCTAAGGGTTTTATTCGAGGTAGTACGTCACCTTGGGGTGCACCAGTCCTTTTTGTGAAGAAGAAGGATAATTCACTAAGATTATGCATCGATTATAGAAAACTCAATGAAGTTACAGTGAAAAATAAGTATCCCTTACGTAGGATTGAGGATTTGTTTGATCAGTTGAAGGATTCCCAATTTTTCTCGAAGATTGATATGCGATCAGCTTATCATCAACTGCGAATCAAGGATGAAGATATTCCGAAAACCGCTTTTCGAACTCGATTTGTACATTTTGAGTTTGTAGTGATGCCATTTGGACTCACAAATGCTCCAAAGAAAGATTCATGGATCTTATGCATCGAATTTTCCGACCGTATTTAGATAAATTCGTAGTGGTATTTGTAGATGACATTCTTATTTATTCGCGGTCACGAGAAGAGCACGAGGAGCACCTGAGATTAGTGTTGCAATTGTTGAGATCTCATCAGTTGTATGCTAAGTTGAGTAAATGTGACTTTTGGCTTTCAAGTCCGGTTTTTGGGACACGTAGTTTGTAGAGAAGGAATAAAGGTGGACCCATCTAAGGTTGAAGCAGTTACTAAATGGGAAAGGCCAAAGAATGTGTTTGAAGTTCGTAGGTTTCTGGGCTTAGCGGGTTACTATAGACGATTCATTCAAGATTTCTCAAGGCTTGCTTCACCATTGACGAGGTTGACTCTAAAGGATTCCAAGTTCGAGTGGAATGATGATTGTGAGACGGCTTTCTCCATTCTGAAGGAGAGATTAACTACTGCACCAGTTTTGACGACACCAGTAAGTGGAATTGGTTATGTGATCTTTTATGATGCGTCGTTGAAGGGTTTAGGATGTGTTCTTATGCAAGAAGGTAAAGTGGTATCTTATGCCTCAAAAAAATTAAAGACACATGAGTTGAATTACGCAACTCATGACCTCGAGTTGGCAGCTATTGTGTTCGCTCTGAAGTTATGGAGACATTATCTGTATGGTGAGAAGATAGACATATTTTGTGACCATAAGAGCTTGCAGTATATTTTTACCCAACGAGATTTGAACCTAAGATAGAGGCGTTGGGTGGAATTTCTTAAGGATTACACGTATACCTTCCATTACCACCCGGGAAAGGCAAATGTTCTAGCAGATGATCTTAGCCGAAAATTAAGGGTCGGTGTAGCAAGTATGACTCTTCATGCTTGGGATTTGTGCAGACTTATGGAGGAATGCGACTTGAGCCCTGAAGAGATGATTTACAATACTGTAGTTATTCCGAGTTACAACAACATATCGTAGAAGCTCAACATACTGATAGAGAGATAATTTCGATTCTTGATCAAATAGAGAAAGGTCAAACACCAGGTGGTTGGACTCAAACTAATGGTGTACTTCGTTATATGGGGAAACTTTTTGTGCCAGCAAAAAATTGAGGATGGAAGTACTAGAACAAGCTCACAATTCTAAGTTTACCGTTCATCCGGAGGATTGAAGATGTACCATGACATGAAAAGACAAAGATTGGTGGAAAGGGATGAAGAAAGATGTTTCCTTGTATGTGTCGAGATGTCTTACTTTCCAAAGAAGTGAAGATTGATCATCGGAAACCAGGAGGGTTACTTCAACCATTGCCCATATCGAAATGGAAATGGGAACACATCACTATGGATTTTGTCAAGGATTACCCAAAATCGCACATGGCAAGGATGCTATATGGGTTATCGTTGATAGACTTACCAAGTCAGCGCACTTCTTAGCAATCAAGAAGACCGATACGTTAGCCACGTTAAGTCGATGTATGTCCATGAGATAATAAGGCTGCACGGTACGCCGGTGTCAATTGTATCTGACAGAGATCCTCGTTTTACTCATCAGTTCTGGAAAAGTTTACAGAAGGCATTGGGTACAAATATCTCTCTTAGTACTGCCTTTCATCCCCAGATCGACGGACGATCCGAATCGGGTGATTCATATTGTGGAAGATATGCTACGAGCTTGTGCCTTGGATTTCAAAGGAAGTTGGAGTCAGCATTTTCCATTAGTGGAGTTTGGTTATAATAATAGCCATCAGACTAGCATTGGTATGGCACCTTTTGAAGCATTGTATGGACGACCTTGTAGATCTCCAGTGTGTTGGACCGAGATCGGCGAACGAAGCATTTTTGGACCTGATTTGGTACGAGAGACGACGGAGAAGGTTCAGTTAATCCTACAGAGGTTAATGACAGCTCAGAGTCATCAAAAGAGCTATGCAGACAAGAGACGTCGACCTTTAGAGTTTACTGAGGGTGACTTGGTGTTACTCAAAGTGAGCCCGAAGAGAGGTGTTAAGCGTTTTGGAAAGAAAGGAAAGTTATCACCACGTTACATTGGACCTTTCCAGTTATGCGGCGTGTTGGTGCAAAGCAGACTTATCGGTTGGAGTTACCTCAGCGAATTGGGCATGTTCATGACACTTTCCATGTGTCAATGTTACGGAAGTACGAGAGAGATCCTTCATATGTTATTGACCCTTCACATATTATTGCTTGGGAAGATTTGGAGATTCAAGAGGATGCTACGTACGTGGAGAGACCGGTTCAAATTTTGGACTTTAAGGAACATGTGATTCGCACAAAGACCATCCTTATGGTTAAGGTGCAGTGGCGGCGTCGCCAAGTCGAGGAAGAAACGTGGGAATTAGATTTCGAGATGCGGAGCAAATACCCTGAGATTTTCCAAGGTAACTTCTAAATTTCGTGACGAAATTTCTTTTAAGGGTGGTAGAATGTAATAACCTGTAATTTTTTTATATACTGTTTCGGGTCGGGTTATACCTAGATTGGTTAACCTTGTGTTTAGATTGTTGTTCCTTAAGCCCTAACCTTAAACTTAACCTTAAATGGGTGGATTGAACAAGAAAGGCTCCAAGTTAGGGTGGAAATAGAGCCACCCAAATTCATTGTTTGTTTTTCCTTAATAATGTTATTAAGGTTTGATAACTAAAACTTTAGAAATTTTAGAGAGAGAAACTAAAAACTAGGGAGAAGAAGGAGATGAAGCTAGAGTTTATTTTAGAGGGGGAAAACCATGGAAAATCAGTGGATAATTAAGAGGAGTTTTTTTTTTAAGCTATTGAGGTAGTATGCTAGATTCCCTTTCTCTTTACGTTTTTTTTATACTTGATTTTGAATTTGTATGATTAGATCTAAGTGATTTATTGATTAAAAACTATGAATCTAATTGATGATCGGCATTTAATATTGATAGATAACATGCTTAGGTATCTCTAGTTAAAATTTGAGAATATTTCATCACATATTCACCATAAAATGTTTGTTTGTACTTGGATGTTGATTTCTAAATTGTTTTGTACATTTTCACTTTGTATGTTCTTGACTGTACTTAGAACATCTTGATGATATCAAAACGATTTTTGATCTTGATAAAAGTTGTAGATCTATGTCTTATCTTTAATTATGCGTTGAGTTTGATAAATTTAGAATTTTTATGAATTTACGGTGAATTGTTTGGTAAAATGATGCAATCTGTCCAAATGTTTGAAATGATCTTATAAAATCAATAACTCTCATTTGAACCATTGGGTTTTCGTAAAAATTGAATATGATATAGATCCATATGTTAGAAATGATTCCCTAAATTTTGAAGATGATCGGATTAATGAATCATTATGAAACATGTAATATAAAATTCTAGTTGTTATTGAAAATAGATGAATTGAGCCAAGAACAAAAGAATTTTTTTTTGATTAATGAAAATAGTTGTTGTTAATTCTCTTTTTCTTTTGATTGATGAGAATAGTTGTTAATTACTTTTTCTTTTGATTGATGAAAATAGTTGTTGTTAATTTTTTAGATTAAAGAATTTTTGATTTTTGAAATTAGTTATTATTAATGCTTTTCTTTTTCTTTAGATTAAAGAATTATTAGTGGGACAAAGAATCTTTTGATTTTTTTGAAATTAGTTTTGATTAATTCTTTTCTTTTTCTTTAGATTAAAGAATTCTTAGTGGGATAAAGAATCTTTTGCTTTTTTTGGAATTAGTGGTTATTAATGATGAAAGTTAAGGAATAATAGGTATTAATAACTTATTATATTCAAATTTGAATTCTTTTTGTTTTTTTGGTGGAATCCTAAGAAACAACTTTTCTTTATAGTACTGTTTGTTTTAATAAATAATAAAAAAAAAAGGAAGAATTATGTTAGAGAGAGAAATAAATTAAAAGAAGGTGGTAGTGGTAGACATAAATAATTAGCTATCACTTTGAAGACATAATTATTAGATTCTTATCTTGACCAAACTTTTAAACTTAAGGTTAGGTGGAACTTGTTTTAGGTTGTGAGTATATATATATGTATATATCTTATACTAAGAAGAAAAGAATAACCATACTAAGAAGAAAAGAGTAAACATACTAAGAAGAAAAGAGTAAACAAAAATCTAAATTAATAGAAATAACGAGAGATTCTTTTAGTTCATATCAAAGACAATTTCTTCGGTGATAAAGCTTTTCCTTCTATTATTTATAGTTTTTGGATTGCGATTTGAGGTAGGCGCAACACAATCTAAAACTCTTCTTTTATTTAAGTTTCTTTTAATTAAATTTATGTTTGCAAGTTTCCATTAATATATGGATGATAATCGATGTTGTGAGCATGATTATGAATGTTGGGATGCGGTTCATAGAATGTGATTCTTAAAGATTATTTATGACGGGATACGAGATATCCTTGGAAACGGTATTTGTTTCCTAAACCCACGTGGGAGCTCTCTTAGGCGAGCGGATTGATTGAATTTATTGTTGTATAATGTTGGGATACGAGATATCCTTGGGGACGGTTTTGTTTCCTAAACCCACGTGGGGGGGCTCCCTCAAGCGGCGCGGAATGATTGAATTTATTAATGTATATGGATGTGGTGTTTCCATATGTTTGTGGTGGTGTTAACCATGCAACTTGTTTTGAAAAGAAATTAAAAAATATTGCATAAAATTTTTTGTTGCTTCTTTTCCTACTGAGTGTCACAACTCACGTCGTATTATGACAAAAATTCCAGATTTTATGACACCACAAGGAGCTAATGGCGGAAAAGCATAGAGATCGGTTTTGGTGTTTTAATTAGTAGTTGCATATTATGATTGGAAATTTGTAATAAAATATCATCAAACTCTCTTTTGGATGATTTATTGAGTGCTTATTGAGTATTTATATTTTGGAGATTATTGGGTTAATGTATAATTAATGGAACAATGTGTTATTAAGACAATTTTATTTGGTTAGGTAAATGAAAATTTCTGAGTCATGTCAGTTTGACTGTTAATGATAATTATTTTACAAGATATTTATGATTGAATATTTTATGGTATGCATAAAACTCATGGCTTATGAAGTTGTTAAAATATTAGAATTTTCTGAGTGCCGGAATTATTTTTAAAACAATTGTTTATTACTATAAGAAATTCAGATATTTTCTGACAGATTCAACTATGTTGAAGTTTTCCTGTTTTTAAACTATTCTATGGCGTGTTTTAGTCTTTGGTGTCTTCTATAAACTTGAAGAGATTTCTTTTTAGATTCCAAAATGGTAAACTAAACCTGATTTGGAGTTGTGAGTGATTTTATAAAATGGACTATCTCTGTTTTTCTTTTCCGCAGTTCTGGTCAACTACGTATTTGACTGTGGTCAAAAGGTCTTTAAGATAATCTAAATTTTTTGTAAAATTTATGAATGGAACTATACTCAATTAGGATTCATAAAGTATAATAATAATAATATTTGGATTTGAAATAGGTTCGATAAAATTCGTGGAGTTAATTGATGTCTGTTTTTAATTTATAACTCTTCCTTAAATATGCGATTCTTTTGAATTAAATCTGGAACGTTTAACGATGAATTTTTTTTTATGGTAAACTATAGTTCTCTATTGTTCATGTGAGTTAACAATAACGACAAGTTAACGGTTAGATGTTCCCAAAATAATTTTTATGTATCCGCTGCGACAAAATTTCGGAATTGAACATAAATAAAGAATAGACAAAGAATCGGTTGTTTGGACTTGGGCCAAGTGTAGAAGTCTAGGATTGTTATTAAATGTAGCATTTCGGATTTTGGGTTTGGATTTGGGTCGAAATCCAGGCCCGGAATTCGGGGTGTCACATCTGTAACCTCCAGTGTTCAAAGTTTTTACCTTCAAACACCGACATCTTTATTGAACTTAAACTTGTCATCTTATTATTCTCAACAACTCATACCCACATCCCTAGAATATGATACCAGTGCTCTAATACCATATGTAGAAAATCTGATATCAAAGACTTAATGAAACAAACATATACTCAAACAATTATCTTTATTTATGTATTGAAACTCATGGCTCAACGGCCTATATATATGTTTAACAAACTTGACTCTCAAGCAAAATACTTTCCTAACAAATCAAACTCTATAACAAAGACTCTTCTTGAATATACCAAACTCTATACGTAACTAAACTCTAATACTAGCAAACTTCTTTCTCAAGTTTACTACATGTTCATAATAACTCATGTCAACCTATACTGGTTGCTTCCATAATTACTTCATTCAGACATCAACAACTCCACCTAGTTGCTTCCACAAATACCACGTCAACTTCTCCAAGTTGCTTCCACATAACAACATCAACTTCTACTAATTTCTTCTCTTTGAAAACAACAACTTCAACTAGTTGCTTCCATAAACCATATCTTGGTTTAATGTTCAATATAATTTAAACAATAAAATTAAGTCTAAAGATGTTCCTTTTTAGTTTTTCAAAATTACTTACCCTTTAATCGGTTTAATTTTCCACTAGTATCCGCACTGAGAATAACGTCACGTTTCATAACTGAAAGTGAAAACGAAACAAACGATAAAAAAAGATTAAAACATTTCTGGGTTTTGCTGAAGATAAAAGAATACATACAATCTATTATTTACCAATCAAAAGAAATAAAAATACATACAATCACGATAATCCATTTCCTGGAAGATAGGTGGTGCATTATTTCATAGAATAGGTCTTGCTATACAAAAGGGTGTTGGTGCCCAGCTTATTACCAGGCTACCCATCAACCTATTGGAATGTAATGAGTTATGTAAAAATAAGGTATCTAACCTTTAGACTAATAAATAAAAATAAATTTCTTACTTTGTCAAGTGAGGATATTGCCATTGGACATAAGTGTTTTTTTTTTTCCGCATTTAATGTTGAGGATATTTCGCATTTAATGTGAATGATTTTTTTTTTGAAACATAAATATATAAATAATCAAGACTACAATAAATTGTGCATTTATTCACAGAAAAGAAATTAAAGTGTTGTCTCTCCAATATATATATATATATACCATCCCTTGTAAATCATCGTAAGTTTTTGTGTTTCAATATGGGTAGTATCTTAATGAATGAAAAGGTCGAAGTTATTCTTGCTTTCATGTTTGTTTTCTTGGTTATAGTTCAGTATTGTTCATCACAAACTTTAAGAACCGTCCATGTCCATGTAGTAAATGATTTGGGTGAAAATATGGATATCAAGATGCACTGCAAATCCAAGGATCATTATATTGAGGAAAGGTGGGTCCATTATAAGGAGGACTACACCTGGCAGTTTACGGGAGACATTTTTTTATAATAGACTATATTGGTGTTGGATGACATGGTACGACAAATCAGTTGGGCATTGGGTTGTAGGGCACAACGATTTCTACAAATCTGAGAAGCATGATCCTATCTGCCATTTTAATTGCCAGTGGTCTGTTCGTAAAGATGGAGTTTATCTTTTTGTTCCCAACTTAGGGAAATATGAAAGACAATATACGTGGTGAGTTAGAGACGAAGCTGCTGGTAAGGTAATATCTTGTCCTAGAGACAATGTAGGTTTCTTCGTGTATTCGGTTAAACTTTGCAACTAGTCTCATGTATTGGGCAAATAGAATAAATAAAATGCTGCTATAATAAACTTTGCAACTGGTTAATTTGTTTGACACCATGCTCCCACTCCCATTATTTGTCTCTCCCTCTTTTAACATCTTCTTTATAATAGAATTCCTATAGATATAAATTTATTTGAACTTCAACATGCCTTTTCTTTTTCCCTAACTAGTATAACACGCATGCGCGGTACGCCTCCGGTAAAAGTCAACACTCTATTTGGTAATTTTGTTGTTTTCATGCAGTAATCACAGGTCAAAGTCAACATTCAGTCAATGGTTAGTAATTTTGTTGTTTTGGTTCCTAGTCGAGATGCACGCAGCGTTCCGGTTAAAAAGAACTTGAATTCTTTACTCAATAATTTTGAGTCTAAAACATCCATTTACACAAAATGTATCTCTGATGCACTTTATACAGTATATACTTTCCAGGACATGAAAACTTCTTTGTACAATTTTTTTTTTCAAACTCACATGTTGAGCAACAATATAACCCACCACATCAAAACTGTTTGGTATTGGTATAAAAAAATGCACAACAAATTTGACTGAAATTGAGATCATATACTTGTTATTGTTCAAAAATTCACAACTGATCGCTGTCGTATGCGTCAAAAATAATTTACACTTTCTTACTACTCAAAATATAAATATAGCAAGGGCAAGAAAGGATCGATCCCACAGAGAGGTCTAGGTTGTCAATATATTTTCGGTTCCTTATATAAAACACCGGGTATTTTTCTGATTTTTATATACTAAAATAAAATAAAAGCAAAATAATAAAAAGTAAACAAATCAAAGTATTGAGAATATTGGTTAAGGATTCATCTTCATTCACAAATATGTTTTCAAAGCAATAAGTAGAATTGATATTTAATCTCAACTTTTATCAAAAGCCCTAGAATATCTTGATCGCAAGAATATCCCGCTAATCTCCTTTTGTCATCAACAAACACATTAAAAGATGCGAATATGAGTTCTATCTTAAAGAACAACCTAACGTGTAAAAGCACTAATCAAGTTTAATTCCCTAGATGCATTAAGTTCTATGAAATCAGGCCAATCAAAGCAATTGAACGTGGAAAGCGCACTAATTCAATTTAACAAAGGTTACGATGCACATATGATCATAAGAATATATCACTACAAACCATAATCATATTTATGCTACTTGTATTCAAGGAATATCACTTTTACGTATAATAAACCCTAAACTAGCAATAGATGTGATTAGAAGTTCTACCAATTTGCAACTTGACAAAACAATCAATCAAATCATGTAACTATATTTTCAGAGAATTGCAAACGATAAATATGAGACAAAACTAATATATTGAATCAAAGAATCATGCTTTGTGAAATCCAACTATTCCATAACCAATAATAAAATTAGGTATTCATATTCAAGGAGTTCATAACAAGAAGAAGAAGAAGTTCTATCTTATTCACAAACCCTAGAAAACAAAAGTAGTAGAAGAGATGATATCCTTATCCAATTAGGATACTTAACCTCCTCAAAATCCACCAAAACCCCTAATTTTCACGTCCATAGCAAGCCCAAAACGCATCTCTCCTTTCTCTTTTCGCGCAGGCCCAACAGAAAACCTAATCCAAATTGGTTTCACCATTTTGCTCTTAACTTCTTCATACGAACTCGGAATGACCTCATTCTTTTTGCGTTCTTTTCACGTTTGAATTATCTTTGAGATGGTGATAAGAATTCCTTGATTGAAATGAGTTAAAATTGGTCTTTGGCCCTTCTTCATCAATAACACTTTACTTGTTTGCTCCTTTTAGCACTTTGTAGCTCCTTTTTGGATGATTCACCTATTATGACACATAAACTCAAAAGTAATCATAATAACAAGTAATATGCAAGAATTATAGTTAAAACTAGTATGGATTTGACACTCTAAACATGTGAATTAAGCACTTATCAACATCTCTAATCGAAAACCCCAATTACTCAACATCACCGTCTTCAATTTATTTTTCGGAAGAGATAAAGCTTTTTGACTTCCCAAGAAGCTAATTTTGTAGATCCTGATTGACAATAAATATGTATTTTTGATATGCCCATCTTTAAAGCACCAACCATTGCATATAACATTCATTGTTCAGTTTACTTTAAAAGAAGCATTTGCAAGAAAAATAGTATATTTTCCAGCATTAGACCTCGTCCATCAAACAACTTGCAACACTATTGAGAAAAAATAAGTACCATCTCATAATAAGAGAATTAAATATATACATGAAACAATATGACATCGTTACTAAAGAATAACTAATTTGGCTTGACAAACTAAAGTGTAACAAAGAACCAAAAGCTTAGAAAAACCTAAATGGATGTCCTGACTCAAGATAACAGTTACCCTGGACCGGCATGATGAGCATGATACAATTACCACAAAGAAAATCATATTGCATAAAGCTAAATAGTAATTCTAGGGTATCTTTTGTGAATATTTTATTCACAGATTCATCCTGTGAAGAATTCACATACAAATTTATCTTGTGAAGAATTCATCACATATTCTAATTTAGTATGTTAGAGCAGACTTATAATATTTATTTTTTATGAAGGGCTATTTTGGTAATCTAGGGCCTCTTTGGTGAAGCTTTTCTTCACAAACACAACCTGTGACGATTTCAAGGACAGATTTACCTTGTGAAGAATTTATCCACATATTATAATTAAGTAGTTCATCCATTTTTTTTTAAGAATAAAATATTATATTCAACAAGGTTTTCCCTATTTTTCGTAATTCCTATTCCCAATTATCCTAAGTACCACCCAATTTTTTTTGCATATACCCTAAATATTATCTCTAACTTTTTATTTACACCCAATAATTGAAAAAATGGGGGTCTAACAACCTCACCCAATATTTCGATTAACAATCTATATGGACTAACTCTAATATACTTTTAAGAGAATCAACTAGACAATCAGACTCAATCTTAATAAAAAGTATATCAAGGAGTTAATATCTCTATCTTTCGATTTGATCTTTACTCAAGCAAATAGAAATCTGCGAGTCTTTATCAAATACAAGAGAGATATAAACTTGGATGGTACCAAAGACCAATATCCAAGGATCAATCAATTTCCAATCAACAACCAAAGGTTGGATTTCACAATTGATCGATACAACGCACAACCTGTGATATTTCAATTATATAACAAAATATAATGCTGAATAGAAATAACACAGACACCAGAAATTTTGTTAACGAGAAAACCGAAAATGCAGAAAACCCTGGGACCTAGTGCAGATTGAACACCACAATGTATTAAGCCGCTACAGACACTAGCCTACTACAAACTAACTTCGGTATGGACTGTAGTTGAACCTCAATCAATATCACACTGATTCAAGGTACAATTATGCTCCTTACGTCTCTGATCCCAGTAGGATACTACGCACTTGATTCCCTTAGTTGATCTCACCCAGCAACAAGAGTTGCTAAGACCCAAAGTCGAATACTTTAATAAACAAATATGTATCACACATAAAAGTCTACGATAATAGATAAATTTGTCTCCCACAGATAAACCTACAAGTTTTGTTCCGTCTTTTGATAAAATCAAGGTGAACAGGAACCAATCAATAACCCGGACTTATATTCCCGAAGAACAACCTAGAATTATTGATCACCTCACAATAATCTAAATTGTATGGTAGCGAAACTAGATATTGAGGAATCACAAACGATGAGACAAAGATGTTTGTGATTTCTTTTTTATCTTGCCCTATCGGAGATATAATCTCTACCCAATTATTCAATTGAATTCTTACGATAGAAAATGGCAAGATCAGATCGCACAACTACAAGAGAAGTAGTTTAGTCTGGCTTCACAATCCCAATGAAGTTTTTAAGTCGTTAACCAACAGGGTCTCGAGAAGAAACCTACGGTTAAAGGAGAATCGACTCTAGCAAACCAACTAGTATCATACAGGAGGTGTGGGGATTAGTTTTTCCAATTGCTAGATGTCTCCTTTATATAGTTTTCAAATCAGGGTTTGCAATCTAAGTTACCTTGGTAACAAAGCATTCAATATTCACCGTTAGATAAGAAACCTGACTTATCCAAGGTAATATCTTTCAACCGTTAGATCGAATCTTAGCTTGTCACATACACATGAAATGTATTTCATTTAGGTTTGAGTAACCGTACCTAAACGTGTACATTTGGTTGGTTCAAAAATAGTTGACCAATGGTTAGCCATATGAGTACTTTCATATCAACCGTATTCATATTTCTCATAACTAGTTCAAATGACTCATAAGAACGATGTTAGAGCATTGCTTGGTCAAACTCACATGCGTTGCTATCTCAAGCATGTTTGTCAATGTTAGTGATCAAAACTATAAGTCTTGATTTCTAGTCTATTGTAGCTAAGGTCTCGGACTAGGATAGAAAGTGTAGTTGAGCTCAAGGACTCCATGGAGATCATCATACAAGACGAAGGACTACTCAAGGAACCGGTGGATCTTCATCGACTAAAAGGTATGTGGAGACTTGAACTTATCTATCACTCAAAAGTCTATCTACTATATATCCTATCTTGAGACAAAAGTCGTTTTGCTATGTAAACTTAGATTATAAACATGTGATATTTTAATCCGAGCTTATCTCGCCTATCTATTTATCGAAATATATGTTGGTAAAGCTTCCGCTTTAGCCAAGTTCATCTTTACCTAGTGACGAAAGTCATGTTATGTTTCAATCACTTTGAAAATTGCTCTGACAAAAAATGGTTTGTGAATAACAACTATATAACGTCCTTTGAGAATGTTTCAATGATTGGAATGAGATTTTATACAATATAACCATTGGGGGATATAAGAATTGTTGTGGAAACACATATTTGTATAAGTCCTTATTCCTTGAACCGAAGTTTGCGAACTTTGTTGATCAAGAGAACCGAAGTAGTGCGTGAGCTAAGTTCGCGAACTGGTAAAGTTCTCAGCCCGAGAATTTCTGCTGGAGTTTGTGAAATCCATCTGGGAACTTAAGTCCGCTAACCCAGTCCGCGAACTTGAGTAGGTTATGTCTAAAAACGATGTTTGTGAACTTATCTTTATAAACTAAGGAATGCAATTAACAAAGAACTTTTTAGAGGCGTTCCCAAAATCAATGCAAAGATTGAAGGTGTATGCGGTGCCTATCAAAATGGTAAGCAAACAAAAGTTCACCATAAAACATCTGGAGATATTCTTACTAAAGCTCCGCTTGATTTAATTCATATGGATCTCTTCGGACCAATTCAACAATCAACAGTTGCTAGAAAAAAGTATGCTTTGGTTATGGTAGATGGTTATACCAGGTTCACTTGGGTTGCGTTCCTATCTCATAAGAATGAAACCCTTGGAGAATTCAAAATTATTTTTAATAGAATCCAAAACGAATAAGGTCGCAAACTAAAGAAAATTAGGAGCTACCGTTGAACTGAATTCAAGGAAACTAAGGTGTTTGAATTCTGTGATGAACTGGGAATTATTCAATAATATTCTCCACCTATTACTCCTCAAGCTAATGGAGTTGCAGAAAGAAAAAACATAAATATTCAGGAAATGTCCAGGGTAATGCTCCATAACAAAAACTTACCCTTAAGGTTTTTGGGAGAAGCTGTCTTCACAACATGTTATTTGATCAACCTTGTCTACTTACGGTCTAAAACCCTCAATACTTCTTATGAGTTGTGGTACAATAGAAAACCCAACTTGCACTATCTTAGAGTGTTTGGTAGTAAGTGCTACATTCTAAAAGATCGAGAACAGATAGGGAAATTTGACACCAAAAGTGATGAAGGTATTTTCCTTGGATATGCTTCCGATAGTTGTGGTTTCCGAGTATTTAATCTCAGAACCCAGGTCATGATGGAATCTGCTAATGTTATCATCGATGATATTAGTAATTTTTATCATGATAATCCTCTTGCTAAATTTCCTTCAACTGAGACAATTGAGAAAGTCAAAGAAATATCGGAATCAGTTGAAGTTATCCCAAATATTACTGATCCTGATATTTCTAGTGACGAGGAGAAGGAAACTGATCAGGTTACTCATGACGAACAAGAACGTATCCCTCCACGATATCTCTGGGTTCAAAGGAATCATGATCCCAATATTATTGGAGGAAGAGATTCTCCAGCTAAAACAATAGGACAACTTCAAAATATTTGCAATTTTGGTTGTTATCTGTCACAAGTAGAACCAAAATATATTGATGAAGCTCTTAACAATCCCATTTGGGTGAATGAAATGCATGAAGAGTTAAATCAATTTCAAAGACAAGATGTATGGGAACTTGTACCTCAGGGGCGGAGCCAGAGATTTATCATGAGGGGGACAAAAAAGAATTCCGACAAAGAGTTATAAAAGCAAAAACATTCTACACAAAAGATATAACAAAATATATGATTTTTCTGTTAAATTTATATATAAATATTTATATTGTTACCAACTAGGCAGCCACGGTTCTAGGAAGCCACGTCTTCGGAAGCTGACCTTTACGATTTTTCATCTTATGAAGTCGTTCCATAATCATTTCATTAATAATGAGATCGAGAATTTCCCTCTCTACATATGCAAGTAAACAATCATTCAACCACTCGTCCCCCATCCGATTACGTAATCGAGTCTTCAATATTTTCATAGCTGAAAATAGTCTCTCAACAGTAGCCGTAGCAACCGGTAAGATCAATGCTAAAGTTAAAAGTAAATAAACCAACGGATATGCTATGTCTTTCTTTGTTTTTACCATCTTCTTAGCAAGATCTGTTATTCCATGTAGCCCAGAAAACTCAGTATTTGTTCTCATATCCCGGATATAATTTTCTAGTTGATCCTCAAGTCATGCAAGATCAACTGTAAAAAAGTCTCTTGGATAAAACTGTGCAAGACGCATCAATTTGTCCTTATAAAATGAAGAAAACAAGTTACTCGGACACAAAGAAGAAGCTCGGTAGTTGTTTCCGTGAAGCGATTATTCAATTTTTTGAGTTGCATATCTATAACTGCATAATATATTTCAAAAAGATAGACATACATGTTAGTAATCTTCTGAGTATTACGTTTTGGTCATCATCCATATTAATGACCTTTATACCATGTTGCGCACAAAATGAAGAAACTTGAACAAGTAAAGAATCCCAACCTTCATCCCTCATTTCTTGTATACGTTTCTTGCAAATACTAACCAATTTCATTGCATTCACAATATCTTGATCTTTCCTCTGTAACGCTTCGGAAAGGTCGCTTGTGATCCTCATAATCTTTCTCATCAAATGAATACGAAAAACAAAACTATATAATTGTATTGTTTTTACAAGACCAAGTGCTTCATACCTCTTGTCAGATGTCTTGTCTTTTGATACTTCCCTAAGCACGCCCATAACAGGAGAATATAAAGAAATCAATCTAATCAACGTATTAAGGTATGAACCTCACCGTGTATCCGTAACACGTTTTAGATTAGTCAGTTGGTTTAAGCCTTTCCCAGTTTCAATCTCATTGTTACTAAGGGATTCATATAATTCAGCACCTTGAATTTTTCTAAGAATCTCAAGGCGTTTGGGTGATCCTCTAACAACATTTGTAACACAAGTAACTAAAGAAAATAAGTCCTTTATTTCTAGGTTACGTGTTGCTACAGCTACAACGGCTAAATGTAATTGGTGTGCGAAGCAATGGATATAATATGCAGAAGCATTGTCATTCAAAATAAGTTGTTTCAGGCCATTGTACTCACCTCGCATGTTGTTATATCCGTCAAATCCTTGTCCTCGCAACATTGAAATACACAACCCATGCTTAGAAAATAAGTTGTCGATTGTTTCTTTGAGTGAGAGAGCCGTGGTAGAAGTTACATGCTCAATTCCTACAAAACTCTCAATAACATTTCCTTCTTTCACATACCGTAAAACAATACCCATTTGTTCCTTGTTAGAAATATCTTTTGACTCGTCGACAAGAATAGAAAATTTTGAATCCCCTATATCACTCATAATTGCCGAGATGATCTCATATGAAATAGCACTTGTAATATCTTTTTGAATGTCCAGGGAAGTCGTTTTCCAATTTGCTGGTGCATTTTCCATGATGTATGGTTTTATTTCCATCTTATTATTTTCACCAAGCCATTCTAAAATCTCAAGGAAGTTACCTTTGTTGTCTGAATCCTCACTTTCATCATGCCCACGAAATGGTAATCCTTGTCGTAGAAGTATTCGGCCAATCTGAATTGAACTTCTGGTCGGTTGTCAGCCGGTCAAATATAATTTCACTTTCTTACTTCCTAAAATAAAAATAGTATGCGATAAGAAAGAGTTTGTATCCACATAGAGGCTTTTGTTGTTATAAAAAATTTCAGTTTCTTAGTAACCAAGGGGGGATTTTGATTTATCAGAGCAATAAAAATGAATTGAAAGCAAAGTAATAATAAAAGTAATTAATAAGGAGAAAGTATTGGTCACGGGATAGTTTTATTCACAAACTCGAATTATCAACAATGACTAGAATTGAAATTTTAATCTCTCATTTACTAAAAGTCCTAGGATACCTTGATCGCAAGAGTATCCCGCTAATTCCCTGATTTCATCACAACCACATTAAAAGATGCATATGTGAATTCTTCCTATAAAGCAACCTAAAGTGTAAAAGCACAATTAGATTTAACTCCCTAAAAGCAATGAGTTCTATGGAATAAGACTAATCAAGGAAACCAAAATGTGTAAAAGCACTAATTCGATTTAACCCAAGTTATGATTCATATGTGACTAGTGGGATATATCACTACAAGCACTACCCACATTTATGCTACTTAGAATCAGGGACAAACAACGTTTTCGTATTGAAAACCCTAATATAGCTCTAGATATGAAAGCAAATCGGATTGATTCTGGACTCAACCAAATCATAAAACAAAATAAACCATGAATCATAAACAATAAAGTATTGAGACAAAACTACATCATTGAATCAAATATCATTTGTGAAATCCACTTTATCTCATAACCAATAATATGAAGTTTAGCTACTCATAGTATTTTGATTCAACATAATTATTATCAAAAATAAAATGAAGAACATGAAAAATAAACGAAAGCAAACCCTAGTAGAATCGCTCTCCTCCAAAATCCAGTAGAAAGATACGTGATAAGTGATAAGTCCCCCTAAAAGAATAGAAACTCTTCCTTTTATAGCTTTCCAACTTTCCAAATTAGGTCTTCAAAGCCCACGGTCCAATACCAAGAAGTCCACTTAACTCAAGTGTGTGAAAAACCCATGTGAAAATATTACCCAAAGATTGTTCGCCGGAAAACTGTGTTTTTGGCCGGAAAATGGCCGGAAAGTAGTCGCAGGTCACCTGAAAAGTCAAACGGTTAACAGTCCAACTCAGGTCAACTGATTCAACTCGGAGTCAACTAAGTCAGTTGACCCGAGTTAGTCCAAGCCAGAGTTGTTGCACAGGCTTGGCTTGCTGTCCAGCCATGATGGTTGTGCATACTACAACTTCACTATACCAATTCATTTCCTAACGGCAGTTCCACTTGCACCTGCAACTGTACTTAAAAACCATTCCCAAACATCAGCTCAGTCCATTCTTCATAGAGAACCAACTCAGAGCCAACACTAGTATCACCTTCTCTGTAATATTAATCACAACTGCAACCCATTCTTCCCACAGGACCAAACCACCGCAATTCATCCACCAACCACAGCTTCATTACTTCACCTGATTTATGCCTAGCCATTGCACAAACTTCTCTGCCTCGAACACAGTACACTTGAGCTTCAACTCCTCTTGTATTGTCATTGCAACTAAGCCACACAACCAGCTCTGCAATTTATTCAGCTACATCTTTAAAGACCACCAAATGCACTACTCAGTTCCTTCCATTATCCCACTGTAATGACATAATGACACTGCAATAATATCACTAACACATCCACCACCCATTCCAGCTGCCCCCTATTTTCTGTCACCTGCAATGAGAGCATCAATCTAATGCTGCTCAAATGGTAGCACCATTTCTTGCAACCACTGCACTCTATTCTCCCATACCCTGGAAGCAATCATCACCCTGAAATCTTCAGTTTATATTTCATTGCAGCTGCATATTCACCACCATTGCCCTGTATCATATTTCAGTACCAGCTCAAAAATAGCACCAGCAACAGCCTTAATTCCCCATTTGCTCTCAGCTGCAATTCTCCCTGTAATTCACACAAGCCCAATGAACTCATTTGAATCACCAGTTCCATTCCATGGCAGCACAACCAGACCCTGGCCATACAATTCAGTCATATTCTTCATTTCAATCACAGCTGCACTCCATGCAACAACTTCAATGCAACTCCACCTGCAACAAGAGTTTGGCAGATAACTTAGTTGCTTCATCTTATTTCTGGCCAACGAAGCCTAACAAATCTATGGCAGTAACTTCCAGTTCCTACACACTACCATCACAGCATCAGCTCAACCCATTCTAGTACCATTCCCTGTAATATATGGCATCACAAACAAGAGCACCACCTGCTTAATCTGAACCAATTAGCAACTCATGTTCCTATCATTCAACATCTGCCAGTTGCCTCCCTACCTTGGCTTCAGATTCATCACCTATTGTCCCTGACTTAATCTCCAAAGCCACTACCACCTTGTTCTTGGCAACCAACAACACCAGCTTGATTCCATGGCATCACCAGCTGAGCCACAAACAACTCTTCTAAACAGCTCCACAACTCAACACTGTGGTCAATTCCAGCTGCTCATACTCCATAACCTCAGACGAACACAATCACCTCCACAATTCTCACCCTACTGCAGCAACATTTCAGTTCTTCCTCTAGCCACCTCCATCTTCAATTCCATTATTGTATTATACCTGCAATATAGCTCCATCTACCATACCAATTTTGTACCACCATCAACTGCTAATTGCAGTCATCCTTCATCTCATAATAACAGCAACAAGACTAGAACAAACCCATCTTCAATTTCTCCATTCTCAAGACCCCATCTCAGATTCAACCATTAATCCCGGAGTATTCATCATTCCTATACACAGCCATTAACCAAAACCCTAATCAATTTACATCCATCTTGAAATCAGAATCAAACCCGTCTCTAATTCATTCGCAACTCGTCTTTTAAACTCTGAATCATTCCATTCACAACCCATAACTGATTCTCAAAACCCATTTCTGATTCCTGAGACACCGCTAGTATCTTCGTATTCGCCAACACATTCAACAACCCATCTAGTTCTTGACAGCAACCCCATATAAACCTTGGGCTCAAATCTAACTGAACCGTACTCCAATTCTTCTTCTCTCTTTGATTTCTCTAATTCACTTGAGCAGCATCCGCCATCAGACAGGGACGACATAGGGGAAGAAAAACTAATGATTTTCTTCTATGAAATTTAGGTGTTTTTGTAGGAATTTGGATATGCACACCCCAGCTGATAGGATAATGGGTACTCGCTTATACAAGGCTTGTCGGTTTTAGGGAACCGATTGCCTATTCGCTTCTTTTATCAACTGTCAGTTTTAGGCAAATGATAATTCATTCTTCCTCTCCTCCTTGCGCATGTCATCATGCTCCGAATGTAGCTCGCGTGTGAATTGACCTTTGTGCTCCTTTTCGCTCCAAATGGGAAATTTTCCTTCTTTTGCCCCCAAGTGCTCCATTGCACCTAAAAACTCAAAACTAAACATAAGATACATATTTTACAAAATAAATAGCAAAGAAAGTATAAATACTAGATATAAAATTAGGTGTTTACAACACCTATCAACTTCTCAACCGAATAACATACCGCCTAATGGATTCATCTGATTGCATTTCAATGACTGTCACAATATGCTGACTTAGGTTTACCAAGGCCTCACATTTTTCCTTAGATGTATTGTGAGTACTTCCTTCGCATCCTACATGTTTATGTAACCTCTCTTTCCTCTTCCAACTTGAGAATCCACCCTTAAGAAAGTTATCAACACCTTTTGACTTGAACAAATAACAACACAGACAATTTTTTTTATCTTTTGCTATGCTATACTCTAACCAGTCATAATCATTGAACCACAGGGGATTAAACCTTCTTGAGTTATCATTGCCCTTCTTTGAGAGGGAAATGTATGATTTCTAGGTTGACAAGGACCCATCTGCAAATATGTCATTCGAACTTGGTCTTGATCATTTGGATGATATTCTGATATTTGTATGCGGAGCCCCGGATCGGCAGGAAGATTTCCAAAATCAATATTTCTTCTATCTATTGAATTGTTACCATTTCTATTTGAATGGGATGATTGCTCTGGCTCAACTACTATAACTGGGATCTCATTAGCACTTTCTGCTGTTCTATTGGTAGTGGTACCTATTTATGAAGACGATGCAGGTGTATCAAGCTCCTTGCTGCCGCAAGATTTTTTTGAAGGCGAAGACAGATGGGTATGTGCGCATCTTTTGAAATATTTCTCTATGCCCATTTTTTACCTGCAATTGATATAAAACACAGCAAGACAGTTGTACTAGGTAAAATATCAAACTATTTGCGCAAATCAGCAAGTTTAAAGTGATGTCATTGTTTACTCAAACTTCCTTTATTAGTGGTTAAAATGCTTTAGCTAAAGGTACATACAAAAATACATACTAAATGATCATGATGTCAATTTCATTAGCAACACAACATAATATATACTACTGCACATTTATTCAATTCAACTAAAACACTTACTTTGAAATGATTCCTAAGATCATAATCACTAACTTTTCATACTAAAATCCCTAATTAGGAAAAATCATAAGCTAACCAACTCCCCAATTTGGGAATACCTTTAGGATCCACAACGGTTGGTACATGTAATCAACCAACCCCATTCCCTAATTTGGAAATATCGTTCAAATTTGAATTACTAAAGACAAAGAATTCCCCAATTTAGGAAAATCAAAACCTAATTAATCAAATTTAAGATAAATTACTGAGTAAATTACTGTATTCATATGAAACTACTAGTTGTAAATTACAACTAACCTTAAATTGAAAGCTTTAAACAATTACGTGAGATCCTAAACTTTCATATTGTCCCCCACTGGCTTTGTTTCTGTATTCACCCTTTGTCCCTTTCCCCTTTTTAGTGATAAAGAACGATGAAAACGACGATTAAAGAAATAGATGGTCCAAATTGTGTGTTTCTAGTTATATCCCTGTACTATTACTTAGTTTGACTATTATAACCTCAGTCTTTATTTTATTTTCAACTGAACAGGGGGGACAAATCTTTAGAAACACTCGAAATCTTCACCGGTAGTATATAGTTTCCAAAATACTAGGGAGGACAACTGTCCTCCCTAGTCCCGGTGTGGCTCCGCCCCTGTTGTACCTTGTCCCTCCAATGTTAATATTGTTGGTACTAAATGGATATTCAAGAACAAGTCTGATGAATTGGTACAACTGTTAGAAATAAAGCCAGACTTGTCACTCAAGGATATTCACAAATTGAAGGTATCGACTTTGACGAAACCTTTGCTCCTATGGCACGCCTTGAGTCCATTAGAATTTTATTGTCTCATGCTTGTTTTCTCAAGGTTAAGCTTTTCAAAATGGATATTAAATTTGCGTTCCTAAACGGAATTTTAAAGGAAGAAGTCTATGTTTCTCAACCTAAAGGATTTGAAAACCGTGATTTCCCAAATCATGTTCTTAAACTCAAAAAGGCATTATATGGGTTAAAACAAGCGCCTAGAGCCTGGTTTGAAAAACTTACCACTTCTCTTATTAGGAAAGGTTTTTCAAGAGGCGGAGCTGATAAAACTTTGTTTACCAAATGGAGTGGGAAAAATGTTGTCATTGCTCAAGTCTATGTAGATGATATCATCTATGGATCAACTTCTGAGAAGCTTGCAAAGGATTTCCAAGTTTCACTTGCTAGAGAATCTGAAATGAGCAATGTTGGTGAATCAAAATTCTTCTTAGGATTACAAATTCAACAACATAAGGATGAAATTTACTTATCCCAAGAAAAGTATGCAAGGAATCTTGTGATAAGATTCGATTTGGATAAGTCTTCTCCAAAACTGACACCTATGCCTACTACTGGTAAACTGCATATAAATGAGAAAGGAGTAAAAGTAGATCAAAAATTGTATCGATCTATTATTAGAAGCCTTTTATATCTTACAACTACTAGACCTGATATTTATTTTAGTGTTGGTTGTTGTGCGAGATTTCAGGATAATCCAAAGGAATCTCATCTTGCAGCTGCAAAAAGGATCATACGATATGTCAATCACACTGTCGGGTATGGTCTATCCTACACTTTTGATACTAACACTGACCTTTATGCTTATTTTGATGTTAATTGGACATGATGTGTAGAAGACATAAAAAGTACATCAGGGGGTTTCTACTATGTAGGACTGAATCTTGTGGCTTGGCATAACAAAAGACAAAATTTACAATCCCTGTCTACATGCGAAGCAGAGTATATTGTTGCTGGGTCATGTTGTACTCAACTTCTATATATGAAACAAATGCTGGCTGACTATGGAGTTGATACTACAATAATGAAAATATTTTGTGATAACTCTAGTGCGATTCAAATCACTGAGAATCCCGTTGAGCACTCAAGAACAAAGCATATTGATATAAGGTACCATTTTATTCGAGATATTTATGAGAATGGTATCATAAATATGGAATTTGTGCCTTCCGAACAAAAATTGGCTGACATTCCCAAACCATTAGACACTGCCACTTTTCAATACTTAAGGTAGTCTATTGGTGTTGTTTTAGTTCATTAGTTATTTCCTTAACTCTTGCCCCTGTGCTTATCTCGATCTTTTGGGAAATTGAGTTGGAACTTCAGTATGTTTACTTCAAGTTTGTATTTGTTTACATATGTTGATTTTCTGTCAAGTTGTTTAGTGTGTTTTGTCCAAAGAAATCATTATTTTATTTTTGAAATTAAGGTTGCTCTTGTTGTTCTTTCGGGAATGACATTTTATGGGGGAGAGTTCTTTTGAACTTGTGCTTAATTTCAAAATCTTTGCGGGGAGTGCATCTGTGGAGTATTATAGGGGTTATCTTGTATCTTTATAGCCTCCTTGATGAATGCATTTAGCTTTGGATTTATGATTGCATCTAAATAGATGATATATGCTTACTTTTAGTCATGAAACGTCTCTTTCGGAAATTTCATTAGGATCCCGTTCTTGTACCTTTGCCGATTTTATTGACAAAAATGGGGAGAATTAATATGTAGTTCATACTACAAATACATATGGTTTTCGGATCATTATGTAAGGGGGAGTGGTTTCCATGTGATATGGAGTATTGACTAAAGAGGAGTGACATATCACCATAATATTGTTGTTAAACTTGTGATACAATTGAACTTTGACGTTGTGTAATGATACTATGACACTGTATAACAATGATTGAGAACTCTTGTTTTCTCGTTGTTATAGCTACGGATTTTCAACAATGATGATGCTAAACATACAACCTTTGGGATCATTGGAGTACTTGGAAGTGACGAAAATTTCGAGTAATGTTGAAGATTAGGCATGTGGAATAGGATCTACAAGAGTTTATTTATATATTTTTTGTATTTCATATGTATTCATAGTTTTGTCACTAAAATTGACAAAGGGGGAGATTGTTAGAGCATTGCTCGGTCGAACTCGCATGCGTTGCTATCTCAAGCATGTTTGTCAATGTTAGTGATCAAAACTATGAGTTTTTATTTTCAGTCTACTATAGCAAAGGTCTCGAACTAGGATAGAAAGTTTAGTTGAGCTCAAGGACTCCATGGCAATCATCATATAAGATGAAGGACTACTCAAGGAACCGGTGGATATTCATCGACTAAAAGGTATGTGGAGACTTAAACTTATATATCACTCAAAAGTCTATCTCCTATCTTGAGACAAAAGTCGTTTTCCTATATAGACTTAGATTATACACATGTGTCGTTTTGAGCCGAGCTTATATCGCTTATCTATTTCTCAAAATATGTGTTGGTAAAGCTTTCGCTTTAGCCAAGTTCATCTTTACCTAGCTACGAAAGTCATGTTATGTTTCAATCACTTTGAAAATTGCTCTGACGAAAAATGGTTTGTGAATAACAACTATATAACATCCTCGGAGAATGTTTCAATGATTGGAATGAGAGTTTAGACAATATAATCATTGGAGGATATAAGCATTGTTGTGGAAACACATATATGTATAAGTCCATATTCCTTGAACCGAAGTTTGCGAACTTTGTTGATCAATAGAACCGGAGTAGTGCATGAGCTAAGTCCGCAAACTGGCGAAGTTCTCAGGCCGAGAATTTCTGCTGGAGTTTGTGAACTCCATCCGGGAACTTAATGTTAGAGCATTGCTCGTTCGAACTCTCATGCGTTGCTATCTCAAGCATGTTTGTCAATGTAAGTGATCAAAAATATAAAGTCATTGATTTCTAGTCTATAATAGCTAAGGTCTCGGACTAGAATAGAAAGTGTAGTTGAGCTCAAGAACTCCATAGCGATCATCATACAGGATGAATGACTACTCAAGAAACCAGTGGATCTTCATCGACTAAAATGTATGTGTAGACTTGAACTTATCTATCAATCAAAAGTCTATCTACTCTATCTCTATCTTGAGACAAAAGTTGTTTTGATATATAAACATAAATTATACACATGTGGATATTTCGAGCTGAGTATATCTCGCTTATCTATTTCTCAAAATATGTGTCGGTAAAGCTTTCACTTTAGCCGAGTTCATCTTTACCTAGTGACGTAATTCATGTTATGTTTCAATCACTTTGAAAATTGCTCTGACGAAAAATGGTTTATGAATAACAACTATATAACGTCCTTTGAGAATGTTTCAATGATTGGAATAAGAGCTTAGACAATATAACCATTGGAGGATATAAGCATTGTTGTGGTAACACATATATGTATAAGTCCTTTTGCTTGAACCGAAGTTTGAAAAATTTGTTGATCAAGTGAAACCGGAGTAGTGCGTGAACTTCAGTTCGCGAACTCAGCATACAAACTCAGTCCGTGAACCCAGTCTGTGAACTGGCGTAATTCTCGAAACCCGAGAATTTTTGTTGTAGTTTGTGAACTCCGTCCAGGAACTTGAGTAGGTTATGTCTAAAAACGATGTTTGTGAACTTATCTTTATAGGCTATAAGTAATGCTATTGCAAACCGTGGCTTTATAGTTCATGAACCGATTCGAGTGAATCAAAACTTTTTTGCATCAATTATGTCTAGTGTAGTGCACAAAGATCTAAGCAATTGGACAACTCTCTAACTAGTTCATTTGAGTCATTTGGACTAGTTATGGTGAATAAGAGTATGGTTGATATGGAAGTTATCATATGGCTAACCATTTGGTTAACTATTGTTGAACCAACTAATGTACAAATTTGGGTATGGTTACACAAGCCTATAAACGTGCATTACATGTGTGTGTAACAAGCTATTTTTTCGATCTAAAGGTTGATAAATATTATCTTGATTCTAATCAGGTTTTCATCTAACGGTGAATATTGAATGCTTTGTTACCAAGCTAACATTGATTGCAAACCCTGATTTGAAGACTATATAAGGGAGAAATCTAGCAACTGGGAAACCTAATCCCCACACATTCTGTGTGATACTAGTTGTTCTAATCTAGAGTCGATTCTCCTTTAACCTTTGGTATTCTTCTTCTAAAACCAAGTTAACGACTTAAAGACTTCATTGGGATTGTGAAGCTAAACCTATACTACTTCTATTGTAGTTGTGTGATCTGATCTTTCTTCTTCTATCGTACGATTACAATTGGAATAATTTGCTTGAGATTTCTATCACCGATAGGAAATATATAGAAGTAGTCACAAACACTTCGTCTCATCGTTTGTGATTCCACAATATCTTTTTTCGCTGCGTCGATTAAGATTATTGTGAGGTGATTGATAAAGCTAAGATGTTTTTCGGGTAAGTCTGGTTTTATCAATTGGTTCATGTTCACCTTGATTTATCAAAAGACGGAACAAAACTCATAGGTATATTCGTGGGAAACAAATTTATCTATTATCGTAGACTTTTTTATGTGATACAGATTTGTTTATTAAAGTCTTCAACTTTGGGTCGTAGCAACTCTTGGTTGTGGGTGAGATCAACTAAGGGAATCAAGTACGTAACATCCTGCTGGGATCAGAAACGTAGGAGCATAACTGTACCTTGGATCAGTGTGAGATTGGTTGGGGTTCAACTACAGTCCGGACCGAAGTTAGCTTGGAGTAGGCTAGTGTCTGTAGCGGCTTAATACAATGTATGTTTAATCTGGACTAGGTCTCGAGGTTTTTCTGCATTTGCGGTTTCCTCGTTAACAAAATTCTGGTGTATGTGTTATTTATTTTCCACATTATATTTTGTTATATAATTGAAATAATACAGGTTATTCATTGTTCAATCAATTAGAAAATCCGACCTTTTGGTTGTTGATTTAAATTGATTGACACTTGGATATTGGTCTTTGGTATCATCTAAGTTATCTCTCTTTGAGTAAAGATCAAATTGAGAGATTGAGATAATAACTCCTTGAGATATTTTTATCTAGATTGAGTCTGACTGTCTAGTTGAATCTCTATAAAGTAACTCGGAGTTTGTCCATACAGATTGCTAATCGAAATATTGAGTGTGGTTGTTAGACCCCCGTTTTTTCAATTGGTATAAGAGAAGGCAAACACGTTCAAGACCTTATAAGTCTGTATTTGTAGCGATCTGACTCTATGGACAGAGGTGCTATATCAATAAATGCACCACCAGATCCAGGAATTCCAGACTTTTCTGCCATGATTGATTTAATAAAATTTGTAGCAGAAATTTTTTCTAAACCTCCACCAGGTTTAAAAACCCTTAAAGTATTTTCAGGAATTGAAAAGGAACTTGAAAGTCTCTCTTCTGATGTTAATTTTTATCTTCAGAATGAACAAGAATCTCTTGATAGACTAAATCAAGTCACGATGAACAATAATCACATGGATCTTGATATTGATTTATTGATCAATGAGAGCAGTGCTCCTCTTTTGTATTCTTGTAGTAATAATATAGACAAGTTACATAAAGAGTTTAAATCTCAATTAAATGAGAAATCAACCTCAAAGTATGAGCAATTTCATCAAATAACTCCTGATAATTCTTGTCATGATAGTAATGTTGAAAAATACAGGATGTCCTTCAAAAAGGTTTCCCTGAAAAATACAAAGTACTATATGTATAAAAGACGGAAAAAGAGAAATCAGAAGTCAATTTGGTTCTGATAACACTCTTTGACAGTCCTATAAAGATTATGGCCAGGAATGATCTCATCCTCCCAAGATGTAAGATTTGTTGGAAAGAAGCTCTCTCATGGTGTCATGCTGTGAGAAATTGTGTTATTTTCTACAAGAATTAATCAATTACAAACAGACCATGAGCTATTGATGCTGTGAAACAAACGAGTACTTGACTGACACACGTGTGGTTCACATACGTTGAGTCTTAGCCGTCTCACGAACGAATTCTATTTGTGAACATGTCAAAACTACTCACTTGACACATAAAAAATAAAAAGAATCTCTTTGGGTTCTTCACACTTGTTCTTCGTCTCTCCAGTTCGAGTACGCAAAAGAAACCAAACTGTTCGCATACTCTCGGTTCATCAACTCATCATCTCTTAATCAAATCAAAGGTTGTTGGTGTCCTTGAACTCAGGAGAAGCTCGTGAACATTGGGTTCAAGATGGTTTTTGTGTTTTAAAATCTTTTGGAGTTCTGCCATTGAACATTTCACGAACCATGTAAGTTTTTCATCCTCCTTGTTGTACTTTTGTTCAAAAATGGCTCATAGGAAAAGGTTTAGTCGTGGTGAAAGTTCAGGTGCTCAACACAATCATAATGTTGATCATGACAATGAGTTTGAAGATGATGAAATAGATTTAGATACTTTACAGCCTTTTTATGACCCTTCTCTTCAAATTAGCTTTACTAGCCTCCTTGCTAGGAATAAATATGTTAAGTTCCTTAAAGGGAAGTTTGTCATAAAAAGGGTTTATGATCGAACAGTTAACGAACACACCAGGTTATGAACCAACATGAGTGGGGCTATATTCATGATGGTCTTGGGAATTCTTATCCGGAAATGACATGCCAATTTTATGCTAACCTACATGCTGCAAACAGAACAAGTTGTTGCTTCAAGACAATGGTTGGAGGGATAACATTTGAGGTAAATCGTGAAGTGATTGCATATTTTTTGAACTTATCTCTTGATCGCGCTTTTACAATTCCTCAACCCGATAATAGTAGACCAACTCAAGGTCAGCTATATGAATTACTCCTAAATAGAAGAGAGTCATGGTCTGGGGGCGAGTTGTCTGTCGACAACATTAGTTTTCATTTGAATTTTTTTAGCAAATTGGTTGTTGCTAATCTAATTCCCAGTACACTTGATAAGAATCTATGGAGCATGAATCTTGCTGAGATGCTTTGCTATCTTATCAATGTCGAAGAGATTGACTTCTGTGGTATGATTATTCGTCATATGATTCATATGGTGTCACATAAAAAGAATCTTGGGTTCCCATGTCTCATCAGTAGAATCTGCATTCAATTTAAGGTTAAATCTATTGGTACCTGCACTGGTTATGCTTTTCCTTTATCTCAGACAGACATCAACAAGATGAAGAAACCAGTTTTCTCTGAAGACAATCCTATTGATGAAAGGATTAAATGCCTTCAAGAACAGCTAAGCTACGTGTTGGGAATTCATCCTGAATTAACTGAACATGGGTGTAAGATTGTTGAGAAATATAATCGCAATCAATCTTAGTTTCATGATTATATGTTTAAACTTCTTTTGATGGATTTAAAGTTTGTGACTCTGTGGTGTAATAACTCTTTATGGAAAAATGGTTTGGATGTTTATGCTTTTAATGCTATCTATGTTAAATCCACAAGAAGTACAAATCATTTTGTCAAAAGTAAAGTCGTTCATGAATTGATATGCAAGTATTGATAAAAGAATGAATAGACTTTTGACAAGCACAAAAGTTAAGCCTATATTGTCAAGTTTTGATGGAAGATAGGTTAAATCTTTTGTGATTTAAGGATTATGTCTATTGTATGTCATTGTGCAAATGGTGATGGAAATAGAATGAATCCTTGCTTATTCCACGGTATAAGGTCGATCTCCAATCCACAATTTTTGTGTAACTAACTATGTTGTTCCATGAAGTGTCTTATGCTGAGCACTAAAATAACAAAAGTTGATTACTTTTGTGATTAACTTAGTTGTTGTTCCGTAAGGTACTTTATGTTGAACATGTTAAACTAAATTAATCATCTTGTCTGGTTATTTAGTTATCACTCCAAAAATTCTCTTATGTTTGAGCATTTCTTTGACTGGGTTAGTTATTCATGATTAACTTAGTCATTGCTCCATAGATTTTCTTATGTCGAGTGTGGCCAATTAAATTGATTACTTTTGTAATTAGTTTGGTTGTGTATATCAATTAGATTATTTATGAGTTTTCTTGTGATTAATCTAATTGATTTCTTAAGTCTCCATAAGTTTACTTGTGTTGAGCATACTCTTTGGTTAATTTGATTGAATATTTCTTTTTGGATTTCAAATTCATACTCATATGTGATTTGTCGAGTCCAAATAAGGTCGCTCGTGTTGTTCTTTCGGGAATGACATTTTATGGGGGAGAGTTCTTTAGAACTTGTGCTTAATTGCCAAATCTTTGTGCGGAGTGCGGCTGTGGAATATTATAGGGGTTATCTTGTATCTTTATAGACTCCTTGATGAATGCATTTAACTTCGGATTTATGATTGCATCTAAATAAGATGATATACATTTACTCATGGTCATGAAATGTCTCTTTCGAAAATTTCATTGGGATCCCGTTCTTATACCTTTGACAATTTTATTGACAAAAATGGGGACAATTAATATGTAGTTCATACTACAAATACATATGTTTTTCAGATCATTTTATAAGGGGGAGTGGTTTCCATGTGAGATGGAGTATTGACTAAGGGGGAGTGAAGTATCACCATAGTATTGTTGTTAAAGTTGTGATGCAATTGGACTTTGATGCTCAGTAATGATACTATGACGTTGTATAACAATGATTGCGAACTCTTGTTTTCTCGTTGTTATAGCTACGGATTTTCAACAACGATGATGCTAAACTTACAACCTTAGGTATCATTGGACTACTTGGAAGTGACGAACATTCCGAGTATTGTTGAAGATTAGACGACATGTAGAATATGAGCTACAAAGTTTATTTATATTTTTTGTATTCCATATGTATTAATAGTTTTTTCACTAAAATTGACAAAGGGGGAGATTGTTATAGCATTGCTCGGTCGAACTCGCATGCGTTGCTATCTCAAGCATGTTTGTCAATGTTAGTGATCAAAACTATAAAGTATTTGATTTCTAGTCTACTATAGCTAAGGTCTCAGACTAGGATAAAAAGTGAAGTTGAGCTCAAGAACTCCATGGCGATCATCATACAAGACGAAGGACTACTCAAGGAACCAGTGGATCTTCATCGACTAAAAGGTATGTGGAGACTTGAACTTATCTATCACTCAAAAGTCTATCTACTCTATCTCTTATCTTGAAACAAAAGTTGTTTTTCTCATATAGACTTAGATTATACACATGTGGATATTTAGAGATGAGTATATCTCTCTTATCTATTTCTCGAAATATGTGTTGGTAAAGCTTTCGCATTAGCCGAGCTCAAGAAAATTGCTCTGACGAAAAATGGTTTGTGAATAAAAATTATATAACGTCCTCTGAGAATGTTTCAGTGATTGGAATGAGAGTTTAGACAATATAACCATTGGAGGATATAAATATTGTTGTGGTAACACATATATGTATAAGTCCTTTTGCTTGAACCGAAGTTTGCGAACTTTGTTGATCAAGTGAAACCGGAGTAGTGCGTGAACTTCAGTCTGTGAACTCAACATACAAACTCAGTCAGCGAACCCAGTCCCCGAACTGGCCTAGTTCTTGAACCCGAGAATTTATGTTGTAGTTTGTGAACTCCGTCCGGGAACTTAAGTCCGCGAACTTGAGTAGGTTATGTCTAAAAACGATGTTTGTGAACTTATCTTTATAAACTAAGGAATGCTATTGCAAACCGTGGATTTACAGTTCATGAACTAATTCGAGTGATTCAAATCTTTTTTGCTTCAATTGTGTCTAGTGTAGTACACAAATATCTAAGCAATTGATCAACTCTCTAACTAGTTCATTTGAGTCATTTGGACTAGTTATGGTGAAGAAGAATATGGTTGATATGGAAGTTATCATATGGATAACCATTTGGTTAACTATTGTTGAACCAACTAATGTACAAGGTTGCGTACGGTTACACAAGCCTAGAAACGTGCATTAATTGTGTGTGTAACAAGCTATGTTTTTGATCTAACGGTTGATAAATATTAGCTTGAATCTAATCGGGTTTTCATCTAACGGTGAATATTAAATGCTTTGTTACCAAGCTAACATTGTTGCAAACCCTGATTTGAAGGCTATATAAGGGAGAACTCTAGCAACTAGGAAACCTAATCCCCACATATTTTGTGTGATACTAGTTGTTCTAAGATAGAGTCGATTCTCCTTTAACCTTTGGTTTTCTTCTTCTAAAACCAGGTTAATGACTTAAAGACTTCATTGGGATTGCGAATCCAGACCGATACTACTTTTCTTGTATTTATGTGATCTGATCTTGCTTCTTCTATCGTACGAGTACAATTGGAATAATTGGCTTGAGATTTCTATCTCCGATAGGAAAGATATAAAAGTAGTCACAAACACTTCGTCTCATCATTTGTGATTCCACAATATTTTTTTTCGCTACATCGATTATGACTATTGTCAAGTGATTGATAAAGCTGAGATGTTCTTTGGGAATATAAGTCTGGTTTTATCAATTGGTTCTTGTTCACCTTGATTTATCAAAATACGGAACAAAAATCGTAGGTATATTCATGGGAAACAGATTTATCTATTACCGTATACTTTTATGTGTGATACATATTTGTTTATTAAAGTCTTCGACTTTGGGTTGTAGCAACTCTTGGTTGTGGGTGAGATCAACTAAGGGAATCAAGTACGTAACATCTTGTTGGGATCAGAGACGTAGGAGCATGACTATACCTTGGATGAGTGTGAGATTGGTTGGGGTTCAACTACAGTCCAGATCGAAGTTAGCTTGGAGTAGGCTAGTGTCTGTAGCGGCTTAATACAGTGTATGTTTAATCTGGACTAGGTCCCGGGGTTTTTCTGCATTTGCAGTTTCCTCGTTAACAAAATTCTGGTATATATGTTATTTCTTTTCCGCATTATATTTTGTTATATAATTAAAATAATACAGGTTGTGCATTGTTCAATGAATTAGAATATCCGACCTTTTGGTCGTTGATTTAAATTGATTGACACTTGGATATTGGTCTTTGGTATCATCCAAGTTATCTCTATTTGATAAAAACTCGCAGATTTCTATTTGCTTGAGTAAATATCAAATTGAGAGATTGAGATAATAACTCCTTGAGATATTTCTATCTAGATTGAGTTTGACTGTCTAGTTGATTCTCTAGAAAGTAACTTGGAGTTTGTCCACACATATTGTTAATCGAAATATTGGGTGTGGTTGAGATATTTCTATCTATATTGAGTCTGACTGTCTAAATTTTGTGCATAAACTTTCTTTCAATGCCTTAAGAGCCGCGTGCTTGCTAGCTTTGCCTCCGCTAGCGTCCTGTGCCTCAAAGTAAAGCCTTTTAGCTCATATTTCTCCTCTTTTTGCCATATGACTCCAAAACACCTATAAAACTCAAAACACATGTAATAATACATAATTTACAAGAAAACATAGCAAAAAAATCATAAACTATAGATAAAATCACGGTGTATAAGACACCAATCAGTATCGTAAACAAAAGCGGCTCTTTCCCTAGCTCCAAGAATAATCCGTGATATCTAAGTTGTAGAAAACTTTTTTCTTTTGTAGATTTTTTTCTTCTAACTTCTAAAATTCGGTCTAGTCTTCAAATTCCATCACCAAAAAAGTTCACCAAGCCCATAAAACTATGTGTAGAAATAACCCAATAAATTTCTTGCCAAAAAGCTGGGTTTACCGCAGGAAGTTGGCCGGAATCAAGCACCGAAAAATATCTCAGGTGACCGAAAAAGTCCACCCGGCCACCGATCAACCTAATCAACTCGGGTTAGAGGTCACTAAATCAGCTTCTTAAGTCTAGGTTATTGCCTTATCACCAGTGTAACAACCCAGAACTCATAGTTATGAGTTCATCTCCATTCAGTTAACCTTATGCACTGCAACACAAACCACAAAACCCATTTTCAAATGCAGCAACTACACCCCATCTATCACCAGTACCTATTCATTCTTCCATGTAAGCCTCATCTCCAACAAATCATAACCATCATATCATAATTCTATCTCCAACTTCAACTTCTCAGCCTCAGGCCATGCTGGCAGTCAACATTGCATTCCATATCTAGGCCATAGTTCACAAAACCAGTGCCAAAGACCCTCACTTGTTGTTTGTTTAGTTCCCTGCAAATTCAAATCTACATCCATAACAATTAACATCATTTCCCAAGCTATTTTCTTGGCTACAGTCCCATGGAAATCCGCAAACAACAACACCAACACTCCTTGTAAACTCAACAAGTCACAATACCAAAACTCCACCAATCGTGACTTAAACTCAGATTCAAATCTTCATCTCACATGCAATGCCATTTCACATCCAAACAACCTAGCATACATCTACCACACAAACACCAATTCATTTATTCACTCAGCATCACTGCCATCTTCTGTAATCCAATCCAGCAATACCAACCAATACACCACCCAAACTCCTACAGTTTTAGCTCAAATATTCTATCACTCAAACCCACAGCTCCCAGTTCATGCCTGCAATCTCCTTCATACTCTTTTCAGCCATTAATCCACCCTACAACATCACACAACTCCCCAACAACATCAGTGCACCATTTCTCAGCTCATAATTTTTCCCGCAACTCCATCTTAGTCAGTACACTAACCCATTAGCACCAATGCAATATCATCACAACAGAACCACCACAAGACTGCACTGCATCACCTAATCATACATCTAATTTAATCCAACCAACACAGACCAGTTCATCATTTCAAGAACAAGCAAATACCATGTATAAACCTGCAACTTGTCACATAATTGCAGCACCAGAACCTCATTACAAAGCATAACTGCTCGTTGTCCTATGATCCAAGCATTACAACTCTAACTGTTTTTACCTGCAACATTACCACTCCAACTTCAAGTACCCCAAAACATCAATCAACCACTCTGTAATCCTCATCATCACAGCCATTGCGTCCATTATGTAGCTATTAATTCAACAACTACAACTTCATTCTGCAGCTCAGCCTTTTACTCTCTCTCTGTAACATGAACCTGTAACCTGAGCATTCAACCACTGCAACTGCACAATCATGCCACAACCAGCAGTAGCTGCTCATCATAACCAGTCTATTGCAGTAGCTTAACATCTCCACTATTCCCTAACCTTCTCAGCTTTTATCCAAACTCCAAACAACACCACCAGAACTGTAGCCTTTCATTGCAAATCCAACAACTCAATTTTCTTTTCTTCTTAACAATTTATTTTAACACCATCATCAGGTTATACTTTATGCAATCTACCAACAATTAAATCCATTCATTCTCAAACACCATCTAAAATCAATCTAAACACAAATCTGAGTATAACCCATCTGTTCCGTCGGCTTCAATCTCTGTGTTCATTTCTCAACTTCAAATTTTGTGACTCAACAACCTAGTTGAAACCCTAATTCATCTCCATTTTAGTTAACTCCTTCTCAAATCTCGACTTCAATTCCAATCCAGAACAAACCCATCCTCCAAATCACAGAAACCAACTCTTTCACGTACTCTAAATCCTTTCAAACCCCTTTGATCTCAACCAATTTCTTCATTTCTCATGAACCCATCTTATTAATTCAAACCCTAATTTCCTTCTTAATTTCTGCTGCATTAGAGCTTCAACATCAACAGTGAAATCTTCAAATCTCCATCTCTCTGTTCCTCTGTAATAGATCACCAGTTCTCTCTTACAACAACGATCGCCTCTCATTTCTCTCACTTTCTTGATTTCAGGTGTAATGAAGAAGAGAATTCCTGATTGTAGAGTTGTAATGATTGAACTTTATATTTCCACCCTATACTACTGGATAAGGGCTAACCAAATCTTATATGGCTTATCAGTTTCAGATAACCGACATCTCAACTCTTTGTTCGACTCAAACTACCAGTTCTAGGGAACTGACATCCCATTCTTCACCTCCTTCCCGCGCAACCGTAGTCAGCTCGATGTGTAACTCGCCTGTGAATCGATGATTTTTCCCTTGATACTCCTAATTGAACGGTTTCTTTTCTTCCTTCGAGTTCTTCCACCAACAACACCCGTCTCTTACTTCTCATATTCACTTCTTCTCTTCAATATCTCTTCATCACTAAAACTGTCATGCTTTTCAGACAGAAATTGCATCACTAAAGCCGACATGCTTTTTAGATAGAGATAAATAAATAAAAGAAAATAATGATAAATAATCTGCCTCCAACAACAGTTGCACACGAGATGAGACTTTTGCGCTTTTTCTTCTTTTTTTGTTCCAAACGACTCCAAAGTACCTAAAACTCAAAACTAAACATAAGATACATAATTTACAAGAAAACTTAGCAAAGAAAGCATAAACAATAGATAAATATCAAGGTGTTGTAGACACCTATCATTTTCGATCTAACGGTTGATAGATATTATCTTGAATCTAATCAGGTTTTCATCTAACGGTGAATATTGAATGCTTTGTTACCAAGCTAACATTGATTAAACCCTAATTTGAAAGACTATATAAGGGAGAACTATAGAAACTGGGAAACCTAATCCCCACACATTTTGTGTTACTAGTTGTGCTGAGCTAGAGTCGATTCTCCTTTAACCTTTGGTTTTTTCTTCTAAACCAAGTTAACGACTTAAAGATTTCATTGGGATTGTGAAGCCAGACCGATACTACTTTTCTTGTAGTTGTGTGATCTGATCTTGCATATTCTATCGTACGAGTATAATTGGAATAATTGGCTTGAGATTTCTATCTTCGATAGGAAAGATATAAAAGTAATCACAAACACTTCGTCTCATCGTTTGCGATTCCATGATATCTTTTTCGCTGCGTCGATTAAGATTATTGTGAGGTGATTGATAATAATAAGATGTTCTTCGGGAATATAAGTCTGTTTTATCAATTGGTTCATGTTCACCTTAATTTATCAAAAGACGGAACAAAACTCATAGGTATATTCGTGGGAGACGGATTTATCTATTATCAATAGACTTTTCTCTGTGATACATATTTGCTTATTAAAGTCTTAGACTTTGGGTCGTAGCAACTCTTAGTTGTGGGTGAGATCAGCTAAGGGAATCAAGTATGTAGTATCCTGATGGGATCAGAGACGTAGGAGCATCACTGTACCTTGGATCGGTGTGAGATTGGTTGGAGTTCAAAAACAGTCCAGACCGAAGTTAGTTTGTAGTATGCTAGTGTATGTAGCGGCTTAATACAGTGTATGTTCAATCTGGACTAGGTCCCGGGATTTTTATGCATTTGCGGTTTCCTCGTTAACAAAATTATGGTGTCTGTGTTATTTCTATTCTGCATTATATTTTGTTTTTATAATTGAAATATCATAGGTTGTGCGTTGTTCAATCAATTAGAACATCCGACCTTTTGGTTGTTGATTTAAATTGATTAACACTTGGATATTGGTCTTTGGTACCATCCAAGTTATATCTATTGTATTTAAATTGAGACTCGCAGTTTGCTTGAGTAAGATTTAAATCAAGAGATAGAGATATACAATTCTTTGATATAATTTTCTATTGATTGAGTCTAACTGTCTAGTTGATTTTCATAAAATTATATTGGAGTTTGTCTATACTGCTAAGCGAAATATTGGGTGTGGTTGTTAGACGCCCGCATTTTCAAACTAGTTCAAGAGTTGTTCAATTGCAAGGAAATCTTATGTACCACACAAGACACAATTGAAGCAAAATTAGTTTAATTCACTTGAATCAATTCATGAACAATATAGACACAGTTTGCAAAGATTGCATTCCTTAATGATTTATTGTTTAAGTTCATGAGCTAACCGATTTGAGATATAACCATCTTGGATACACGTATGGGTACGTGTACTCTAGATTTACCGGAATTGGGTTTGAAAACCCAGCAGAAATTTTCGGTAGGAAAACTTCCGTGAGTACGCATACCTAAGGTGACTGGTTTTGTAAGTTCGTAAACTCCAAACTCCAGCAGAAATTCTCGGTACAAGAACCTCCGCCAGTATGCGTATCCAACCTGTCTCCTTCACCAATACCGCATACACACATATGCACGCACTTGGTTTCCGGTACATGGACTTATACACTAATGTGTGAACACACTATATATGCTTATATCCATAGTTGGTTACGTAATCTCAACTCTACATTTTAATCATTGAAACATTCTTCTATAATGTTAATAGTCATTAGACATACATAATCGACTATCTTCATCAAAGCCATTTTTAAGATTCAAACGTCATCATGACTTTCGTCACGGGTAAAGATGAAACTTGGTTAAAGCGAAAGCTTACCAACACATATTTCGAGAAAAAGATAGGCGAGTAAACTCGGCTTGAAATAACAAATGTGTATGTATGAAAACTATCATACTTATACGACTTTTGTCTCAAGAGTAGGAGATAGAATAGACTTTTGAGTGCTAGATGAGTTCAATTCTCCGCATACCTTTTTGGTCGGATGAAGTTCCACTGGTTCCTTGAGTAGTTCTTCGTCTTCGTAAGATAATCGCCATGGAGTCTGGAGCTCAACTATACTTAACTATCCTAGACCGAGCTAGTCATAAGTAAACTAGAAATCAATACATATAGTTTTGGTCATTAATATTGACAAACATGCTTGAGATAGGAACGCATGCGAGTTCGACCGAGAAATTCTCTAACAATCTCCTGCTTTGTCAATTTTAGTGACAAAACTATCGATACATATGGATTACAAAATAGATAAAACTTTGTAGATTCTCGTCCACATGCTTGATCTCCTTGGTGCTTCAACATTACTCGAAAACTTCGTCTTTTCCAAGTACTACCATGATTCCATAGATGTTCAATTCAACATCATAGTTGTTGAAGTTCCGTAGCCATAACAATGAGAAAACAAAAGCTCTCGATCATTGTTATACAATGTCATAGTATTATTACACTGCATCAAAGTTCTAATATCACAACTTCTACAACAATACTATGGTGATATGTATCACTCCCTCTTAGTCAATACTTTCATCTCAGCATGAAAACCACTCCCCCTTACATAATGACCCATGAGCACGTAAATCATATATGTATTTGTAGCTTGAACTACGTATTAATTTTCTCCATTTTTGTCAATAAAATTGGCAAAGGTACGAAAAAGGGATCCTAATGAAATTTTCACGGAGACGCTTCAAGACCAAAGAAAAGAAGATGCAATCATAAAGCTAAAGCTAAATGCATTCATCAAGGAGTTTATAAAGATACAAGATAACCCCTAAAAAATTCCACATCCACACTCCCCACAAAGATATAGAAATTAAGCGCAAGTTCAAAAGAACTCTCCCCCATTTGATGTCATTCCCAAGATACCAACAAGAGCGACCTTACTTTTACAATAGGCGCATTATTGTACTTAACGCAATGTACTCGCCTAGATATATCATTCTTAGTGAACTTGTTAGCTAGATACAGCTCAACCTCTACGCAACGTCATTGGAATGGTCTAAAGAATGTTTTCAGATACCTAAAAGGAACCATTGACATGGACTGCTAATGGAAATGCAACTCCATACACTGAAACCCCAACTAATATTTTGGTTGGTTTTGCTGATGCTGGGTACCTATCTGACCCACATAAAGGTCGATCACAAACTGGTTATGTGTTTACTATTGGAAACACAACGATATCTTGGAGATCGACCAAGCAAACTCTTGTGGCTACCTCCACGGACCAGTCTGACATCATTGCCTCACATGAGGCGGTTCTTGAGTGTGTATGGTTCAGGTCTACCATTACACACATTCGAGGGACATGTGGTATGAGTTCTACCATTGATGAGCCAACTTGCATTTATAAGGATAATGCAGCTTGCATCGAACGGATGAAGCAAGGGTACATTAATGGTGATAATATGAAGCATATATCACCAAAGTTCTTTTACAATCAACAACAACAGTCTCATCTGAAAATTCAAGTCAGTCAAGTAAAATCTGATGAGAACGCGACAAATTTATTTACTAAGTCATTGCCTAAGTCAACTTTTGAAAAACATGTCAAAAGTATAGAACTAAGAAAATTGTCCGAACTCCCTTGAATGCAATCAGGGGGAGATGGCGATATCTGGGGGAGTATCTAATGATATGATGTCGGCATCAGGGGGAGTGTCTGTTGAACTCTTTTTCCCTTGACCGAGTTTATTTTGTCCCAATGGGTTTTGTTACTCGGCGAGGTTTTTAATGAGACAACAACAACACCATGGTTATGGCTCCCCGGTTGAGATTATCTTTTTCCTACATGGTTTTTACGTTTAAGCAATAAGAGAAGTAGTCAACCTTCATGGATTACTAGGGCTCAACACGTTGTACTCTTTTCCCTTCTCCCACCGGGTTTTTCCTTTTTAAGGTTTTAATGAGGCAACACATTTGGAATTCCATTGTTGAAATGCACCCATGGATGTGCGGTCCAAAAACGGATGTCTTTTGGTTTTCCCCTCTCCATATAACAAAGAAAACTCTGATCAATATAAAATACTTCTCTTTCTGCGCCTCTTTCTCTTTCTCTTTTATACTACAAAATATCGGATATTATAGAATTATTATAGATATCGGATTTCAAAGTGAACGGTATAATTTTAGTCATCAGTTTCAGAAAACCGACAGTTTCGGTTGCAGTTAAGGTTCTATCCAAAACTGAGAATCAATCATAGCCATCCATTTCATATAATTTGATCACAGCCATTAAATTTAGGTTTATAGTCTCGTTAGAATTACCTCAACATATCATTTCTATTACTTTCTTCTTTCTTCCCAAGTTCTCTCTTGTAAAACCAGTAGCCGCCGCCACAACTGATTTTCTTCAGTTCTTCTCTGTTAAAACCACCACAGAGAACAAAACTATCGACAACCTTCATCAAACCCATTACTCTGATCCTCTCATGGCTTGTAGTTTTATCTTTTTTTGTTTGTAACTCTGGTACGCCTTGGACTAATGAGTTAATCTTTTTTCATTTCGTCGTAAGTAGTAAGTACCTTCTTCTATTTTTTTAAATTTCAATTTGTGTAAGTTGTTTCATGGTTTGATCTGTTTTTTGAGTTGTTATAATTTGATGATGATAGATTTGTTTGGTTGCATGTTTGATGATAGACCTAACCAGTTGTGTAAATTGATGAAGTAGGGTTCCTAATTTCAGAACTAGGGTTCCTCATGTTAAGAGGCTTTTTCCCAAATCAACTCTATTATCATCATTTTAATGATAAATGACTGAATGGCAAGGAGTTAATTCTTTTCATTTTTACTTTGTTAGCACCTTTCTATCATCCTGATTAGCTATCCTGACTACCTAATCAGTAGTCTCAAGTATTAACCTTTCTTGTAAAATGATCGTGTATAGAAGATTGAGTTGCTTAACATATAACTATGGATTTGCATTCCTTTGTCGATAAAAGTGTTTTGGTGGTGGAAGAGAGTAGCATCCCATAAGTGTTTTGGCACTAACAGAAGCTTTTAAAGACAACTGCCACACCTTTGTTAACCTAAAAATGCATGGCACTAACTCGGGTGCTGCAAAATACATTTTTGTAGAAAGCAGTTATATTTTGATCGCTAGTACTAGGAAGTCATGTATACGTTTTTGAACCAAAATATGCTAACTGTACATTTCTGAAAACCTAAATGCACCCAACTGCCAGCTTACTGTTCTTGGCATCTCTTTTTTTGACTTCGATTTTCTCATTTGTACTCTAGCGGAGGGAGAGGCATGGTCTAAATATCCTTTCATTCTAATTTAGTATGATAAGTAATTACTTTGGAAACTTATGTACTAGTTTTTATTTGTATATCCTAGCTCACTCCTTTAAGTATGGGTATTGATGTTTACTGCAACATAGACAAACCATTTATGTGTTTCACATACCTTATTCACGCAGAGAATGTTTTGTGTATATATGTAATCGTGTGATAATTGGGTTGTCATCCTTTTGCATTCACATGACCAGTTGCCTGCTTTGGTTATGGGTATTGATAGGTTTGGCTTAACTTCCCCCCCCCCTGCTTATATTTAGTCATGTAGTGTATGTTTGGTTACCACATAGGGTTCCATCCAAGTGTTAGCCATTTTAGAGATCTAGAAATCTTAACGGTTCTGTCCGTGGATTTCAAAGATTTCTTTTCACTAGGGATATTAAGAATGCATATAGGTAATCATTCAACTGCATTTCGATACATGTAATCTATATAAATTGACATTTCATGTTCAGCTTGCATGTATGTGGATTGGTTTGGCTTAACTTTTTCCCCTGCTTATATATAGTCACGCATACCCCATAGGGTTCCATTCAAGTGTTAGCCATTTTAGAGATCTAGAAATCTTGACGGTTCTGTTCGTGGATTTTAAAGATTTCTTTTCACTAGGGATATTAAGAATGCATATAGGTAATCATTCAGCTGCATTTCGATACATGTAATCTATATGCATATAGGTAATGATTCAGCTGTACTAGGAAGTCATGTATACGTTGTTAAACCAAAATATGCTAACTGTACCTTTCGGAAAACCTAAATGCACCCAACTGTCAGCTTACCGTTCTTGGCATCTCTTTTTCTGACTTCGATTTTCTCATTTGTACTCTAGCGGAGGGAGAGGCATGGTCTAAATATCCTTTCATTCTAATTTAGTATGATAAGTAATTACTTTGGAAACTTATGTACTAGTTTTTATTTGTATATCCTAGCTCACTCCTTTAAGTATGGGTATTGATGTTTACTGCAACATAGACAAACCATTTATGTGTTGCATTTGCATACCTTATTCACGCAGATAATGTTTTGTGTATATATGTAATCGTGTGATAATTGGGTTGTCATCCTTTTGCATTCACATGACCAGTTGCCTGCTTTGGTTATGGGTATTGATAGGTTTGGCTTAACTTCCCCCCTGCTTATATTTAGTCATGTAGTGTATGTTTGGTTACCACATAGGGTTCCATCCAAGTGTTAGCCATTTTAGAGATCTAGAAATCTTAACGGTTCTGTCCGTGGATTTCAAAGATTTCTTTTCACTAGGGATATTAAGAATGCATATAGGTAATCATTCAACTGCATTTCGATACATGTAATCTATATAAATTGACATTTCATGTTCAGCTTGCATGTATGTGGATTGGTTTGGCTTAACTTTTTCCCCTGCTTATATATAGTCACGCATACCCCATAGGGTTCCATTCAAGTGTTAGCCATTTTAGAGATCTAGAAATCTTGACGGTTCTGTTCGTGGATTTTAAAGATTTCTTTTCACTAGGGATATTAAGAATGCATATAGGTAATCATTCAGCTGCATTTCGATACATGTAATCTATATGCATATAGGTAATGATTCAGCTGTACTAGGAAGTCATGTATACGTTGTTAAACCAAAATATGCTAACTGTACCTTTCGGAAAACCTAAATGCACCCAACTGTCAGCTTACCGTTCTTGGCATCTCTTTTTCTGACTTCGATTTTCTCATTTGTACTCTAGCGGAGGGAGAGGCATGGTCTAAATTTCCTTTCATTCTAATTTAGTATGATAAGTAATTACTTTGGAAACTTATGTACTAGTTTTTATTTGTATATCCTGGCTCACTCCTTTAAGTATGGGTATTGATGTTTACTGCAACATGGACAAACCATTTATGTGTTGCATTTGCATACCTTATTCACGCAGATAATGTTTTGTGTATATATGTAATCGTGTGATAATTGGGTTGTCATCCTTTTGCATTCACATGCCTTATTCATCTTGCATGTATGTGGATTTTCTTTCGCAGGAATTTGCCGACCATTTGCCTGCTTTGGTTATGGATATCGATAGGTTTGGCTTAACGTTTTCCCCTGCTTACATTTTCGTCACGTAGTGTATGTTTGGTTACCACACAGGGTTCCATCCAAGTGTTAGCCATTTTAGAGATCTAGAAATCTTAACGGTTCTGTCCGTGGATTTCAAAGATTTCTTTTCACTAGGGATATTAAGAATGCATATAGGTAATCATTCAGCTGCATTTCGATACATGTAATCTATATAAATTGACATTTCATGTTCAGCTTGCATGTATGTGGATTGGTTTGGCTTAACTTTTTCCCCTGCTTACATTTAGTCATGTATACCACATAGGATTCCATCCAAGTGTTAGACATTTTAGAGATCTAGAAATCTTAACGGTTCTGTCCGTGGATTTCAAAGATTTCTTTTCACTAGGGATATTGAGAATGCATATAGGTTATCATTCAGCTGCATTTCGATACATGTAATCTATATAGATTGACATTTCATGTTCAGCTTGCATGTATGTGGATTTTCTTTTGCAGGAATTTGCTGACCATTTGCCTGCTTTGGTTATGGATATTGATAGGTTTGGCTTAACTTTTTCCCCTGCTTATTGTTAGTCACGTGGTGTATGTTTGCCACATACCATGTGTTAACCATTATAGAGACTGAGGTAATTCCACTAGATCAAGTGTTATCATTTTGGAGATTTAGAAATTTTAACGGTTCTGTCCGTGGATTTCGAAGATTTCTTCAGTGGTAATTCTTACGTTATTGTTTATGGGTCAAAAGGTTTTGTTGAGTTTTGGCTTATTTTCCTGTAGCTGCTTTTATCTTTGGTCATTCTATTTGCGTCTGCACATGTTAGTGGCTTAGTGCAGGTTTATCTATTCGGCTATTCCCATTGAAAAGTGTGTTCTCGCTCAGGTATTTGAGGTTTGTGACTTTTGAATACACTTGAATTTCCAGCATCATATTTGGTCGTTGTATTGTTCAATCATTGTATTTTTGCTTACGTTATCGGGTGTATGAATTATTATTTTGCACGATATTTGCTGATTTTTTACGTTATTGTGTATGGATGGAAAGGTTTTGTTTAGTTTTGGCTTATTTTTCTGTAGTTGCATATTCTTTGGTCGTTCTGCTTGTGTCTGCACATGTTGGTGCAGGTTTACCATTTTAGAGATTTAGAAATTTTAAAGGTTCTGTCCGTGAATTTCGAAGATTTCTTCAGTGGTAATTCTTGTGTTATTGTTTATGGATCAATAAGTAATTCTTTAGTGCAGGTTTATCTATTCCCATTGAAAAGCGTGTTCTCGCTCAGGTATTTTAAGGTTTGTGACTTTTGAGTACACTTGAATTTCCAGCATAATTATTTTTGCTTACATTATCGGGTGTATGAATTATTATTTTGCAAGATATTTGCTGATTCCTTGTATTATTGTGTATGGATGGAAAGGTTTTGGTTTAGTTTTTGTTTATTTTTCTGTAGTTGCATATTCTTTGGTCGTTCTGTTTGTGTCTGCACATGTTAGTGCAGCTGTGCAGGTTTATCTATTTCCATTGGAAAGTGTGTTCCTAATCAGATGTTCTAAGGTTTGCGACTGTTAAATTTCTTTAAATTTTCAGCATCATATTTGGTTATCGCCCACCACATCTGCCTTGCACCTTGTAATATGCACGACTGAAATAATACAGCTTAGCACGCAACATCCGCCTTTCAATTTATATATTGGGGATTACTGTATTACTTAATGTGCTGAATACATGTCAAACTAGTGAACTAGACATAACAGCTAAATGTAAAGGTAACATTATTCTCGAGCATTTTTCTTCTTCTTTTATGAAGGCAACGTACAGGCTTAACTTCGGAAAACTGTATGAATTGTGCTTCAACTCTTCTGATTTAGTTGCTTTAAGTTTTTTGGATTGTTGCTTTAAGCTGGGTTTAGTTATCTATGACAGTGGGATGTGATGCTAGGTTTGGTTGTGATGGGCAAAGGGGGCATGATACTCCAGTATAGATTATTGTGATACTAGGTTTTGTTTTCTGCTATGTATCTTATTGTGATTTACGTATAATAAAACAGTTAAGGTCCATCTGATGCGACTTATGGTATAGATTATCGCCCTTATGTTGGAACTTTGCAGGCCTGATCTATTTGGTTGTTTTCTTTCAACGTTGTAAACCCGTGGTGCTTAACCTCTTTATTGTCTAGGAAGTGATGGCTTCATCTTTTGCCTTTTTTAGTCTTTTATAGTCGATTTTGTGTTTCACCGGTTTACTCCATTTCAGTTGTAATTCACAATCACAGATCATTGAATATCTTCTCTTTCATCTTTCAGGTTTTGGAGTTTGCATAGTGGGAGCATTTTCTAGTTTGAGTGGGATTTTATGGAATTGAAATTCTTTTATGTTTGTGTCTTTTTATTTTCGTTAGCATTGGTTTCTCATTAACGAGTTTTTATATAGATACCAGGGGTGTATGTTCTCCATCATTACTGATTGAATTATCTCTGTAGAATTTTCTATTTCTTTGCTTTAAGTGAAAATCCTGGGTGCAATGTCTCATCTCTTCTTGTGTTCTCCACCTTCACTATTGTAGACAAGTGATAGTTTTCTGTGGTTTATTTGCAGCTAGGGTGCTTGCCTCCATCCAGTGATGAATCTGAGGAACGTTGGTCAAACTAACCTTTGAATGCAAGAGCATGCAGCTAGGGCGAGGCATGCTCTGCTGCTTCGACAAGTTTTTTCTCTCTTTCACGAAGATTACTGTTTCTCTTATGTTTGGTTGCCCGGCATCACAAAGATGGATCGGGTATATATATATATGAAAAAGGTTGGAACTATGTGTTGATTCATGAATTAGCTAGGAAACCCCCTAGTTCTAGTTGTATGGGAATTCGGAAACCTTTTTAACCTGCAACACTTTCTCAGTCCAAATTTGTTTACATTTTCTAAAAGAGCGTTTATGCGATATATCTGAAAGAGTGTATACTTGGGCGAGTTCTAATTCGGCGTGGAATCTGCAAGTTACCACATGCAAAATATAGCTTATGGTATAAATGAATGTACCTACTAACCTCAAATCGAGTCTAGCAAACGCCACTTCTAGCTGGACTGAACTTCCCTACAAAATCAGAACCTAAAATTAGGGCTAATGGACAAAGCAACATCTTTCCTTCTATGACCACAAATGGAGTGTCTAGCGCACTGCCGGCGCGAGCGGCTCACTCTTAAGATAGAGATAGCACTCCTATATCCATGTATTGGCTATTACGACGATATATATATATATATATTTTTTTTTTTGGTAAAATATATATTCTCCATGTATTACGACGACGTATTATTGATTTTGATTAGATAATAAAAAGAAATAATATATTTTTTTAATATATTGGTGAACATAGTGGAACACCAACCGGCTAAAACTCTTTATTGCTACTAGTTAGTAAACAGATGGGTGAAAGTGGGAAGGGGAGAATCTTATTGCTTTTTATTTCTCAAATGTTTGTTGCTACAAAATGGTTAGTACAATTGGTTATTTATAACCAAGGAAATGAGAGTTGGCAGAGAATTCTCGAATGTTTGAGCACTAAGAGACAAGAGGTGATGCTTATCTTATCCTGTGAAAAGAGGTGGGGAATTAATTAGTGTTCTCAAGTCTTCTTAGGCAGTGAAAATGGTGGGCCATCCCCAAGACACATTCACACAACACTCCCCCTTGGACCACCATTTCTAAGAACTTTGCCTTGTAAAAACCCTGCCGGTAAAATCCAGTGCGACAAGACACGGATGAAGGAAAAAAATACAACACTGGCATCGTTAAAGAGATGATGGTCGTTAAGAATTTTCTCCCGTTGCCGAAACCGTGTCAAGAAAAACATTTAGGAAAACCTGAACTTGGAGTGAGATTGGTCACCGCTATGAAATGCTTCTTCTGTCAATGTTGCATCATGAAAAACCATTTAGGATAAAACCTGGGCGCCGCGTCTCTAGAACCTCTAGATGGTGATCACCGTTCTAAGATTGTTATCTCATTAAAAACCTCGTTAGGAAAATCCATAAGGACAAAACCTGAACGTAGGAAAATATGAGTTCTCAGAACTATGATAAACCCGCAGATGTTGCCTCGTTCAAACCTTGCCTGGAAAAACCCAGAGGGATAAAAACCAAGACGAAGGAAAAAGAGTACAACATGTCGAACTGCGGATATCATTGGACTCGCATGCCTCATTAAAAACCTTGACAAGGAAAATCCAGTGGGACAAAACCTTGACTAAGGAAAAAGAGTACACGACGTAATGTCCAATATGCTTATATCCATAGTCTTCAATGGCTTTACTCCCTCTGATGAGAAGCCTTCTCGATTGATCATTATGTCTGGTAGTACTGCTTAGAGTTCCGAACCACCCTTTAAAGTCTTCAGCAGCTCCAGCTTTCTTTAATTGAGAAAATCAGCCTGACTTTCCTCTGTGCAATTTCTTAATGATCATCTGGTTGTGCGAGCATTTATATATTCTACACTAGCTTTTTTTGAACAATCATAATCGATCGGAGGATAAACGAGTATCCTCTACTACCAGACCTATAGTTAGGAAAATATTTAGCTGTTTTAACAAACCTGCCAAAATCAAAACTTAAACAGTCTGATTAGCTTTTCTCTATGGGAGACATTCAACGATCTTTTATGCAAAAGATCAAGCTTAATGGTACCATGAAGATGAGGGGATACTTTCTTCGGACCAATGTCTCGATATTGTTGCTGGGTAGAGACAGACTTACATGTTTACTACAAACCCAATATCAGGTATCTATAGCATATTTCAGCTAATATACCATTTACACATCTTTGTGTAATACAAACCACAGAGTGATACATCTCTATTGTTGAGATGCAAATCGATCAATCTTGTAAGAGATCGAATGACTGAAACCATGTCAGCTTGTCCATTTAAACATGTTTAAACCCTTAAGGTTGACGAAATTGATGGACTTCCATTTACAATGCTCAACCAACAGATTGAGACCTTGTTTTACCGAAAGTCTCGTCTCGAACTCCTGCTTTAAGCATTTTTGTGCTTTGGAGAATTCTTCATAAGTTCCAATAAGGTAGATGTTGTATACATCAAATCTAGTAAATGTATAGTGCATGAGCACATAAGATGGTTCATATATCCCTGAATAATATAATCATTCACCCAAACGATTGACCACTTTCGTCCTTATTGAGCAAATGGATATGATGTGGTAATTTCTACTAATAGGTAAAAACCTTCAGGAATTTGTATGCAGTTGTCCGTATCTAGTCTTTCATACATATTTGCAGTGACCACGTCCTCTAGATGCATGTCGAGTCCTTAAAAGACTGCCAGAAAAATACCAAAGAGCTAGTTGCATCCATAATAGGGAATATGTTACAAAGAAATCCATATCAGGTTCCTGTAAAAGACTTTGTACCATTAGTTGACTTTATTTTTCTCACTATGCACACATACCCACCTGTATCCACTAGGGGTTACATTATCGGGTGTCGGAACTGCAAACACCTGTCTGTGGCCAAGAGTAGCTCACATTGTCGAGTGTTCTGATTACAGTACCAAAACCATGCATTTTATGAGAAATTATTATTCTGCCTGAATCTCTCCTTTCAAGTTTAACCAATCATTCCTTTGATGACATTCTTATAGAGAGTGGTTCAACACCAACATCATCTATGGTAGTATCAGTAGATACGTTGACGATATCATCAATAATTATTGGATTACTATCACAAATTTCTCTATTTCATGCATGCCTTTAGGAAATCTTCTCATTTTGAGGTTCCACAGCCTTTGCAGAGATATTCTCTTGTTAAGAGAACTATACTTAGAGAAATTAGATCTTCTACTAATAGTCTCTTTGAGAGCACTATCTTTCAATGATTGTGACTGGCTCTTCCTTTTCAAGAGGTGCAGAATATTTTAAATCAACTAGTCATCCACGCTCAAGGTGTGTTTTAAGTGACACACTTACTACTACATACACAGCTTCTCATGGAGAAACTTGATTTACAATTTTTGAAGATATCAAATCTTCTTCATGTCTTTCATTGCTGAAAACATGCAGATCAGATACGTCATGGTTTATCTTTGCGCAAACTAGGATACTTTACGCCGTTTTTCAGGCGATAGCCTTTCCTCCCCCTAATGGTGGGAAGACTTTCTCATCATATTTGCAAATCTTGTAGTAGAATAGTAACAACAGTGGAATATAGCATGTATCAAACAGAAAACATGACAATGGTTTCATGATTAATAAGTTCAAAATGCACAAGAACATCAAACCATCAATGCCTAAAGCATCACTAGGATGATACAACATCAACGATTGACAAACAAGAGTTTCTTTTAAATCTATATGAGTATAGATACACAGTTATCACCAGGTGAGATGTCGAGTCATGCATGACTACCAGATCATACTCCCATGAACCTGGTTAGTGTCTGTGGAAACTCGTTATCAAGGTTATCGCTATATAAAAAGCGACGTTAATTCTCTCATTACACTTTCTTATAAGCATCAAATTTCGAACTAAAGTTCGTGGATGCTATGACTGAGATCCTGATAGCAAACAAAAGTGATAGAACAACTCAATATGGAATGAGATCAATATCTTCCAATCATATAAACTTTGTTGATAATTCCTTTGCAAAGGGGATATCTATCCACAATGATTTCAGTAGCTACTCTGAACATTATCGACAACCAAGTTATTAATCAGTTAATAAACGGTCTTACATCATTCTCCAGAGTATGAGGATACCATAATCCATTGGTACCAAGATTTCAATATGCGGATATTCTTCTCCATGAGATATCAATGCAAATTTTATGGATGTGCTCCTCGTCAGGAGAGATATCAACTCATCACTCAAAGAGAATATGGACGTTATCTGATTAGATTGGCATACCTCGAACTAGAGTTTTTTCGTCTATGCTTCTAAGCATATTTCCAGATGAAATAATCATTGTGATTACATGGCAAGCCTTGCAATGACTTTAATTTATGCCAAATCAAGCAAGCGTATTCTTGCAAAATCTAGCAACTGGGTAATCTCCAACACCTCAGGCATTTATCGGTGTGAGAATTTAGATGAGGCACAATTGGAATTAACCAATATCGCAGACGATTCTCCCCCTGATCCTTAGGAGGGAATGTCTCATCAACAGAACATCCAGTTCCGCATTACTCTACCTATCAAGGGAGCAACTGGGTGCAGAAAGCAATAATAACACGCATCCCAGGAGAGGTAACTGATCAGGTTTCCTCTCTCGTTTACTGTCCAGCTGGAATAATTTTAAAGAATTTACACTGTCATGTAAAATTAACAGTAAACTATAAAGTAAATTTTGTGAACATAAACACTTACTCAATATCAGTCCCAGTCCTGCCAAGACGACCGATAGAGATTAACAACAATAAACATCATTTCAAATGCACGTTTCATGTCTTTTATGTCACAACGATAACAGAGATTTTCCAGGATCAAAGACGGCTTATTCAAACCAATCATTATGCTACCGTCCTGTATTTCTCCACTTCTAGTGGTACGGTGCTCATCAGGTTCTTAAACCCGAGAACTATTGTGGTTCCCATATTAAAAAATATGCCTCCCTCAATTGTATTTTCCTTCTTTGCCAAAGGTAAACTTATTTGCATAGGTGCTGTTGCAAATTTAATTCACCAAATTCAGGATTTTAGGTAATAGCTCAGGCGACGAGAAGACATGATATTAACTCTAAATATCACTTAAAGAAATGCGACACTCATTATTGCTCGACATCTATATATCTACGAGGCGCAGTTAACATTTGCAGCACTCGGTGTTGTTGACACAACATATACAAAATGCAAATTAAGCGCTAGCTCTTTAAAGATCGTTGATGCATATAATAGGCGCATATAATGCACGCCGTAAAACTAGCAGGAACACATAAGGGCGCAAAACATGCAACTCTCCTTATTGCTCACCACTATATTATATACGGTGCATATATCTTCTCTAAAATCAAGACGAACTATTTTCCACAAATATCAACGGTGAAATAATGCCGAAAAATCTCCAATTTCGTCCATTAGGCTTGACGAAATATTAATTTATCAAATTTGAAGTATGAACACATTCTTTATTTCTTAAAAGAAATTGTTTCAATATCAATTGCAGCTCATTTCAAGGACTACTGATAGAGAATGGCTAACCGTGTTAACCCGGTGTCCATTTTTCATTGCATTCCGACCTCAAGTGGAACGACTTTAAAATCTGGAGATTACTATAGCAAAGGAATACTAAAATTTTGCTATCCCAAGGATGCAATAATTCCTTGCTCTGTCGATATTAAAACCGTTAACACCAAAAATCATTGGTGTACCAACAAAGGTAATTTTATTCTCTACGCTATCCAGGAGGACGCGGAAAAACCTTCCGTTGGTTGGCTAAGGAGGAAAATAATAAAACGCTGCAAAACTCAAATATTTGGCTAAATTCGAAAATCGAATAAGCATCACAAATATGAGTCGTTTCTAATACATACATATCATGGATATCTCTTCATATACCGTATAATTTCCTGTGCTCCAATTAGCACATACAAAATACGTTAATATGTCTAACTCTTTCTTTAACAAGTCCTAATCAAAATAGGAAACAAGGTTAGACATAATAAAAAGTATATGCATAAAACTACTTAGAAGCAATTAAATTAAATATGCAAGAGTTGAAGAGAATTATCCTTTTTCTTATCGTCAGCCCAACGCCGATCACCACGGGGAAATTTGTGCTGATAACGTTTTATATATTGGTGAACGTAGTGGAACACCAACTGGCTAAAACTCTTTATTGCTACTAATTAGTAAACAAATGGGTGAAAGTGGGAAGGGGAGAATCTTATTGCTTTTTATTTCTCAAATGTTTGTTGTTACAAAATGGTTAGTACAAGTGGTTATTTATAACCATGGAAATGAGAGTTGACAGAGAATTCTCGAATATTTGAGCACTAAGAGACAAGAGGTGATGCTTATCTTATCCGGTGAAAATAAGTGGGGAATTAATTAGAGTGTTCTTAAGTCTTCTTAGGGAGTGAAAATGGTGGGCCATCCCCAAAACACATTCACACAACATTTTTGATTATATGCCAAATATGTAGTCATGGGTTGGATTGAAATCCTATAAATTGATCGTTTGATCTCCATCAAAATATCAAAACGAAAGAGAGAGAGAGAAAGAAGATCTTTGGTGTATTTTTCTGGTGTCGATACTAATGGTTGGGGTATTTGTAGGAAATACTGAAGCATTCAGCAGAATCTGCTTTTACGAATGTCCGTCTCCATGTCATCGTAATACCTTGTTTTGTGCAATAAAGTGTGGCCAGATGTATTACCAAATACAAATACGCCTAGCACGATCGCATCTGCTTTTACGAATGTCTGTCTCCATGTCATCGTAATACCTTGTTCTATGCAATAAAGTGTCTGGAAAGATGTATTCCCAAAGACAAATACGCCTAGCATGATCGCACCCAAAATGACTATTGCAAAGAAGGCACTCCTCTTGGAGACTTTTTTGCACATGAATAAGACGAAATTGTGTTTTAGGATTTTTCTTCTTATTTTGTTTGTTAAAATCATGAGATTGTAATGTGGTATATTCGAATGTCTTTTATTAGCTTACAATCTATAATATTCTTTTTTGTATCTATTATTATTGTAGGTGTAAATTATACACAGATCCAGGTGGCGATATCCTAGGCCTGATACACTCAGATACGAAGAAACGCGAAGCGTAGAAGGAAGATTAGGGGGCGCGAGATTTAAGGAGCCACGTGGATCGGGCGTGCAGACATCGGACAAGACTTGATCCGGACTTCTGATAAAGCTGATACAGATAAGACAGTATGGTCAAACAAGGTGATATGGTCAAAAGGGTAAGAAAGTAGGAGACGCATCGACCAATCGTAAGGGGCGGAACCAAGACAAGCGACATCGGGCCATCGGAACACCAGACGAGGTCGGCTTGGATAAGAGACAAAGCGAGGGATGAAGTCACATCGGCCACACGAGACAGCAGAAGTCGGCCCAATAACAGAACGACAACTAGATGTAATGTGACCAACACCCTCACTTAGTTTTATGTAACCTCTTCTATAAATAGAGCGACTCGAATTCAAGAAGAGGCAAGTTGTAATCTTGGGGGAGAGAAAGGGAGAGAAACCCGAGTTAGCATTAGAGAGAAGTGAATGAGAAGTAAGTGCATCTTGTAAGGAAATCCCACTAAGAGCAACACCATTGTAACACCGCAAAGTAATAAGATTCATCCTTTCACCCCCGTGGACGTAGGTAATCATACCGAACCACGTATATCTTGTGTTCATGGTTGAGCGTTTACTTTCGTTTGAGAAGAGTAGTACATTTCTATCCTTTGGATGTAGTTTGTAGTAAAATGCATCTACATTCTGGCGCCGACTAAGGGGACACGACTAACATCTCCGGATACCTTGCCATTAAAGTCTTCAGAGACGATCAACAATTCCTCAATACGCGTTAATGTGTTGGAGTAGAAGATACGATGAACTATGTTGGCCGAAGTAATGGATGTTTTGAGTCATTTACTGAGCATCTAAAGTCATAGTAGTGGCAGCGTCTTCAACAGTTTGATCGACAGAGAAACTTCACGAGCTCACCAGCGACTAACAGTTCGGGTTAGAAGCTACGTGAAGAATCTGTTGAAGGGACGACTGTTTGTTCTTGATAATTGTGTGTTTGTTAGCGTTAATCGAGTTGTTTTCAGCTGCGGTAAGAAGTTGGGTGCTCGGAGTTACCAAAAGTTAGCGTTTTAGATGTTTCATCGTGTAGTGAACTGTCGATCTAGTATAATTTTTAGCCGACGGTGAAGCGTAGGTCGTCGGAAAGGTCGTAATTAAATCTCGAGAAAGTGGAGTTAGTACAAGTTCAAATTAATTCTAGGGGATACTTTCCGTACTTTCTAAGCATCACGTGCATAAGATCAATGATTTGAAGCATGTAGAACAAAGGACAAACTAACTTAAATGCATAGGTCGAGTACGGAGAGCGACGTCGTACGGAGTGATAGTGACGGGAAGTGAGTACAGTGCAGATTCAAAGATAAGACCAAAATAGGGAAGATAAACGGAACCCACCTGATAACCAAAGTTGACCCCGCATAGTGACAAGAGTCGTAGGGTCGAACGTTTCGCCTTTTTTGTCCGTGCATTTTGTTAGAAAATTCAGTCGAAGTAAGGGGTTCTTTTTCGTATTTGCTGACGTAGGTACGGGCGATACTCGGCTTATCACGCGACGTAACTAATGGCTAGAACATCAGGGACGATAAGGATGTTAAGGAATCGCACGGTCACTAGCAGCAGCATGCAGGCAAGGATAACGGGGCCGAGGCAAGGGAACAGTCGACAACCACCACCCGAGGAATCTCATGCAGCTGCGCGAGGGATGCCTGTTGTAAACGAGGAAGTAGATTTGGGACGGGACGATAACACCTTACCTCTGCACCAGATTATATTAACTCAGAGAAGATCTGATCAAGTCGATGGACTTACAGCTTCAGACACCGATGACGATGAGGAAGCACTTGCGGCGCGAGCTCAGAGGCAACCAACGAGGCGACAAATTGAACACCAGGAAGCTTTGGGAAGGGAACAAGAGAGTCTTAGGCAGATTCAGTTGGGGCGAGCAATAGCAAGTGACATCGGCCCGACAACCATTCAAACTTCCAATCATATAACCAATCCAACACCGCCCCCACCACCCACATCAGCACAATTACAACCTCGGCCATACCAACCAAATGGACATTCCAGTCATGAAAGTACGGACCCGACTTTGTTGGCCATTTTTGAGAGTCAGAGGAGACAAGAAGCGGCACTGAGGGAACTCCAGCAGCGGAATTTAGCCTTGGAGTATGAGAACTACCAACCGAGGAACCAACGGACCGGATCAAGAGGGTCGTCAAGCCGAGGAACATCGGGTTATCGTGGCCGATCCGATCACATGCCACCCATGATAGGTCGAGTAACATTAATCGGCCCAATCGGTCGGTCAGCCGCCATTACCTCCGGTTCCCCCAACACAGAGATATGGACCACCCGAGGACTCGTCCACCGATGAAGAAAGGCGAGGAAGGGACGGGCGACAAGATCAGACAACTCAAGCCAAGCTTAAGGAGTTGGAAGCAAAAATCAAGCAACTTTCGGGCGGAAGCGAAGAGGATAAGATGGCCGAGATTATGAGTGAAGCCGAGAAAACGCCTTTCTCTCAAGAATTGGAACAAATGTCGTTCCCACCTAAGTGTGATTTACCTTCATTCCCCTCTAGATTCGATGGAACTGGCGATGCGACCGAACACCTTAAGATGTATACCATGTCACTGATCTAGTGGAGAAGTAACCCGGTAGTCATGTGTAAATTCTTTCCAGCTAGTTTGGAGGGCGAGGCGCGAGATTGGTTTTATTCGCTCGCACCTGGTTCAATCAACGGGTACGATGCGCTAGTCGAGGCCTTCCTTGAGACCTATATGCATAACAGTCGACCTCGGCCAAGAATGAACAAGCTGTTTACCCTCGCCCGAAGATTCGAGAGCCATTGAGAACCTTGACCGACGAGATGGAGGAAACTCGTGTACCGAAATTGGGAAGGTACCGGTGGACCAAGCCATCTTTGGGTTTGAAAACGCGTTGGGGAGATCGGACCCCATTTGGATTGCCATGTTTTCTGAAAAACCTAAGACCTTAAAGGAGATGAGAAGAATGCAAGAACACTACATCGCCTTGGAAGAAATTCAGCCGAATCAAGAGATAGAGGGGTACAAGAAGCCGATCTTTGAAGTCGGTCGAAACTAAAACGGTCACGGACGACCATATCGGCGATCGGAAAAAGATCGGACCCTCCCCGAGGAGAAGTGAGAAGAGGGAATGGATGGCCAAAGGGAAGAAGCCGAAGCAGGAAGCCCGATCGTATACCCCACTAAACGCTTCTTTGGAAGAGGTGTTCAAGGAAGTTTAGAAGAGGAGCGACATCAACTACCCAGCATCGAGGGGGGTACAGTTCAAGAGACCAGAGATCACCCCAAATACCGTCACTACCATCGGTATAGGGGCCATTCCACCAATAACTGTCGAGAGGTGAAAGATATTGTTCAACACCTTATCCGCGATGGATATTTGAGGCGGTATGTCCGCCACCCCCTTCGGCCGGAAGCATCACCCGATGCGCCGGTTCATCAAGTCCGCATCGATAGGGCGAACCAATTCGTAAACACCATTTCACATTCGGCTATGCAAAACTACGCTCTCGGCCCAGTAATCACCACTAGGATCCATAAAAGGGATCGTGATGGTAAAGAGGTATTTAGCGTAGCCAATTCTCTTCCCATGGAACCCTGGATGACGGTGCCCATATCGTTCACGGCTAAGGATGTCCCAGCAAACGGACAGGCACACAACGATCCACTAGTCATCACACTGTTGATTGAAAAGTGGGGAGTAAGAAGGATTCTTATAGATAGTGGGAGTTCAGTCGAGGTGCTTGTTCTACGACACGTTCAGAAGAATGAAACTCTCAGACGATATGCTTGTCCCATCCACATACCGTATCTACGGCTTCAACGGCACAGTAACCATCCCGAAGGGCGAAGTAACTTTAAGAGTTTCAGATGGTGGTGGCTACCTCGACACACTAACCACTTTCTGCGTAGTCGACGTCGCTTCACCTTATGAATCCATTATCGGGCGCCCATGGGTTGCGGGGATAAAGGGCGTGGCATCGGCCTACCATCAAAGGTTAAGGTTCCCGACTTGCAAGGGAATAGCGGAAGTTATGGGCGAATTTCAGGCGGCACGACAATGCATGAAAGTTGACATAGAAATAAATGAGCATCGGCGAGCTCGGCAAAGGCAAGAAAAGAACAAAGAAAAGGAAGTGAAGGCAGCAAAAGAATTGGAGGAGGCAATTTCTCAAGCGGTCCTGACACACGAAACGCGAGAACAGGACCCTTTATAGCAATTAAAGGAAGCATCCTCAGTCGGGGAAACCAAGTCAAACTTCTCGACAGTTGAGCCGACTAAAGAAGTAAACTTGGGAACGATAGAGGAACCTAAAGTAGTGAGGATCGGAGCATTACTATCGGACGAAGAAACCAGTAAACTCACGACGTTGTTAAAAGAAAACCGGAGGTATTCGCTTGGGAAGTGCATGATTTGGAGGGTATCGACCCAAAGGTCTGCTGTCATCACTTAAAAATTGATCCGAAGTTCAAACCGGTTAGACAAAAAATGAGGCGTATCGCGCCAGAGTTACAAGCGGCGGTCGAGGTCGAGCTGAAGAAGTTATAAGAATCCGGAATAATAAGGAAGTCCCACTACCCACAGTGGATATCTAACATGGTCGTGGTACCAAAAAAGAAAGGGGGAGTCCGAATATGTATTGATTTCAGCGACTTGAACAAGGACTGCCCGAAAGACAGCTTCCCCCTTCCCAATATAGATCAATTAGTAGAATCAATAGTGGGATACGAGGCGATGACTTTGATGGACGGATACATGGGATACAACAAAATACCACTGGCGCCCGAGGACCAGGAACACACATCCTTCTTCACGCCAAGGGGATTGTATTGTTACACCAAGATTCCATTCGGACTTAGGAATGCTGGGGCTACATACCAGCGATTGGTAGGCGATATGTTCGAAGACAAGATTCACGATACCATAGAAGTTTACGTGGACGACATGTTAGTTAAGAGTCGGAAATCAAAAAACCACGTCCGAGACCTTCGAGAGATCTTTCAAACAATGAGGAAACACAAGATGAAGATTAATCCTGCCAAGTGTGACTTCTAGGTCACATCGGGGAAATTCTTGGGCTACATCATCACTCCCAGGGGAATAGAAGCGGATCCCGAGAAGGTACGAGCCGTCATTGACATGCCATATCCCGCGACGGTGAAAGACATGCATAAACTAAACGGGTGCATAGCCGCATTGGGGCGATTTGTGTCACGATCATCGGACAAATGCAAGGCTTTTTACGACATCTTGAAGAAAGGATAAAATTTCCGATGGACGGACGCAAGCGAAGAAGCTTTTCAAAATATCAAGTTACACCTAGCTAGCCTCCCGGTACTTCAAAGGCATGAGCCGTCAGAAATTCTCACTTTATACTTAGGCGCGACACCCTATGCCATAAGTGCGGTATTGGTTAAAACAGAGATGGGCGTGGAAAATCCGGTGTACTTCGCCAGTAAAACTTTAAGTCCGGCAGAGAAAAACTACACTAGAATGGAGCAGATGGTGCTCGCGCTAGCCTTTGCTGCCTCTAAACTACGAACGTATTTTCAAGCTCATCGAATACGGGTGCTCACCAAATCGCCTATCGAAGCGGTCTTGGATAGTGCTGGGCGATCGGGGAGAATCTCCAAGTGGGGAGCCATAATCAAACAATATGATGTGATATACGAGACAAGAACCGCGATCAAGGGACAAGTAGTGGCCGATTTCTTGGCGACTTCCCCCTCGGTGATGAGGACGAGGTAGAAGATATACCGGAATGACATAAGAACAGGAGGGTCCGACGGACCTGCTAGCCTCTAGTAGCCCAACGCGATGGGAAGTATTTGTTGATGGGGCATATAACAAAGACGGATCGGGTCTCGGGTTGGTGTTCACCACGCCAAAGGGGAGGAAGATTGTGCATTCGTTCAGGTTAGAATTCAAGGCAACGAACAACGTCACCGAATACGAGGCGGTGATCCATGCCTTACGGATAATTGTGGAAATGGGGTTGCATGAGGTTCGACTGACTAGTGACTCTCAACTAGTGATCCGGCAAATTACGGGCCAATACGCTACACACGATCCTCTTTGCAAAAATATTGGGAGCTCGCCCGGTTTTACATTAAGCAAATCCCGAGATATTAAATTCCGCCACATCTGCCGAAAGGATAACGAGACACTCGGATGCTCTATCATACATCGCCTCACGGTTAGTAGACCCGAGCATTGAAGGGATACGCGTTATGAGGCTCGCTTAACCCGTCTATCCCCGAAACACCGAATCACGAATCGAAGTGGCCGTTAACACAAACTGAGAGATACAAAGAAGGCGACTGAAGAAAGCCGATACATCAATACTTAGAGACGGGTGAGCTACTTAAGAGTCGGCCCGAGATGAACAAGATCAAAAGTAAATCGGGCGCCTACGAGTTAAGGGAGGGGATCTTATATCGAAATTCCTACCTAGGGCCACTCTTACGATGCTTAAGCATGGAAGAAGGCCATATAATCCTACATGAGCTACACTATGGGGCGGCTGGAAATCACAGCTCAGGAAGAAGCTTGTCGGCTAAGGCAAAAACAATGGGCTACTTTTGGATATATATGAACGAGGACGCGAAGCAAATGGCAAGAGCTTGTGAAGAATGTCAGCGTTTTGGGAAGAAAATCCATGCTCCCGGAGTACCGTTAAACTCGATCATAAGTCTGTGGCCTTTTGCTAAATGGGGAGTGGATATTGTCGGGCCGTTACATGTAGGAACAGGGCAAAGGAAGTATTTGATCGTGGTTACAGATTATTTTACCAAGTGGGTCGAGGCGGCACCACTGAGGCATATTCGAGATAAAGATGTTTTTAAGTTCATTTGGGATCATATCATTTGTCGCTTTGGGGTCCCGCTGCCATCGTCTCTGATAATGGAAAAAAACTACCGGGCGAGAACATTGATCTTCTATTTAACACTTACAATATCAGGAAGAGCAAAGCTACCCCGATTTACCCCCAGTGCAATGGGCAGGCCGAGATCACTAATAAGACCATCGCCGATAATATGAAGAAGAAACTGGACGGGGAATATGGCAACTGGTGCGAGGAATTATATAACGTCCTATGGGCATACGGAACCACACGGAGGGAAGCTACGGGGTTCTCCCATTTTATGCTTACCTACGGGACCGAGGCGATTCTACCAACATAAGCAATGATACCTACCAAAAGAACTGAAGCGTGGAGGCGAAACGTGTCATCCGATCTGATCTTGGCTAAACTCGACGATTTGGAAGAAACAAGAGAGATGGCGCTACAAAAAATGGAAAATTATCAGAGGAGGTTACAACGGGAGTACAACAAGCGCGTTCGACCAAGAGAGTTTAATCCCGGGCAGCGGGGTATTGAAATTTCTAGGCTGAATGGGAGCTAGACAAAAAGGGCGGAAAACTAGCACCAAAATGGGGCGGGCCATATATAATTGAATCTAAGGCGGGCGAGGGATCGTATCGACTACTGCGACTCGACGGAACCAGAGAGATCAAACCATGGAACATCCGATTCCTAAAACTCTATCATCCTTGACGGGCAATGCGAAAAAACACGGTAAGAAAACGTGTCTTCTATCTCTGTGAAACCATGAGGGGTATGGGATAGGGCACAAGCGTCTAATGGTCATTCGTACTCGGGGAAATGCCAGTGTGGAAGTGCCGAGGTGTCTTACACTCGAATGGTCATTCGTACTCGGGGCAAAGCCAGTGTAGAAGTGCCGAGGTGACTTACACTCGAATGGGCATTCGTACTCGGGGCAACGCCAGTGTGGAAGTGCCGAGGTGCCTTCGATCGCCTGGCTATTCGAACTCGGGGCGATGGAAGTGTGCAAGTGCCGAGGTAGCCTAAGGGTTCTGGTGGTTGGAAACCAGTTCCAAAGGTTGTTTAGACGCGAGGTCTACTCATCTAGGTGGCCTACTTACATATGAAAGGTCACCACCATCGCAAGTGGGCGTGTCCACTTGCCCGATATCGGTTGATCGATAACCACTCGGGACCATCGGACCTAGAACTAGGATGACTGGTACCCTTCCACTGAATCCAAAGAGATAGTGATGAGATACCCCGATCAGGACATGGCATAGGGCCCGATGACCCTCCTTGTTGGGTGTGTTCGACAGAAATGGTTAGAGTTCTAACATATAAAAGCAACAATTGCATGGCATAACACCAGGAACAAAAACGAAACAAACAACGTCGGGCGTTAATCAACAAACGGTCGAGGCAACATGCGGAACAAGAAACAAATTGATAGTGTCGTGCAACAACCAACACCCAGAGGAGCAACATTCAAAACGAAAACCACATCGATCGCATGGTACATCAAGCAACAATCGCCAGAATAACATAAGAAACAAAAGCTAAATCAATAACACCAAGCGTCTGATAACAAAGTACGAAAAGCATCGCGCGGACGTACAAAATGAAAAGTTTAGCGGAAATGAAACAAACAACATCGGTGACGCAGCACCCCCATTAAAACAAACAAGCAAGGTAGCAGAAATTAAAAAGGGGAGAAGTGTTTAGAGCGATTTACAACCCGATGGAAGGGGCAACATAGTGACGCAAAGACCACAAAAATAAAGTTTAAACCTTGGGAGGAGCCGCGCCGGCCTTCCTCTGCGCGACCTCGAGCCGCTTCTTCTCCACCCATCCATAATGCCATCTTGAACTTTCTCGATCTAACTCCTCCACATGGGCGACCCGTTCTTCCTCGAGTTGTTGGGTAATCTGGGAAGCGTTTTCCTCGGCCTCAGCTAACTTGAAGCCCAAATCGACCTCGGCCTGTTTCAATCGGTGAACCTCCAGATCAAACTCCTGAGAACGTTTTTGCGTGGCTACAAAACCACAAATATAGGATGTTATTCATCGGATATAACTTAACATTTTTGCAAGAATAAAGCGCGATCTGGATCTAAAAAATGGCCTCAACACATCGGCTAAGAGACCTGACAGGGCGGGTAACACCGACTGAAGCGACTCTACCGACTTGGACAACTCATCCTCGGTCCTAGACAACTTCATGGTTAATTCGTTATAATGTTGCTCGTTGAACTCGTTACTATGGCAATACTTCTTATGCTCGGCCCAATCGTTCATTAACCGATTACGCGACGCTTGGAGAACCGCAAGCTGCGATCTACTCCACTCTAAATCGCCCATAACTTTATCAAATTCACGCACTCGGCCCAGTAAATCGCTGTTAGCTCGCTCCACCACATCCTTATCTCTCAATATTCGCCGGCGATCCTCGTGAAGATCTCGATTCTTCAATTGAAGAGCGTTTACCCTTTGCTCCAAACTCGTGGCTAAAGCAGTTTTTTCGGCAACAAGACGCTGAGAAGATCCCAAATGAGCCCGTAAATTGTCCATCTCGGAAGGATCATAATAAAACTGGCGATGTCGTTATAACTCGTCCTCAAGACCTGCAATCTCCTCAGTTTGACGGTCTATTTTGTCGTCTTTGTTTGCCATTCGTTGACGAAGATTTTCCACAAGGTCTTTCTCAATATCCCATTTTCTCTTCAGAATCCTAAACTCTGAAGTAGCGTCTATACTTATACTAGATACCTCGGCTAAGAAGAAGTATACCCGACTCAGGATACTGGCACGATAAACTCAATCAACACAAGTCAAGAAGAGTCATATACCTTGAGCATCGGCAAGTTTGATCTCCAGCTCGTTCGCGCGACCCTTCTCATTCTGAAGTTCAAGTTGGAGAGACTCTATCAACTGTTTATCTCGAAGGAGATTGGCGGCATCCAAGCGTACACGGTTCATGATCTAACACAAACAAATGAATTTGCATCATAAGCGACACTAAAGACAGAAATCAGAAGTGGGGCATTACTATACAGAATCGAGTCACTCACCACAGTGTCAAGTGTCAAGGCGATGTCGCCATAACAGGGTACATCATTCAACATGTCTTCACCAGTATACTTCCCAAAGTCGGAGGAAGTAAGCGCACCCAAGGAATTCATGATCGGGCCATAAACAGTGAAGCGGGTCTCGGCGCTAGAAGACGATCCCTCAGTAAACCGGGGCACACAGGGAAGCTCTACCGGAACATTAGTAACAACCTTCTCTACGGCGGGCGTCTCCGAGGGCTCCTGCTGGTCGCCCACACCTTGTTCACCGGCTTTTTCACCCGGCACAGTCTCTCCAAACAACTCATCCTCATCGGAAAGATCAATGAGGGGGCTCGTTTTCGGCGGTGGCTTAGCAATATCTTTACCTCTGCCAGGATTACGCCTAAGCGGAGTAGGGTCGACATCGTCAACGTCATCATCATCGCGCCTCGGGTGTTTCTGCACAAGTGTCTCGTCAGAACATGTGAAGGCAAAAAACAGGGGCAAGTACATGTACTTATAAGGGAATCATTATGTTTGTTACCTTCCCCTGGTCTTCCTCAACCCTTGTGCTAGCACCTCTTTTCCTAGACCCGAGAATCTTTGTGGAACTGACCTGAGATTTGCAAACAACAAAAAGTGACTAACTGACGCCCGAAGCTAACAAGATAGAAATCAAGAAAAGCGCGTACCTTATCGGCCTTGTCATCATTAACCACCCAGAAAGAATAGGGCTCAGCGGGAAAAGTAGGCGACGGGAAGTCACCATGAAGGATAGGACCTCGGACAAGAAGCGGAACTCGGGGATAGGTCGGATCATTAGAATGTCGGGCTCGCCTGTTGGAACCATGGCCGACAGGATCAGCATCCAGCATCATTCTTTCGACACCCTCGGGCATAGTTTTAACACGATGAGGACTTGCAGAAAACCCAGCAAGATCGCCCAGGGTCGAAGTACCAACTCAATAGTTGACAAGGAAATTGGCAACGGTATACTCAGGAGCGTCCTCGGGCTTGTAGGTCGACCACTCGGCAGTAGAACCATGACCATCGCGGAGATCCCTCCACTCGTTCATAATTCGGAAAGTATTGCCAGTCCATTGAGCTAAAGCACGAGAAGGCCGAATCTGGGACAAAACTTCGTAATAAAATGGGCTATCAGGGTTGTATAAGGGAAGACGGAGACCTAGCTCTAGTTGACTCAGGGTTATAACCACACAATCGGCCGATTGCTCGTATTTCTTCATGTCCGCCTTCTTCAATATACCATTTCGGCCCGAGAGAAGGGTCACCTCGTAATTTTGGAGATCATACTTCTCCTTCAGTTGCTCGATAAATTCCTCATCAGAGAGATCTTTCACCACCGTTTTCTCGGACCTGCACGAAATAGAAGAAGAGCTATCAGCAAAAATAGATCTCATCGCGCGATCATCATGCCTAGAGGGGCTCTCAAGCAAAAACAAAGAAACAAGCGAAGGGTCGTCGAACTCAGAAAAAACGTCATCAACGGACCTTTTATCAGCCATGGAAGGAGAAGAAGCCATTAACAGAGATAGTGCAGAGCTTGGTATTCGATAGAGAAAGACAAGGCGACTAACAGCTACGGTGACGATTAGTGAGGGGAATTGAAGGAAGAAAAATCAAGAAAGTTAGGGTCTTTCGAAGCGCAAAGCGATGAAGGAATCCGGGAGAAAAGCTACGATTGCGGGACAGTAAAAGAAAATGACATAGAAGAAGAAGGAAGAAAGAGGCGGGCTATTTAAAGGAGAGGAACCATAACCGACGTCGACGGTTACCAGTCATAAAGTGGATTTAGTGGGGCGCTGCATGGCAGAATTCGCGGCAGGACCAAAGACGTGGGCAATTAGAATGAGGTTCTCCCACTCGTGTCTCCCACACGAGCGGAAGAAGGGGCATAAATGTAGGTGTAAATTATACACAGATCCAGGTGGCGATATCCTAGGACTGATACACTCAGATACGAAGAAACACGAAGCGTAGAAGGAAGATTAGGGGGCGCGAGATTTAAGGAGCCACGTGGATCGGGTGTGCAGACATCGGACAAGACTTGATCTGGACTTCTGATAAAGCTGATACATACAAGACAGGGTGGGTCAAACAAGGTGATATGGTCAAAAGGGTAACAAAGTAGGAGACGCATTGTCCAATCGTAAGGGCGGCAACCAAGACAAGCGACATCGGGCCATCGGAACACCAGACGAGGTCGGCTTGGATAAGAGACATGCGAGGGATGAAGTCACATCGGCCACACGAGACAGCAGAAGTCGGCCCAACAACAGAACAACAACTAGATGTAATGTGACCAACACCCTAACTTAGTTGTATGTAACCTCTTCTATAAATAGAGCGACTCGAATTCAAGAAGATGCAGGTTGTAATCTTGGGGGAGAGAAAGGGAGAGAAACCCGAGTTAGCATTAGAGAGAAGTGAATGAGAAGTAAGTGCATCTTGTAAGGAAATCCCACTAAGAGCAACACCATTGTAACACCGCAAAGTAATAAGATTCATCCTTTCACCCCCGTGGACGTAGGTAATCATACCGAACCACGTATATCTTGTGTTCATGGTTGAGCGTTTACTTTCGTTTGAGAAGAGTAGTACATTTCTATCCTTTGGATGTAGTTTGTAGTAAAATGAATCTACAATTATTATTATTATTTTATTTTTTATATAATAAAATAATTTTTTTTAAATTAGATAAATATTATTACATGAAACTAGTTGGAAGCCTAACAAGCTAGGCTCCAACGACATACTACTACATTAATTGAACAGGTTGCTATGCTATCCTACCAACGAGCCTCATGGGTAACCTTGCCAAGGGGAGCCGAAGAGAGAGGGGGGGCGAGATTGTGTCACAAGGGAGGCAAACTAACACTACCTTCCATGTTAATTCCTGCAATATTACGCCATTGGGGACTTGAACCTTGGACCTCCTGGAACGCATGAAACTTCGGGGAACGGGGATGACCAGCTGAGCTAGGGCCCGTTCTTAATATTATTATTTTAATATTATTACATGAAACTAGTTGGAAGCCTAACTAGTTGGAAGCCTAACAAGCTAGGCTCCAACGACATACTACTACATTAATTGAACAGGTTGATGTGCTAGCCTACCAGCGAGCCTCATGAGTAACCTTGCCAAGTGGAGCCGAAGCGGGAGGAGGGGCGAGATTGTGTCACAAGGGGGGAAAACTAACACTACCTTCCATGTTAATTCCTGCAATATTACGCCATTGGGGACTTGAACCTTGGACCTCCTGGAACGCATGAAACTTCGGGGAACGGGGATGACCAGCTGAGCTAGGGCCCGTTCATGTATAATATTATTATTATTATTATTATTATATTTTCATTTATATATTAATATTATTACATGAAACTAGTTGGAAGCCTAACAAGCTAGGCTCTAACGACATACTACTACATTAATTGAACAGGTTGTTGTGCTATCCCACCAGCGAGCCTCATGGGTAACCTTGCCAAGGGGAGCCGAAGCGGGAGGGGGGGCGAGATTGTGTCACAAGGGGGGCAAACTAACACTACCTTCCATGTTAATTCCTGCAATATTACGCCATTGGGGACTTGAACCTGGGACCTCCTGGAACGCATGAAATTTCGGGGAACGGGGATGACCAGCTGAGCTAGGTCCCGTTCTTAATATTATTATTTTAATATTATTAAATGAAACTAGTTGGAAGCCTAACTAGTTGGAAGCCTAACAAGCTAGGCTCCAACGACATACTACTACATTAATTGAACAGGTTGATGTGCTAGCCTACCAGCGAGCCTCATGAGTAACCTTGCCAAGGGGAGCCGAAGCGGGAGGGGGGGAGGCGAAATTGTGTCACAAGGGGGGCAAACTAACACTATCTTCCATGTTAATTCCTGCAATATTACGCCATTGGGGACTTGAACCTGGGACCTCCTGGAACGCATGAAACTTCGGGGAACGGGGATGACCAGCTGAGCTAGGGCCCGTTCATGTATAATAATAATAATAATAATATTATTATTATTATTATATTTTCATTTATATATTAATATTATTACATGAAACTAGTTGGAAGCCTAACAAGCTAGGCTCCAACGACATCCTACTACATTAATTGAACAGGTTGCTGTGCTAGCCCACCAGCGAGCCTCATGGGTAACCTTGCCAAGGGGAGCCGAAGCGGGAGGGGGGCGAGATTGTGTCACAAGGGGGGCAAACTAACACTACCTTCCATGTTAATTCCTGCAATATTACGCCATTGGGGACTTGAACCTGGGACCTTCCATGTTATTATTATTATATTACTGGACGACCGCTGCCACGGTGAAACGGCGGACCGAAAAAATTAACGTAAAAATATATTTTGTAATCACAATTTATTTCCATCATAGTGGTACGGAATTAGACTTATAAATTTGTAAAGAGAAATTTCTAGATTACCGCATGCGGTGGGGTGCCGACGGACGACAGTGATCCGATATGTAAGCGTGGAGCATCGGAGCTGCTAAGAGCATCTCCAATGGGTCCTCAATGTGGTTCCTATGTGTATGTCTTGGGAAGACTTTTTGGTTGATGTCGAATAAAATTTTACTTGATTTTAGTAATTTTTTGTAAACCACCTCCAACTGAGATATGTCTTAACAAAATTGTTTGTCTATTTGTATAAATCTTATTAGTTAGGAAGTTTTAAAAAAATTAAATTCCTAAAAATTAAATTAAAACTACCCAATTAAATTTTAGATAAAGAATGATTAGGATCTTCACATCCTTAAGGAGATCTTCTAAAACTAGAGGATCTGTTTGAGGATGTGAAGATAACCTCCTGTCACCTAATGGTCACATTCTTTCTCCACATTCCCGTTGGAGATTAAATTTTGGTAAAATCTCAGTAAATCCTAGGTGGCAATAAAATCAGGAGCTTAACATTCTCCCATTGGAGATGATCTAAGAAAAAACCGGCACAAAGCCACGAGTCCACGACCTCGAATATATTCCGATAAAGTCCAAGTGTCCAAGTCTAACCTCCACAGGCTCGACGTACATATTCCCTTTCCCCACTATCTGTAACCTCTCGTATTACCTCTCTCCATTTTTCTTACCCAACCCTTGCAGATCTAATAAGTAAAATTTGTTGATTTTGATACGTTGATGCAGGGAAATTTTTTGATCTCGCAGCGCAAGATCAAAATTGAACTCGCAGTTTATGGACTGTCGGATTTTAAATATGTGACATCATCAAACTGAAGAGTTAACTACAATAATGCTACCGGTTTTTTTGAACGACGCATATATTTTCCGCTTTTTCTAATACCCAGACATACTCGCTTGTTTTTGGCGCCAACAAGGTTGCTAGAAAGACCATTATCGTGAGTAGGATTAATAGGTGAATCATCAAGTGACCATTCCATTCACCCAACTGCCAGTTTTCTCGCCCTCTGCATCATAATTATTTCATTTCTACTTTAACGATCGATCAATGCAATATGGAAAGTAGAGGGATTGATGAAGAAAGAAAGCGATTCTCATTAAGTCAAAACAGAAGAGCAATTACTCTTTAATTACAGACATAATTCAGGAGTACAGGATGTCAAAGATAGCTCACAGTTGTACTAACATAAAATACTAAAGGCACACAGGTTTTACATTATAGGCACTCTGAACAGTTATAACAGAAATAACTATCTTTCATTTCACTAGCCCCCCTCAAAATGGAGAGGATGCGGAATATTCAGCTTGTCTCTGAGAAAGGCAAATCTTGGTGCGGAGAGTCCCTTAGTAAATATATCAGCAACTTGATGAAGAGATGAGACATAAGTAACCTGCAAGTGTTTTGATTGATCTAATTCCCTAACAAAGTGAAAATCTATAGCTAAGTGTTTCATCCTGCTGTAAAAAACAGGATTTGAAGAGAGCAATAGATCATTTTTTATCACAAGCAATAATAAGAGGAATTGATAAAAAGACATGTAAATCTTTTAGAACCTGACAAAGCCAAAGCACTTCTGCCTCAGTTGTGGCTAGTGACCTATATTAAGCTTCTGTGGAGCTTATAGAGATAGTTGGTTGTTTCTTGGATGACCATGAGATAGGATTAGAACCAAAAAAGATACAATGTCCACTTGTTGATCTTCTATCATCTGTATTACCAACCTAGTCAGCATTTGTGTATCCTTTGAGAGCAGTAAAACCCTTAGAAAAGAGAAGACCATAGCTAAGAGTTCCTTTAATGTACCTTAAAACTCTTTTAGTAGATGTAAGATGAGTAGTTGTTGGTGCTTACATGTGTTGACATATCTGATTTACATCATAAGAAATTACTGGTCATGTCCAAGTGAGATGCTGAAGTGAGCCTACAATGGATCTATACTCATTAGGATTAGCTAGTAACTCACCATTTGAAACTGATAATTTGATGTCTGAACATGGAGAATTACAATGCTTGATTCCAAGAAGATTTGTTTTATTAATAAGGTCCACTGCATATTTACTTTGACAAAGAAATAGTCCTTTGGAGCTTCTGTGTACTTCAAGACCAAGAAAGTAATGAAGATCCCCTAAATCTTTGACTGGAAAATGAGTACCAAAATAAGATATTAATGATGCACAGTGAGAATTGTCATTTCCTGTGATGATAATATCATCAACATAAATCAGAATATAGGTAAGTTTAGAACCAAGTTTCTGCACAAAAAGACTGGAGTCAGCTGGTGAAGGAATGAAATCAAGTCCCACTAAAATATCAACCAATTTCTCATACCAAGCCCTTGGTGCTTGTTTGAGACCATAAAATGACTTATAAAGTTTGCAGACATAGTTTGGATGTTCAACATCTTGAAAACCAGGTGGTTGTATCATATAAACATCCTCCTTTAAGTCACCATGGAGAAAAGCATTGCTTATATCCAACTGAGTAATTTTCCAATCAAAATTGACTGCAATTGATAAGTCCAATATGATTGTAGCAGGTTTCACAACAGGGTTAAAGGTATCTGTGTAGTCAAGACCTTCAAGATGATAAAATCCCTTTGCTACTATTCTTGCTTTGCGCCTTTCAAGTGTACCATCTGCATTGTATTTGGTTTAAAAACCCATTTGCTGGTAGCTCTTCTCAGTTAATTGCTTTGCGCCTTTCAAGTGTATTCTTGTTTTACTCTTATATGTGGATGATATACTCTTAACTGGTAGCTCTTCTCAGTTAATTGTTGATATTATTTCTTTGTTGAAACAAGAATTTGCTATGAATGAGTTAGGAGATTTGGCCTATTTTTTGGGAATTGAAACAGTCAGAGATAATGATTCAATTACTTTAACTCAGAAGAAATAGACATTGGAATTGTTAGCTAAAGAAAATCTATTAGACTGTAAGCCTTGTGACACACCAGTAGTTAAGTCTAATATGCTTTCTGTTCATGATGGTATTAAGCTAACAAATCCAACAATTTACAGGGCACTTGTAGGTGGTTTGCAGTATCTCACTGTTACTAGACATGATATTTGTTTTCCTGTGAATTATGTTTCACAATTTATGCACTCTCCATCTGATTTTCACCTTCAACTGGTTAAGAGGATTCTGAGGTATTTGAAGGGTACAATTGGTCTGGGTATTTCTTTAAGAAGATTTGATGTTTCATGTTTAAAATCTTATGTTGATTCTGATTGGGCAGGGTTCCCAGATACTAGAAGATCTACTTCTGGTTTTGCAGTCTTTCTTGGTACAAATTTGGTTTCCTGGTCTTCTAAAAAAGCAACCAACAGTCTCTAAATCTTCTGCAGAGGCTGAGTATAAGTGTCTCTCTGTAGCAGCTGCAGAGTTAAAATGGTTTTCTTACTTGTTAGCAGATTTACAAGTTTTGATTAAATCTATTTTGCTTCTATGTGATAACACTAGTGCTCTTGTATTGGCAACTAATCCTGTTTTTCATGCCAGGACTAAACACATAGAAATTCAGTATCATACTGTCAGGGAGCTTGTGGAAGAGGGGTTCTTACAGCTTTAGCATATTTCTTCAGAGAATCAGTTGGCAGATATCTTTACTAAATGATTATGTCTTCCTACTTTTTCAAGACTTTTACATCAACTGTTGCAGTTGCCTTTACCTGCTACTACTAGTTCTTCTTCTGTCCAACTTACAGAACTTTCATCTTAGTTTGTTCTTCTTTGTTTTGTTCTTGTTTTTCTGCTTCTTGTAACTCAATGTGATTTCTTTGTTGCAGCATCACATTGAGGGGGGTATATTAGTGATATGTAAAGTGTGAGAGTTAACAGTATGTATAGTCAATAAGGTCAATCTTGACTTGACTATTGTAATAGCTGTCTTGTCCTAATAGGACATTTATATACCTTGTAATTAGCTGTTGTTTGAAACATTGAAAACACTTTTATCAATAATATTCAGTTTCTCTCAGATTCATAGATTTCTCAAACAACACTATTTCTAGATTCCTATCATGTATTAGGAATAGGCCTAAGATGGGTGGTACTGTTTTCTTTCTTTTGATTAAAAAAAAAAAGCGAGAGAGAAGAAATAAAGTGGTGCCAACGTTGCTCATAGGGTGTCGTATTATTGGAGGGAGTACCAAAGTTTATATAAGATAAAAAAAATTCCTCCACATTAATAGGTATTAGATTATATGAAAATTTTAGAAAAACAAAACATTCTCCTTCCGATTAATAGGTATCGGATCATATGGATTTCGGCATCTTCCCCGTAATCCGGTATCCCAATTGGCAGTCATGGCAAACAAATTATTCCTTTCCATCTGGCAGTTTAATTTTGGCACTGTTTCAATAGTTTTTCAATGGGGGATAAAGTTTAATTTTGGCACTCTTTCAATAGTTTTGCACTATAGGATATTAAAGATTCAAACCTGGCCCTACTATTTGTCTCGGACCCTCTGTAAAAATTTCGAAATTTGTAAATAGTTTCCGCTCTTTCAAAGTGCAAAATTTTTAGTTGTATTTTTTTCATAAACCAAAACTACCATAAACCAAATCAAATGATAAGATTGAAATATCACACAAACAATCTTTTAAACCGAGTGCAAAATACATATGGTACATAAAAGTGGGATATACTTGACATGACCTGTTTCCAAGATGGATAAGAAAAGGGCTGTACATATAGACACGGTGAAGTAAATTACATACAAAAGTAATCGAGAAAAAAAAAAAAAAAAAGTGCCATGGCCATCTTCCTCTAGACAGGATACCGTTCATGTCATACAGTGTTCAACTGAGCTTCAACAGCTTCCCTGTAGCCAAGCAGCAAGAAGCAATATAAGAAACAACCAGATGAGAATGTAATATCACCAGGAAAACAGACTCGGGGACACTCGAAGTAAATGACCTGGGACATAATTGGCTTAAAAAATATTCAAAACCAACGAAGAAAATGTTTGCCTATCAAATAAAAAATGGGAAAAGAATAATTTTGACACATCTTGAATCTGGATAAACCATCTCGAGTTCCAAAAATTCTTCACAGACAATGAAGAAAACCGTGAATAGAAAAAACCGCCGAAAAGCTCTTACAGTCACCCGGCCCCCCCCGCTGTCCTCCGCGGGGCTCACGTGACCCACAAAAAATGTTGTGAGAGCTTTTTAACATTCGGTTTTTATGTGGTTTTTCAAAACCCCTTGGGTTTTGATAGTCAGGGCCCAGGACTGCCAGATGAAGTTACTTCATTATGTGATAAGACAAAACATGAACTCAGGGTTAAAATAGGTACAAGAAAATCAAGGCATACTATCGGGGTGGTAGAACTGAACCTGAATGCAGCTTTAATCTCTTGGTTATTAGGACTCAACTTCAAACCTTCGAGGAAGACTTCTTGCGCAGAACTGTATCTCTGCAATAACCAATGCAACAAAAGAAACTTGAAAACACAGTCCGTCTTTCTTTTTCTGCTTGATAGGAGTACAAATTTTGTTCTAGGAAATAAAAAATGAACCCATAACAAGATTAGCTGCGAACAAATCTAGAAAGCAGAAAGATAAACAGCGGAAACATGAAACGAGATATACATTTCAGTGATTTCACTTTGCCTTTCTTTTGAAGGAAGGAAAAAGAAAGAAAAACACTTACTTTTAGTAAGCTGTAAGCTACACCAGCCCGATAGTATGCCTTAGGCCAATCTGGCCTTAGGAATATACATGCTTCGGCAGCTTCTAAAGCCGACTTGCCGTCTTCCAAACGGGCCCAACATATACTCAGGTTAGAAAGTACATTTGCGTCACAAGGAGCAATATGGATTGCCTATATTTGCGTCATAAAACAAAGTACATTAGTTATGTGATGGTACCTGACACAGTAAAGAATCAAGAAATGAACTAAAGAGGTCAAACAGAGTTTATTCAAGGATTTGCGAAATAATGCTAAACATACATTACTAGTCAATTAAATCTCAGAAAACTCAAATTGGAACCGCCAACAAAGACAACAAAACTTATATATGTGATAAAGTGAATTCACCGAAGTTAACAATTCTCGCTGTCATAAGTTCAACAAAAAGCATCATCATGTGTAATCTAGGGTTCACTTCCATCAACTGGAATATATATAGTCTTAAAAAGAAAAGGTACCTGACAGTACCAAAATAATGCCTTATGATAGTCCTGTTCCTTAAATGCATCTGCACCGTTTAACTTTGACTCGTGAAACTTCTCCACGGCATTCAGTTTCCACTTCAAAGTTAAGGACATCACAGTTATTAATACAAATTTTATACATGTACTGCAACAAAGGTTACAAAAGCAGCAGCTATGACATGATAAAAATCACACTTGTGTTATATTTTATACAACATGGATACATGTAAATAAAGAAAAAGGATCACGGGATATGATGCAGCTTTGATAGTTGACATAGACCATTAATTGATTCGTCTCTATGCACTCACACGAAATTAATTCCATAATGAAAAGAGTCCAACTATTGTAAGAAACATGAGGCGGAAATGATGCAATGTGGGCCAGTTGATTCTAAGTACCGAGTCAAGATTATTTATTTTTTGTAAACATTTAAAATGTGAACTATTTACAGTCAAATTCAAAGCCCATCTTTTTCACCAATAACTAGAGGCCGCCCTTATTTGGTTTCAAGCTACAGACGTAAGTTATATGTTGCACACCTGTTCATTAGCTTGATCAGATTGTACGTGTGTAATTACTCCACCAACGCTCCAGTCGATATATCCTGGAATACGAGAAGTAACAGGGAAAAGAATCTCAACATCATGGTGATTACCATTGCTTGCGGCAATTTCTAATGGCGTGAGTCCAAACTGTGATAAAAACAAAGTTGAATTTCTTAAGCCAAATTATACACCAAAGAGAATTTAGAATTTATTGTCAGTTTGTGTACAACGTCAAAAGAACTACAAACACAATATCTAGCAAACCCATCATTTAAGAGTGCAAGATCTATGTTTAAATAAAAGTCGTACATATTTAGAACCATTTTATAGATTCAGAAAGCTGGGCCTAGGTAAGAAATAATAAAGAGGTTGTTTAATCATCTGCGTACGAGATAAGTCATAAGGTCGCATCGATATTTAGAAGTGTCAGCAGAATGAAACCTTAAATAATATTATCATACTGCCGTGTATTAGTTTCCTAATTATAGTGGAGAAGTTGAACAGTCTTAACACATTCTAACTCCGCAATAAAAAACGACTTGATTTTTGCTTGGATCACCTAAATGGTGAGGAGATTTTCCTCTAAGTATCTGCACATTTTACATCGGTCATGCATGCAACAAAGCATGTCATCCAGATGTATTGAGCTTGCAGGTAGAGAGTAAAGATGGGTCGACAACTACACTGAAATAGTGAAGTTAGAGATAAATGAAATATGTGAAGGTTAAACAACATTACACAATTTGTAACATCAGGATTAGCACCAGCTTGAATTAAGCGCCTGATGATTTCTGTTAACCCTTTACTTGTTGCAACTACCAGAGGTGTTACTCCATATGATCCACCATCTGGGTCAGCACCAGCCTACAAAGATGGCAGGAGGCAGAAAATGTTTCATCAAATAGCACGAAGTACTCAGTAGGATCATACTAGACCAACTTGCTAAAGTTTAAAGCAGCTTATTTCATTAAAAACATATTGTACCCCTACAGAACTTACTAAACTAATTAGGGGAGCAACTTCTGTGCCATCTCAGAAATCTCTTAAAAACCTACATTGTGTGCCATACATCTACGCCCAAATTCTATTTGCTCTTAGGTTACTTATATGTACTGTATACAAAATGAGCCACTGACATCTTAATTATGCATCAAAAAAAAACTCCAGCTAATTTTAGCATCCAAGATACTAGCTCTTGATTTTGTTGTCAATTTCAATCATCCCAGACACTGATACACTTGGCTGAAATACTTATAAAAATGTGAAAACGACTAGATTTATGTAATATGTGATCAAAGAGAAGTAATTCTATTATTGCAGAAGGAATTGAAAATAATAAACCAAATCCAAAAGCTGAAATTAGAAAAACAAGGTAAATATTGACTTGCCCTCTGGAAGACTATAATCAATAAAAAGAGAACAGAATTACAGCTACCGCTAAGAAAACTCCCAAGGGCAGGCCTATCACAGGGTGCTTAAATGTGGTACCTCAAGTAAAAGCTCGACGCATCGTAATGATTGGGGTAGACCAGCTTTAATAGATACCGCCAGTGATGTAAATGAGCGACAAGACATCAAATTAGGCTGCATAGACAAAAAAAAAAACCATATTATTAGCTACATATAGTTGGAATAGAAATAATACAAACAAAAAAAGGTTACATAAATATATTAAAGAGAGAAATTCTTAGTAGTTGTGTTGTATAGCTAACCATGGTTGACTAACCAAATAGAACCTTCATTAGAGTATAAAATTGAACAAAACTCCTTTGTCCGCTACTCACTAAATTATTATATTTCTAGAGATCAAAGGAGCAAAACATATCCTAATATATAATGTCAAGTTCTGGGTATAAGTGGTACAACAGATGAACCACCTAAGAAACAGACTAGGGTTTTACAATGTAGAATATAAACAAGTGCACAGCAGGTAACCTTACTCACATCTGCGTTGTGATCCAACAAAATTTGTATCGCCTCGATTTGGCCGTTATTAGCAGCCACATCTAGGGGTGACAGTGTAGCACCAGCCACTGCTAGGGGTGTCAGTGTGCCATCTTCACATGAACCATTCACATTAACACCTCTGGAAAGTAATCTGGTGAGTATCTCTGTGTATCCTGCGGGAGATCTCACATTAAGCTTTATGCCCACAAAAGAAAAAGATGCAGAATAGATTTAAAACAACCACCATACAATCCAAAAAGAAAAGATAACGTCAATGGTACATAATCAAGAACTTTAGAGTCGTTTAAGTACTAAAGCAAGAATTAACTTGTCGCACGATAGATCGTTCTTCTATGGTTATAGCTTTTATCTTAAGAAACCATAAATGTAACATGAGAAAAGTTTCCAAAAGAATACACAATTTTTTTTTAAAATCTTAGATATGTGATATACCTTTTTGAGCAGCATAATGCAGAGGAGTAGCACCATTTCTGTTGGATGTATTAGGATTAGCACCCTTTCCAAGTAGATAATCAACAATGTCGATATTCCCACCCAGTACTGCATGATAAAATGGAGATTCACCTGACCAACAACACAATTAGCAGTTAGACACAATACACAAAATCCCCCCATTCTTAAATTATTGTTGTTTCAGTATTTATATTACCTTTTGCATCATTTTTCATATTGACATCAAGTCCCAATTCTTCAATCAAGTATTTGAGAACATTTAACTTCCCTTCTTCAGCAGCAAAATGGATAACTCCTACTCCATTATCATCTTTAATACTCATCACTGTGTTTGCTGGCCCTCTTCCATCATCATATTTTGCAATCAATTCTGATCATTTAAACACAAAATAAAATAAAAATAATAATAATATTATGTAAAAATTAGACTGTAAAATTGAGCTTAAAGATGTTCCTTGATATTTTTTCAGAATTACTTACCCTTTAATCGGTTTAATTTACCGCTTTCAGCAGCACTGAGAATAGTGTCACGTTTCACAACTGAAAGTGAAAAAGAAAAACAAAAAGATAAAAGAAAGATTGAAACTAATTGTTTGTTTTCAGAGTTTTATTGAAGAGAAAGGAATACATACAATCACGATATTCACGACGATCCATTCCCGGGAAAAAAAAATTGATCTCCAGTAAACTCTATGGACTCCAGGAAGAAGATGAATAGCGCTCAAGGGAAAGCGTCTTGCTTATATTATTATTATTGTTTCCTTAATCCTTGACATCTTTCTCCCATTTATCACTATTTAACAAACTAATCAACTATTTTACTAACTTATCTTTTTTCAACTACTTTACTTTTTGTTGAAAAAACATTCCACACTCAACCCTAGTTCTTCTTTAGCAATAGCAATTTTTGCCTTTGTAAATAGGAAGGACATACGAATATATACATATATTTTTTTTAAGATCAATTCCCTAAACTTGGTCTTTTAAGCTTCGGATAATAGATAATTTGTTACCATATCAACGAGGAAAAGGGAAGAGAACATATCGTATTCCGTTTCTCGTTGAATGACATATTTCACAGGCAAGACCGATGTCACTTGGAACCAAATACGTACGAACCATTGACCGGATCTTTTTCAAGACCAACCACCACTTTTTGAATACCTTTGAAATAGACCAATATACATTCTTTTTTAAGATCAATTCCCTACCAACTTGGTCTTTTAAGCATAATAGATAATTTGTTATTTGTGCATCTGACACATATTTATTAAACAAATTATATCATCCGTATTCCGTTCGATCTACTTTTCAATCAAAATTCATTGACCGGATCTTTGACCGAACAAATCCCTGTCACCGTCTGCGATCCAAATCTAGGCACTCAACTGATTTCATACTTCTGAAACCTTTGAGATCCAAACGACCCTGTCGCCGCATCCAAATCCCAGATCTAGAAACCTTTTGGACCAAAGTATTCAGATGTTTAGCATGCCATAAGTCAAACCGTATGGAACTAGTGTTCTTTGTCCATTTTGTAATTGGTAAGATGGCCTCATAAAGTGTTCTAGTGTTCGATATTGTCTGTGTTATCAATATTGTCAGCTACTACAACAACAAAAATCTACAAAAATTTGGTTAATAGTCTAAATCAACTACTTGCAGGTTCTAGTGTTCGATATTGTCTATGTGTTATCGATCTTGTGCCATTTTCATCAGTACATAAATCGTCATCCATGTCTTCTATCGGAGGGAAACCACGTGTTCGTGCTAATAACCATTGATCAATGACCCCACAGTCGATTGCATAACTAATTGTGCGCTCTAGGTATCCTGTATCGGTCATAAGATGCGGTTGGACTGCATCTAACATTCTCATGAGTCCTGGAGAATGATAAAAACAAGTTGTTCGCAAATTAAAATCTCAATCAAAGAGAAGGCTAAGAAAGTGATTAAACTGACAACGTACTCTTGCCAGCTAAAAGAGAGGTTTTAAGAAACATATACCTGCCACAATTCCATCTCCTGATTCTGACATGTCACATGTGAAGGGGGTTATAGGTGAATCCTCCATTCCATGAACCGAGCCATTATTATCCTTGGTGTAGTAGTGAATCTTAGAAGTCCCGTCTGTCACAAACAAAACCTTAAGATTTTCATGCCAAAGAGGAATGACCATGCCCTGCTTATGATGTGCAAATTTAATCTCTCATATCTTTGTCCAGCAGTGATGACGAGTTCAAGTAGAACATCTTAGCCTGCATAGATAAACGGTCTTAGAGGTGATTAAATCCTAGTTATGTATTTAAAACTGAAAATAAACTTTGTACATTCAGCGCTACTATAACCCAAATCCATAACATACTTTGCCAGATTATACCATTTCTAATATTTAATTCCCCTCCTGAACTTCCAGGAAACGATATAGGACTTTAGCTAGAAAAATACTCATGGCAGATTCTGATTGGATAACTAACAGCATTACAAAAGTTGAAGCAGCAATACATAAATCCCATCTCTTACTAGCTACATTCAAATTCTTTCTTTTTACTATTCTGGCAATGCACACAAGTTGAATGGTTTTGAATGCAATATTCATCCCAACAGTAATAACAAACTAAACCTAATCGCTTTAAGTGGTAAGAATATCCGCTATATTTAGAGTCCTCTAAGGGACTCAACTGAACATACTGGTTAATCGAAGTTTCAAAACGTACATGCATAGTTACTGATCAGTTCAAGAGATCTAATTTTCAGCGCAATGTCACGCAATTGTTCAAATACGATGTTTGCAGGAGAGCATGGCAAACATGGCACTTAACAGAAAAAGCTTGTACTCTTACTACGGCGATCATATTCCAAAACTACACCAACCAAGGGGTAAAACAAAATCTAGTGATAGCAAGAACAACCCCTTGAATTCTAGTATAGCTAGTTTTTAACAATGTTAATCCTAATCCAACATCGGAATTTCATACATCATGGGTATAAAAAGGAAAGTAAGGAAGTTGCTAAACCCCCAGTTGACTGCTTATGAGTAGAGCTAGTTTTTAGCAATGTTAATCCCAGATCGCTAAACCCCCACTTGACTACTTAAGAGTTGAATAAACTAGTACATCTTGTTTTTAATCCTAATCTCAGATCCCCCATGATAGCATCGGTATTTCATACATTACGGGTAGAAAAAAGAAACTAAGGAAGTCGCAAAATCAACACTTATGCAGGACATTTCCATGCAGCCAGATAAATCTATACAAAAGACAGCAGTGCCGAGCAGGCCAAACCTTGGCCATCTATTTCTCTAGAATGAACACATCTGAGGTCACAAAATATGCCGAAAGGATGCTAGATATCACTCACACAAATGTATGGAGAGCGACAACAGGATTGTTTTACGCTAATAATCATTAGCCAATGTCAACCGAAAGTGAAAAGAACAGCTACAAGATGACAGAAAATGAATAAGGTTCCACCCAAATGAAGTGCTCCAACAGTGGAATATAATATTTGGTATTCAAATCAGTAGAGCTAGAAGAGTACCGTGAGGACTTTTTGAGTATCTTCAGGCAGTTCCACCCAAATGAAGTGCTCCAACAGCACTTCCAATCGCAGCTACTTTTGCTGCTTTTCTGGCATTTTCCACCTGAAAAAACAATTAACTAATTATAGTTACAGAACTAACAAAAAGGAAGGATCATACAGGGCATTGACAATTCTATCTTAAGACACTATAAGATTAGGAGCAATAATTAGCCAAACGATGTAAAAGTCTAATTCTCACACAATCTTCTAAGCAAGACCATGTCATATCATATCACATTATATGGTCCATTGGAATGGATTTCACCTGTAACATGTCCTACATTGGATCAATTAGTCTAATGTCGCTTCAATATCAAATTCTCACAACCAGTCACCATTTCATAAGCTCATGGATATCTAGACCACAGATGTGAAACACAAACATGTCAAGATTAGATAAAAATCTCAGAAACACAGATATCTTAATTCCTTTTACAGAACCTAAAAATCAATGAAATGAAAAATACCGAAATTATGAGAAATTTTGATGAATCTAAAAATGAAAAGAAAGGAATTGGTATGACCGGAAAAGAGAGAGGAGGAGTAACATACCACAGGTCCATGGATAGGATCAATAGAGATGAAAGATTGAACATCAGAATTAGACCATTTGATTCCTTTCTCAGTAGCATCTATAAACTTCTTATGATGTTCAAGGAATCCCATTTTCTGTTCTTGGTGTTTTTATTTTTATCTGCCTGCCTGGGATTAATGGGGGATTAAGTTCAACGAGGAAAAGGGAGAGAACATATCGGACTCGGACTCGGGCTTTTACTTTGTTGGCCCATAACTGGAAGAAATAAATAGATGTTTAGGCCGAGGCATCCACATTCTCGTTGAATGACATATTTCACAGGCAAGACCGATGTCACTACGGGGAAATGGAACTCAAATCTGGTCTAAAATGTTACCAGATTATTGGGGAGAGTATAAGACAAAATATTTTCGAGTTCGCGAATTTCCGTCACCTATAACACATATATCATCTCATACCCCTATTAATATTAATAATTATGAGAACGACGAATGCCATTCAACCATGGAGTTTAATTTTGGGCACTCTTTCAAGAGTTTTGCATTAAGATACTAAAGATTCAAACTGGACTCTACCATCTATTCCGGTCCGTGAAAATTTCAGGATTTCTCACTCGGTAGACATTGAGTTTCCGCTCTTCCAAAGTGTTATCTCAATCATACTACCAAAAACCAAATCAAATAATGAGATTGAAATGTCAGACGATCATTTTTTAAATAAAATACAAAATACTTTTTTTTTAGGTAACAGGGGAATTTTATTTAATGAATAACAGGCGCCATATGCCTGCCTAAAAAAGTTTCCAGACAACTAGGAACGTTGTGTAGTTCCTCGAGACATGTTTTATCCTTTCTCACTTTATCAGCTAAGTTATTATTATGCCTCTTGACATGAGTAACACCCCAAAAACTAACAGAGTTTAATTGAAACTTAGTATCTCTCACTAGTTTCTTATACTCCCATCTCACACATAAACTTTTAGAATTAACAAAGTTAACTACCAATAATAAGAGGAGATCCCAAATATTCCTCATTTTTATCTATAAGTTCAACACCTAAGATTTGACTTTAAGTGTTACAGATGTTAGGATCCATGTTATTGCTGAAATGGATTGAGGACTTGTCAAAATTAATGACTTGACCAGATTGTGTATTAAAATCCTGTAAAATTTGAAGGAGACTATTCACACTGGCTAAATTGGCATGAGTAAAAAATGATACATCTGTAAAAAAAAGTAGATGATTTATAGGTGGTGCACCTCTTGCAGCTGTAATACCTTTAATGCTTTTAGAATGATGAGCAAACCATTGTTCAGTTGTTCTAGAGAACCATTCCATGGCAAGAATGAAAAGATAAGGGTCTCCTTGTCGTATACCTCTCCAGCAAAATACTTAAAGTACATAAATGTGACATATTTGACATGACTTGGTTGCAAGAGTGTCTTGAGAAAGAAAAGAGCTGTACCTATAGACATAGAGAAGTAAATTCCATACAGAAGCCATCACAAAAAAATGACATAGCCATCTTCTTCTAGACAAGATATTGTGCATGTCATGCAGTGTTCAACTGAGCTTCAACAGCTCCCCTGTAGCAAATCAGCCAGAAGCAATATAAGAAACAACCAGATGAGTATCACCGGGAAATGAGACTCGAGGACACTTGAAGTAAATGACTTGGGAACATAATTGGCTCAAAAAATAAAACCAACGAGAAAATGTTGGTTTATTAAGTAAAAGATGGGGGGAAAGTCCTTTTATTATTACTTCTTGAATCTGATAAACCATCTTGAGATTTGACGGCCAGATGTGACTTCAAAGTTCATTTTGTGATAAGACAAAACATGAACTCAAGGTTAAAAGCAATAAAACAAAATAAAGGGGGTAGATGGGTAGTAGAACTGAACTTGTATGCATCTTTAAGCTCTTGGTTATTAGGACTCAACTTCAAACCTTCAAGGAAGGCTTCTTGCGCACTACTGTATCTCTGCAATAAAGAATGCAACAAAAGAAACTTGAAAACACCGTTCGCGTTTTTTTGTTCTCCTACTTGATAAAGAGTAAAATTTTGTTTTCTAAAAAATCAAAGACAAATCAATAACAAGATTAGCTGCGAAAAAAACCTAGAAAGCAGCAAGATAAACAGCGGAGACACGAATACGAGAAATACATTTCACTTTATCTTTCTTTTGAAGGAAGGAAAAGAAAGAAAGAAAGAAAGAAAGAAAGAAAGAAAGAAAACACCTACTTTTAGTAAATTGTACGCTACACCAGCCCAATAGTATGCCTTAGGCAAATCTGGTCTTAGCAATATGCATTTACTGGCAGTTTCTAAAGCCGACTTGCCGTCTTTCACACGGGCCCAACACATACTCCGGTTAGAAAGTACATTTGCATCATAAGGAGCAATATCGTTTGCCTATATTCGCGCCATAAAACAAAGTACATTAGTTATGTGATGGTTGCTTCACATAACATAAGAAAGAATGAAAAAATGAACTAAAGATGGGAAAAAATGAGAGCAATTGTCATTAAAAGCAACCAGGTAAAAGAATTAATATAGAGGGGTATTAAGTTCATCGAATAAAGGCAGTATCAGGTAGAAACTCGTGAGAAGAAGAAAAAAATAGTTAAAGCTTTCAACAGAGTTTAGAAAATGAGTAGATCTCGAACAAACACCAAAAGCCTTATTGAATCAACGAAAGTATATATTCTCAATAAACTGAAAAATATCGTGTCAGGGGATTTAAAATAGTGAGAACAACCTTACATTGAACCAAAATACAACTTCAAGTATTGGAGCTACTGAAAAAACAGCTATTTGAAAGAAGGAAATGGGTGTGTAACTTAACGAAAAAGTTCCAGCCGTAGACTAATATTGTTCAGCTGTAGACTAATTTATCAGCAACTAAATAGTTAAGACTAGACCAGTCTGCTAGGTTATGCAGCAGTCTCTAACCCTCTCGGAGGGAGAAATTGGGATACACCGATACAGAGTCCAAACAGAGTTTATTCAACGATTTACGATAGAATGATGAACATACATTACTAGTCAATTAAATCTCAAAAAACTCAAATTGAAACCTCCAATAATGCAACAAAACTTATGTAGGTTAAAATGAATCCACCGTCATAAATTCAACTAAAAGCATCATCATTATGTAATTCATGGTTCATCTCCATCAAACGATATAGTCATGTTAAAAAGAAAAGGTACCTGTGAGTACCAATATAATGCCTTATAATAGTCTTGTTCCTTAAATGCTTCCGCTCCTTTTACCTTTGCCTCTTGAAACTTCTCCTTGGATTTCAGCTTCCACTACAAAGTTAAGGAGATCACAGTTATTAATACAAATTTAATATATGTACGCAACAAACTTTACAAAAACATCAGCTATGACATGATACAAATCACACTTGTGTTATGGGCAATCTTCTGGTATATATGTTGTTGAGCATGTTAATATTAGGGTCAAGTCTGATTTCAATATGTAATTAGCTTTTATTTGATGTTTAGTATTAAAGCATGAAGGTTAAGGAGCTGAAATCCCAACATCTCAATCCATGGAATAGACGAAAGTTGCAAGGTTACCAAGGGTTTACCAATAATGCAAGTTAGTTAGTTATACACATTGAACTTGCCTTATACTACAGACTAAGTTATATGTTGCACACCTATTCTTTAGCTTGATCAGATTGTACGTGTGTAATTACTCCACCAACGCTCCAGTCGATATATCCCGGAATACGAGAAGTAACAGGGAAAATAATCTCAACATCATGATGATGACCTTTGACTGCGGCAATTTCTAATGGCGTGTGTCCAAATTGTGAGAAAAATAATGTTGAATTTCTTAAGCCAAATTATACACCAAAGAGAATTTAGGATGGGTTTTGTTATCTTGTGCACCTATGCACAAGATAACACCCAATCATTGTATTGGGAAAGTGTAAAAAAAAATAAAAAAATTGGAGAGATGGTTTCCACTTGCATTGGAGAATGTTAAAAACATACCCAACAAATATTTGTTTGTTAAATCTATGTTAATTTGCATTATCCAATGCAAATGGAAACCATCTCTCCAATTTTATTTTATTTTGCACTTTCCCAATGCAATGATTGGGTGTTAACAAAACCCATTTAGGATTTATAGTTGGTGTACAACGCCAAAAAAATGCAAACACAAGCAAATCCACCATTCAAAAGTGCAAGATCAAGTATCTGCACATGTTACATCGGTAATACATTCAACAAAGCATGTCATCCGGATGTATTGATCTTGCATGTAGAGAGTAAAGATGGAATATGTAAAGGTTAAATAACATTACACAATTTGTAACATCCGGATCAGCACCAGCTTGAACTAAGCGCCTGATGATTTCTGTTAACCCTTTATGTGTTGCAATTATCAGAGGTGTTACTCCATACGATCCGCCATCAGGGTCAGCACCATCCTACAAAGATAGCATGAGGTAGAAAGTTTTTCATGATATGCAAGCATCAAGTATCGTACTAAACCAACTTGCTAAATTTTAAAGCAGCTATTTCATTCAACACTTATTGTGGCACTACTAGAGATTTCTAAAATAGTTTTTGACCAATCTGAGGAGCAACTTCTGCAGAAAACATAATCATCATCTCTTAAATCTCAAATCTGTTTTGTACTTTGCTTCTTTGGGGATCTCCTAAAAACCTACATTGTGTGATCTCTGGAATCTCCTAAAATCACCCACATTCTATATATACTGTATACAAAATGATTACACAAGTCACTGACATCTTAATTATGCATCAAAAAATACTCCAGCTAATTTCGGTATCCAAGATACTAGCAATCCCAGACACTGATATACTTAGAAGAAATACTAAAAAATGTGAAAACGACTAGATTTATGTAATATGTGAGCAAAGAGAAGTAATTCTATTACCGCAGAAGGAATTGAAAACAATAAAACAAATCCAAAAGCTAAAATTAAAAACACAAGGTAAATATTGAATAGCCCTTTGGAAGACTATTATCAATAAAGAGAGAACATAATTACAGTTACTGCTAAGAAAACCCCCAAGGGCAGGCCTGTCACAGGGTGCTTAAATATGGTACCTCAAGTAAAATCTCGACGCATCGTAATGATTGGGGTAGACCAGCTTTAATAGATACCGACAATGATGTAAATAAGCGACAAGACATCAAATTAGGCTGCATAGACAAAAGGAAGATATATTAAAGAGCTACATATAGTTGGAAAAGAAATAACACGGTTACATAAATATATTAAAGAGAGAGATTCTTATTAGTAGTTGTATTGTAGCTAACCATGGTTGACTAACCAAATCAAGTACCAATGAGTATTCTGCCTTAACTTCAATCTCAAGTTACTAGCGCTCAAGTGAAAGGATAATTAGAACCTCATTAGAGTATAAAGTTGAATGAAATTCCTTAATCCGCCACTCACTAAATTATAATAACTCTAGAGACGAAAAGAACAAAACATATCCGAAAACATAATGTCAAGCTCTGGGTACAAGCGGTACAACAGATGAACTACATAAGAAACATAAATAGGGTTTAATAATGTAGATTATTAACAAGTGCACATGTTTTCATGAACAACAAGTTACCTAACTTACATCTGCATTGTGATCCAACAAAATTCGTATAGCCTCGAGTTGGCCAATATTAGCAGCCACATCTAGGGGTGACAGTATAGCACAAGCCACTGCTAGAGGTGTCAGTGTGCCATATTTACATGGACCATTTACATTAACACCTCTGGAAAGTAATCTGGTGAGTATATTTGTTTGTCCTGCAGGCGATCTCACATTAAGTTTTATGCCCACAAAAGATAAAGATGCAGAATAGATTCAAAACAATCATCATAGAATCCAAAAAAAACACACACACACATAACGTCAATGGTACATAAGCAAGAACTTTAGAGTCGTTTAGAGTACTAAAGCAAGAAATAGCTTGTTGCACGATAGAGAATTCTTCTATGGTTATAGCAGAAACCTCAGCCTTTATCTTAAGAAACCATATATGTAACATGAGAAAAGTTTCAAAACCAATGCACAAATGCTTTAAAATGTTAGATATGTGGTATATACCATGTTGAGCAGCATAATGCATAGGAGTAGCACCGTCGGTGTTGTATGTGTTAGGATTAACACCCTTTCCAAGTAGATAATCAATAGTGTTGATATTCCCATCCAGTGCTGCATGAGACAATGGAGAGTCACCTGTCCAACAACACAATTAGCAGTAAATTGACATCATCAAGTCACCCCATTCTTTTAACTAAGCTCCGACTTATTTATTCTTCCATTTATTTATATTTACTAGTATAACACGCATGCGCGATGCGCCTGCCATCCAATCCAAAACCCTGTAAAACGTGCACGAAAGAGGTAATTATTCATGTTCTCAAGAAAAATTTACACACCCATATATTCTTTACTTCCACAGTCCAAAAAAAAAAAAGGAAAAAAAACACCAATCCCCATTGTGTATATACAACTATAGAAAGGGGGGTCTCCAGAAAACGCACAACATCGGCCAACCACACAATTTTTCCTATTAAAATCTACAAAGAAAGCCGGTTCAAATGTACACATCCATTTCTAATCCACCAGTAATCGTTTTTTTTCCTACTCATCAATACTTAGGTTTCCAACTCTAATTTTCTTTGCACCATACGACTATATCCACAAACTTGATCTGTTTCAATTTCGATCATTGCACTTCGCTTTGCACTGTCCAAAATACGATGCGTCAATGACTGATGTCCCCTTTTCTTTGTGTCAATTTCATGTTGGCGCTTCACGCTTCTTTCATTCTTTGTACCCGCAAATTCAAGATGCAGAAGTTATTCTATATTTTAGGGCATCGACCAAGATCGGAGACTTTGTTGTGCCGTATTGTGCAATTATAGCATATTATATGAGGTCTAGACTTGCTCAGTAATTCTAAGGTTTCGGCAGGCAAGTGTCGTGGTATACAGCTTGTTCCCAGGTCATGATTTATGTTCTCAACAACTCTTATTCTCTGCATAAGATAAGCATTTCTATGCATTTCTAGATATGCTTCCTATTCTGTTACAGTCATTGAATTATGTTTTGTTGTAGCCAAATCTTGAAGTAGTTGTAGTTGAACATCTGTTTGATGTGCATCATGACTATGGCACTGCTTGTCTTCAGCATTTTCTGCTGCACTAAGTTCTCGAAGGGGCGCTAGCTTGATTAGTCTAGAATTTCAGAGGATATCAGGCAGCTTATCCTCCACTGATAAGTCTGCACTGAAACACAAATAAAATTAAATATACATACAAATAATCATCGAGCTGATAGTATTTACTGATTTGAAAACATAAATGAAAGTTTCGCAATATAAACTGAATCAAAATAACCAAGAAGTTATCTCGAGTACTACAAAAATCCAAATACACCACGGATGGAAGAAGTATATGTGGGGTGCAATGAGGAGTCAGTTTAGTAAGCTTCTAGGTGACATTCAATTTTTTTTTTTTCATTTTTTTTCTTCATATATGACAAAAATGCGACAATCATGTGTGTTCTTGATGAGATGACCAACACATATAGCTCCATGATCCAGTAATAATTGAACGCAAATCATATATCCATGATCCAGTATCTACAAACCATTAAAACACCAAGATACTTTTCTAAGGTTCATATTATGTGGTCAAAAGATATCTATCAGATTGAGTAAATTATACTCCTGCTCCTGTTATGTACTTAACTTAAAGTGTGTTCATCAAATTAATACTGCAACTTTGTTTCAAATTTTATTGCCAAGAGCTTCCAGTTCCATCTCAGTTTCACTTTCAAACATTTTGTTTCTGACGGCACTTGCTATGTTTCTGACGGCACTTGCTATCAATTTCAATAATCTAAATAGCAATATTCCATCCAAAATCCGTAATTTATCCAAGCTACTCAATACCTGCCCATATTTTTAAAATATCCTCAACCTATTATTTACCAGTGCACTACCTGATTCGTTATCCAGTCTTTTAATATTGTTTGCACTGACTGGATGTCTTGATAATTATATCATAGGACATGTGCCACAAAATTTCTACCTATAGTATAATTGATCATGTTGTTTAGGTCTAGAGCTAAAAGCTTCAACTTTAACACTTCTTAATCCTGCACCTATTTTGGCCAACTTGTCCTCAGAGACATTAACTTCTCTAAAGACATATCTAATAGATCTTAAGATTTTTAGAATGCGAAGCCACCTAGCTTTCACCACCCACAATACCTTATTTTTGCAAAAACTCTATAAAACAGACAAAGAACCATATACCACCTTCACAGCCTCAAATTCTTCGCAGCAAGACCATTCTAAAGCCATGACAATAGCCATAATTTCAGCCACGTAGTTTGACTGAATGCCAATGCCCATACACATTCTGACAAACTAAAATCTCAAGGAAAAATAGAGGCACGATAGGGTATACAACTACTGTGACATTTCTATAGTAATCTTAAAATATTTAGTCAGATAAAAAAAAAGGAACTAATTCTTACATATGACTTCAAGAGATCAGGGGTTGATAGCAACACTTACTGCTTTGATTGATTCATCCACTAATTGAATAAGGCTTCAAGAGAATCAAGAGTTGACACTTCTGCCTGAAGACTTATTACTAATTAGTGGAAAATTGAACTAATGTATCAAAACTTAGGAACCAAATCACTGGGAAACTTGAGTAATAAAAACAATTAAACTTAAGATCGAATACATTAAATTTTCATCAACAAATTTGCTCTAAAGTAACCCTAGAATTTGAAATTACACAATCAAAAGAAAATTTCAACAACAAATTGGCCCAAAACTAACCCTAGAATTTGAAACAATGAAAAGAAAATTTCAGCCACAAATTGGCCCTAAACTAACCCTAGAATTTGAAACTAAACAGTCAAAAAGTATTCAGCCACAAATTGGCCGTAGTTCATGTTCACTTACTTGGGAAGTCTCTCCGAAGTTTGATCATTTTATCTTGTTCATCTGCTACCACCTTTGTCATGGATGATTGGCAAGGGGAAAAAAACCCAAATCTTTGTTTTGCTGTAGTTTTGTTTTGGTGATATGTTAAGTTAATCGATGAGAACGAAGAACGCGGACGTTTTCATAGATTTTTTTTCTCAATTTCATAGTTAATCGAGGAGAACGATGAAGAGAATTTCATGGATGAAGAAGTTTTGAGGAGAACGATGAAGAGACTTTCATGGATGAAGAAGTTTTGATTTTCTGTAGAGATACGAAAGAAAAAATAGTTGAAGAAAAAGGAAATGTGAAAAAACAAAAGAGAAAATAGTGACAGCGGGATTCGAACTCGAATCAGATGAGTCGACGTTTTACATATCCAACCCTGTATTTCCTCTTTTTTACGTGACATTTAAAAAGAAAAATGAAAATCCGAAGGGGTATTTTAGTCATGTGAAAAAACTTTACCAAAAATAAGGCTTCACCAAACAATTACCTTTTTTCTTTATATATTAGATTAGATATACCTTTTCCATCATCTTTCATATTGACATCAAGTCCCAATTCTTCAATCAAGTATTTGAGAACATTTAACTTTCCTTCCTTTCCTTGGGTGGCAGCAAAATGAATAACTCCTAGTCCATTATCATCTTTCATATTGACATCAAGTCTCAATTCTTCAATCAAGTATTTGAGAACATTTAACTTCCCTTCTTCAGCAGCAAAATGGATAACTCCTACTCCATTATCATCTTTGACACTCAATCACTCATCACTGTGTTCGTTAATCCTCTTCCATCATCATATTTTGCAATCAATTCTGATCAATTTAAACACACACACAAAAAAAAAATACCAAGTAAAATTAGACTGTAAAATTAAGCTTAAAGATGTTCCTTGACTATTTTTCAGAAATACTTACCCTTTAATCGGTTTAATTTACCACTAACGACCGCCCTGAGAATAGTGTCACGTTTCACAACTGAAAGTGAAAAAGAAAAACAAAAAGATAAAAGAAAGATTGATACTAGTAATTGTTTGTTTTCAGGTTTATTGAAGAGTAAAGAATACATACAATCACGATATTCACGACAATCCATTTCCGGGAAAGTGTTTTGATCTACAAGGCTCCAGTATCCAGTAAGCTCTATGGCACTGGAGGAAGAAGATGCATAGCGCTCAAAGGTAAAGCTTATTGATTATTTTGCATTGTTAGTCCCGACTCCCAGTCCTAACATCTTTCTCCCATTTATTTATTACTAGATGACTGCTGCCACGGTGGGACGGCCGACCAAAAAAATTGACGCAAAAAAACTAAATTTTGTAATCATAATTTATTTCCAGCATAATGACACAGAATCGGAGTACTTGTAAATTTATCAAGCGAAATTGTAAAGCGAAAAAATGTAAGTTTAGTTTCAGCTAAAGGAAACACTTTGATCACAGTTTTATTTTTATCTAAAATAGGCAAAATTGAAAAGGTGAAAGTATCACGTTTGCTGAGACGGGGTGAAAGTATCACTTTTCCGGATACAGAGTGAAAGTATCATTTTTCCTGACATGGAGCAAAAGTATCATTTTACTTGACACCACGTGAAAGTATCATTTTTCCTGACACGAAGTGAAAGTATCATTTTTCCTGACACGATGAAAAAATACCATTTTTCCTGACACGGAGCTAAAATATCATTTTTCATGATACGGCGCCAAAATATCATTTTTCATGACACGACGTGAAAATATATCATTTTTCCTAACACGGCGCGAAAATATCATTTTTCCTAAAACGGGGTGAAAGCATCACTTTTCCTGAAACAGGGTGAAAGTATCATTTTTCCTGACACGATGCGAAAGTATTATTTTTCATGATACGACGCGAAAATATCATTTTTCCTGACACAGAGTGAAAGTATCTTTTTCCTTTGTGGTGGTTTGCATAATGGCTATACATTCAATTTTGGAAAATTGTGCCTAAAGTGAAAGTATCATTTTTCCTGAAACGGAGGGAGTACATTGTTTTATTGGTTGTAACGCAAAATTAGTTGATGCTTAAACCAAAATATGGATGCATAATCGTTATTGCATCATTTGTGGTCGTTTGCATAATGTCTATGCATACAATTTTCAAAAATTATGCCTAAAAGGATACATACCTCCAAATTTTTCGTAAAAACTCTAAATTTAATATTGTTGTTTGTACTCATTGCGTAGATTTTTTTAAAATCTTTCTAATGAGATAAAATTTGTAAAATTCCAAGGCATGGATTTCTACATATGTTATATTCTAGTTTGCTTTCCAATTATACCCTGAAAAGATAAGATACATAAAGAGTTATAGTAATTAGACTAAATAAATTATAAGGACAACTAAGTAAATTCCATATGTCCGGACCAAGGACACCAAATCTAATATTTTTGTGTCAAATTGGAAAAAAAAAAAGTCATGTCCCATTTGACACAAAGTCACCGTATATAGAGTCCTCCCTCGCTTCGCTCAGTCGGCCTAATTACTAATTATTATAAGTAGTGAGCATGTGCGTTGCACGTCGGCAATATTTTTTTTCTATTTTGCAAACAATTTGGTCTTGCTTTAACACTATATGTTGGAGTTTTTTTTTTTATCCGAAATTGATCGTTGTTTGTGTATTTTTGAATTAATTTTCTTTACAGTCTTTTTCAAAAAAAATAATTAAAGGAATAAATTTTTTAAATTCATTCTTAAATCATGTCTATCTTTTAAAGGGAAAACATACAAAAATTTGGAGAAGCATAAAAAAAAATTGAAAAACAAAAATTTGGTATAGTTATTTATGCTTGTTGCACAATAATTCAAAATGCTTTCCAAATATATAAAGTTCACAAATATCCACGTACGACTTGGAAGATGTGAAGTTTCTAAATATTTATCTTTATTTTTATATAAAAATGACATTTTCGTAAATACAAAATTTTGTGAAGGGAATCTTTTTGTGACATAAATCTTTTTTATAATATTCCTAAATATAATGACTAAGAATTAATTTAAGGGGAGTCTAATGGTTCCAAAATCTAATGGCTAAGAATTAAACTAAGACGAATCTAACGGTTACGAAGGTTAATGCTTTTCTTTCTCTTATTGGTATTAAAAAGAGGGAGCTTAAACTAATCAAAATATTAGTAATATATTAGTTTTACGCATAAATGAAAAGTGATAATACCAATTTCATATGCATGCCAGATTGTTAGGACTCAAACCAGGTGGAACTATTGTTCTTGTGTGAATGTGCATTTTTTTAACAAGTAAGATATCCTCAAAAAGAGAGTATTATCATAGAACTTGTTAGAGCATCGCTCGGTCGAACTCGCATGCGTTGCTATCTCAAGCATGTTTGTCAATATTAGTGATCAAAACTATACGTCTTGATTTCTAGTTTACTTATGACTAAGTCTCGATCTAGGATAGTTAAGTATAGTTGAGATCCATACTCCATGTCGATTGTCTTATGAAGACGAAGAACTACTCAAGGAACTAGTGGAACTTCATCCGACCAAAAAGGTATGTGGAGACTTGAACTTATCTAGCACTCAAAAGTATATCTATCTCCTACTCTTGAGACAACAGTCGTATAAGTATGATAGTTTTCATACATACACATTTTCTATTTCGAGCCGAGTTTACTCGCCTATATTTTTCTTGAAATATGTGTTGGTAAGATTTCACTTTAACCAGCTTTCATCTTTACCCGTGATGAAAGTCATGATGACGTTTCAATCTTGAACAACTTTGATGACGATAGTCGATTCTTTATGTCTAACGACTATTATAACATTATAGAAGAATGTTTCAATGATTGAAATGTAGAGTTGAGATTACGTAACCACCTATGGATATAAGCATATATAATGTGTTCGCACATTAGTGTATAAATCCATCTACCAGAAACCAAGTGCGTGCATATGTGTGCATGCAGTATTGGTGAAGGAGACATGTTGGGTATGCGTACTGGCGGAAGTTCACGTCCGTGAATTTTTGCTGAGTTTGGAGTTTATGAACTTAAAAACCAGTCACCTTAGGTATGCGTACCCACGGAAGTTTTCAACCGAAAATTTCTACTGTGTTTTCAAACCCAATTCCGGTAAAGCTAGAGTACGCATACCCGTACGCGTACCCAAGCTGGTTATTTCTCAAATCAGTTAGCTCATGAACTTAAACAATAAATCAATAAGGAATGCAATCTTTGCAAACCGTGGCTATATTGTTCATGAATTGATTCGAGTGAATCAAACCTATTTTGTTTCAATTGTGTCTATGTATTAATATCTAAGCAATTAAACAACTCTTGAACTAGTTCTTATGAGTCATTTGAACTAGTTATGAAGAAGATGAATATGGTTGATATGAAAGTGCTCATATGGCCAACCATTGGTTAACTATTCGTGAACCAACCAAATGTACACGTTTAGGTACGGTTACTCAAACCTAAATGAAATATATTTCATTTGTGTGTGTGACAAGCTAAGTTTCGATCTATCGATTGAAAGATCTTATCCTGCATAAATCAGGTATTTCATCTAACGATGAATATTGAATGCTTTATTACCAAGGTAACTTAGATTGCAAACCCTGATTTGAAAACTATATAAAAGAGACATATAGCAACTAGAAAAAATTAATCCCCACACCTCTTGTGTGATACTAGTTGGTTTTGCTAGAGTCGATTCTCCTTTAACCGTTGGTTTCTTCTCAAGACCTTGTCGGTTAACGACTTGAAGACTTCATTGGGATTGTGAAGCCAGGCGAAACTGCTTCTCTTGTAGTTGAGCAATCTAATCTTGCCATTTTCTATCGTACGAGTTCAATTGAATAATTGGCTTGAGATTATATCTCTGATAGGGCAAGATAAAAAGAAATCACAAACATCTTCGTCTCATCGTTTTTTATTCCGCAATATCTAGTTTCGCTACCATACGATTTAGATTATTGTGAGGTGATCAATAATTCTAGGCTATTCTTGGGGAATATAATTCCAGGTTATTGATTGGTTCATGTTCACCTTGATTTTATCAAAAGACGGAACAAAACTCGTAGGTTTATCTGTGGGAGACAGATTTATCTATTATCGTAGAATTTTCTGTGTGATACACATTTGTTTATTAAAGTCTTCGATTTTGGGTCGTAGAAACTCTTGGTTGTGGGTAAGATCAGTTAAGGGAATCAAGTGTGTAGTATCTTGCTGGGATCAGAGACGTAAGGAGCACAACTGTACCTTTAATCAGTGTGATATTGATTAGGGTTCAACTACAGTCCAAACCGAAGTTAGTTTGTAATAGGATAGTGTCTGTAGCAGCTTAATACAATATGGTGTTCAATATGGACTAGGTCCGGGGGTTTTTATGCATTTGCGGTTTCCTTGTTAACAAAATTTCTGGTGTATGTGTTATTTCTATTCCGCATTATATTTTGATATATAATTGAAATATCACAGGTTGTGCATTGTATCGATCAATTGTGAAATCCAACCTTTGGTTGTTGATTGGAAATTGATTGATCCTTGGATATTGGTTTTTGATACCATCCAAATTTATATCTCTTGTATTTGATAAAGATCGCAGATTTCTATTTGCTTGAGTATAGATCAAATCGAGAGATAGAGATATTAACTCCTTGAGATGCTTTTTATTAAGATTGAGTCTGACTGTCTAGTTAATTCTCTTAAAAGTATATTAGGGTTAGTCCATATAGATTTATAATCGAAATATTTGGTGAGGTTGTTAACGATCAATACCTTGAGGAAATTCATTGGTAACGATCTTAAGGTTGTTCACAAATATTTACCATCATCTGCAGATTGGGAATATAGGGGGTACAACATCAATGCGGTGAGTGGCTATCTGAAACCAGATGATGAGGCATATCTAGATTACATGCCTTGGTACCTTAACGTGTCACTACTCATGTGGTACGAAGAGACGAGAGGCCCTTCATTAAGGACCGATATAAAACTCTCGATGTTCTGGTGCGTATTGTACGTTACCCCCTTTATGGGTTTGTTAATGTTTTTGGTATGATTGGTTAAATGTTTGTTGTTAGAAATGAAAACATAGAAGATGAATCAGATATTGGATAAACCAAGCAAAATCATGTATAAGAAAAGGAATAAAAATTAACGAGAATGAAAGGAGGACTGAATAATTGAACATTCTGGAAGATAAAAATGCCAGTTGATTCTTTTGGGGACACGGTGGAGATGAGGATAAGGAAGAAAACCAAAACAAAAATTCACAGTTGGGACGAATCAAGCATCGACTAACATGATAGTGACGATAATGATGCAAGTGACACAAACACAAATAATTTTTATTTTATTTTTATGTTATATATTTTACTTAGTTGTATCATTCCCAAAGTAAACCAAATACGGTCGAAGTAAAAATCATATTACAAAGACAAAATCGACAAGAAAACACGCCAATTGAAACTCTGAAAATTATTTCGGTTACTGAACACCAAAAAAAAATCACCATACATTTTTCCAGAAACTTTCAAAAACTGGTAAGTCCATACGCACAGTCCAAGTAAATCGGAACCGTGCTCTGATACCAACTGTGACATCCCGTTTTTTGGACTTCCAGCAGACGCGGATTCAACCTAGTGGGTTGGGTCTGATCCAGCTAGCAAGTCCAAATATCCGGACCGTCACTTGTGTAGGACCAGATTTTTCGTTCAAAAACATTTTAACAAATAAAATCCAAACTAAAATGGATTTTCATTAAATGAAATGTAATATTATTTTTGAAATTACAAAACTATAAAATAATAGTTACATAATTAAAAGTACACAATTGAAACCAACGAACACCTCGATAAAATTCAAAACGCGCTACCCAAATCCCCGTGATATATACTCCCTCCGTACCACATATATAGGCGGAGGGACCAAATCTCTTAGATTAAGAAAATTATCTTGAATTCATCATTTTCATGTTTTTTCTTGTTTTACCCTTTGTCTTATTACTAACACAATTTTCCATGTACAATAAATAAGGGTATTTGTGAGAATATTCATCTTGAAAATAGCTATCCGCCTATCTAGTGGTACAAAAAAATTTCAAAATTCTGCCTATATAATAGGTACGGAGGGAGTAATAATTTTTTGTCAGGTAGTGCTTCTTCGTTCTCTGTGAAAAGGGATGAAAAGGAGCGAGCAAACCACGGCCCAGTAGGAAGTTTCCAAAAACAATATAGTGTGTTGAAAATCAAATAAATGCAGCAGACACAATAAATAAACCATGCATAAAAATTCGTAATAATACTTACGCCATTCTCAACCACAAACACTTACTCCCTCCGTCCCTGTTATATAGGCGGAATATATGATTTTCTTAGTCCCACTAAATAGGCGGAGTTCTAGTTCCAAGGTGTTTTTTGACATATATGACCCTATTTATGGTGTATGGGAAATTGTATTGAGAATGAGACAAAGGGTAAAAACAGGAAAATACATAAAAATTTATAAAAACTATAAAATTTCTTAATCTAAGAGATTTTATCTTCTCTGCCTATATATTAGGGACGGAGGGAGTAAGATTTTCTTACTCAAAATATTCAAACTCAAATTCCAGATCCTTAATCTAGTTGTCAAGGTTGTTCCGGATACCACCCAACCGCTCCAAAGAACGGCCTCTCGAGAGAATGCCAGCTTTCCTGGACTTTCTGACAGTTCAACAATCTTCTTGTTTTTTTTTCTCCTATTTCTTTGAAACTACTCAATCAATTTTTTTCTTTCCAAATTTCCAAATTTCTTAATCAATTTAAGACCCATTCAACTCATTAAATTCACTTTCACATACCAAAACTCAATTTCATTCACTAGTAATATAATGCAACAAATCCAGTTTCACAACCCAAAACTCAGCATTAATATAATTTTTATATTGAGAAAAACATTACTACCAAGATTAAATATTAAAAGAAAAATTTAGAAAAATTTAACAATAATGGTTAATAATCAATACATAAAATTCATAAAAAAAATAAATTTACACAAAAAATAACATAATAAATTTAAAACAAACATAATGATTATTAGCAAGAAAATAAAAAAGAAATCAATATAATTTTAATGCTGAAATAGGTTTTGATTTTGATATTAGGCAGATTCCCTCTATCTTTTTTTAGCAAATCACAAACTCTTGAATCAATTCAAATCCAAACAAGGTATGCACAATTTCTAAGAACAAGAAGGATTAATGGTTTTCTTTTTGTTTTAGTATAAAAGATATAAATAGATACAAAAAGTATTTATAGACCCGAGAAAAAAACCACACTAAAAATACGCCACACACAATGCATGGCCCCTGCACGTCTCCCGAGGGGATGGGCCTACTGGGACCCACAAAAAAAAACAATGTGAGAGGCAATTTTGCCATAGCTTTTTTTTTTTGAATGATTAATTGGGGGATATGAAAAGTAATTGGGGGATATTTTACCGTTCATACCAGCATTAAAAAACCATGCCGGTTTTGATTTCCGGCATTGAAAAACCATGCCGACAAACAATAAAATATCCCCCAATTATTTTTCATATCCCCAAATTAATCATTTTTTTTCTCGGTTCATAGAGGACCACTGAATAGAAAAAGAATAAGGAGAGAGATGATAATGATGGATACAAATTGTTTTGGGTTTCTGTGCTAGAATACAAAAAGAAGAAAAGGTGTAGAAGAAGAAAGTGACGTTTCACTTTTTGCTTTTTGGTTTCTTTTACCTATACGTATTTTTGTTCATAAAACCCTAGCTTACTTTTAATTACCACTCAAGTTTTGATAAGGGATACATTACTTAGATAAATACACCCTACTATTTAGATGTATGCACCCCATACATACATTATTAATAACAATTGAAAGATGCACCAATTCTAGGAACAAAATATATACACGCGACACTGCATATACATGCACCATTATTCAGCTTGTCGCTAGGCTACCAACAAGAAGCTTTGTGTAATCGAATTTTTATGGTATTACAGTATTATCTAATTGTTCTATATAATAATGATAAAATCTTTAAAAGTCTTTGTTCAAAAAAAAAATTAAAAATTAAAAAAATTAAAATTTATAATAATAATTATTATTATTTTGGCAATCATAAATATACTCAAAGTTTATTTTTTTCTTTTACAAATTAAGTATATTATGAAAAACTTCGATTACACAAAGCTCCCATCTCGTTTCTTGTAAAAAAAATATTACTTATATTAGTAAAAGTAGTATTATTATGAAAAAAAAATTAAGTATTAATCAAAATTCAAATAAAGTAATATGGATGGGTTTAATGCGCGAAAATCGTATTAAGAAAATTTACAGGGTTTTACACTATTAACCCCTTAAAAAGAATTTCATCCCGAAATTCAAAAATCAAAAATACAGGGTGTTACACTATTAACCTCTTAAAAAGAATTTTTTCCCGAAAATCAAAATCATCAAGGATGAAATATTTCAAAGCTTAGCTTGCTAAATATTCTACTTTAAAATCCACAAACACAAACACAAATATTTTTTATTTTATTTTTATGTTATATATTTTATTTATTTGCCCCATTGGCCCATTCCCAAAGTAAACCAAATCCGGTCGAAGTAAAAATCATAAAATCGACAATAAAGCACGCCAATCAAAACTCTGAAAATTATTTCGGTTACTGAAAACATCAAAAACGAAATCACCGTACATTTTTCCAGAAACTTTCAAAAGCTGGTAAGTCCATACGCACAGTCCAAGTAAATCGGAACCATGCTCTAATACCAACTGTGATAGCCCGAATTTTCGGTGTTACATTAATTTTGACACGCTAACAGAATCAATCCATGTGGGAAATCATAAAAACCGATTCTTGTAAGAAAAAATGTCATTGTTTCTGTATATTTTTTTAGACAAGAATCATTCTGAGTGGACACTTGAAACGGCAGATTATGCCAAGACTATTTTTATGTTATTCTGCAAGTTTATAATCGGTATACATACATGGACATTTTCATAATCCGATTGTTGGAATTTATTTCAATATAATTAGTCGTTGAGTCTTCATCCATATAAAGACAACCTCTTTTTCAAGCACATCTTGCCTCAAACTTGCAAATCTTAGCCACTCCTACATGAACACTACTCAAATGGAGCTCGAAAAATGACACGGGAACCAGAAGAATATATGGAACTCGTGAGATCGTTTATTCCCGTCTTTCGCGAACGTGTTGATGAACTTTATTCAATGATTTATAAGAGAGCCAAAAATTCTATTATGAACACAGGTGGAGAGACTTAACGTTTCGATTCGTATATATCAAAAGTGATATTCGAGATTTCCGTAAAATTTGAAAAAATAATGTATGGACATCATCCATAAGCTCTTACTAGTGATAAATTAAGTAATTCGACATGTTTATACATATTCCATCATCTAATATTTTCCCTTAGCGTGTAATTCATATAATTTATGATCAAAGGATTCAACACCCTATGACATATACAAAATGGGGAAAGAATGTACATGCACACGAAGAAATATAGGGAGTTGTGGAAACATAATGGGAGGTTCACTGAAGATGTATTGGTGTGCAAGATTCGAGAATACACATACTAAATTATTCTATATAATGCCCAAAGTTCCTAAAACTATTTGATGTGACGATTTCCTAAAATTATGAATGAATCTTTCCTTTATGAAAGTATAAAATGATCGTTCGGTATCTTTTTTTCTTTATGAAAGTATAGAAAAATCAGTCTATATGTATGTATACGCAACCACCAGTTTTGATAAACGCTCTATGTCGTAAGTAGTATCCTTTGATTCTTGGTGTTCTTCATGGATGGAGAACATCCACACCAAAATCGTCCTACGAGAGCATGAACATTGACCGATTCTTGGTCGATGTTCTTATTTAAAAAAATCGATAATTTTTCATGTTTTGTGATGAATCAACATTAGTTGATCTTCGAGTTAACAATGTTAAACATCTAACACTAATTAACCAAGGGAAAATTAATAATTAAAGAATATAAATATAATTGGCTGAGGGTATTTTTTAGTTTAATTATTCCGTTTTTATCTTCTAATGCTAGGCCTCAGATGCCAGGGGTAAATTATTAATTAAAAATAATTGGCTAAGTTTTTTTTTTAATTTACTTATTCCATTTTTATTTTCTAGCGGTCGGCTTGTTAGATGTGTCCTACAAGAGCATGATTATCGACCGATTCTTTATTGATTTTAAAAAAATCATTTTTTTAAACGTTTTGGGATCAGTTAGAATTAGTTGATCTCTGGTTAACAAGATCGTACATCTATCAATCGACAGAATCAACATTAATTAATCAAAAGTAAATTAGTAACTAGCTAAAATAATGAATAATTAACTGGGGGATATGAAAACAAATTGGGGATATGAATAGTGCGGTTACTGTTCATACCGGCATAGTATTTTTTCCTTTTTGAAACACTATATCGGTATGAACAATAAAATTACTATTTCATATCCCCAGTTACATGTTCAAAATAATAGGTAAGGAATTTTTGTTGGTTTACTTCAAAATATCGCATTTTTATTTATTAATAGTAAGTCTCCAATAATTTAGGTACACGTTAAACTGATCGGGTTATATAAACATGTCAATTATTTTTTTTTTGAATGTTTATGAGTCCAATGATATTTTAATTAGTTTACATTCTACAATTTCGATGTACAATGGTAAATTTGTATCTAACGAAAATAATTAAAAAAAAAAAATAGCACACGCACTTGGAATTATTTTTCCGTGCAACATTGTCAGATAACCCATTTTAGGTTAGCCGTTAGCCATTAAGGTTTTGAAAGGGTGTTGCGCGTCCTGACCGAGAACTCACTTCTGGCTATATAAATATGATGCGGGAACAAAAGAGACAACTTCGTCGCAGCAAAGGGTTCTTCAGTAGAAGCAGCAAGAAACAAACCTCCGCATTCTTGATTGAAGCCTTCTCTTTCCCTCTCCTCCTTCTTCATGTTTGATCAATATCAATCGTTTGTTGTTCGGATTTTATCCATTATCTTAGTTTATTTTACTACTAATTGGAATCGTTGTATCTTGCAGGTGACACACAATGGTTGATAAAAAGAAGAGTTGGATTCTTCCATTAAAGAAGAAAGAAACTGATCGTGGTACTAAGTATCAGGTAAATTAGTTTGTATAATAATCTTTGTTAGGAATTTTGTTTCCCTGTGATCTGAAATATCTAGGCTTGGAATGTGTGTCAGGGAATAAGTTGCAGCAGCAGCAGCAGCACAAAGCCGAAACAACTTTACACCGTCGTTGATCCTGGGAGGAAGAAGAACCAGGAGGTAGTTTTTTTATCCTAGGATTTCTATATTTCCTTGTTTAATTTGTCATTTAATTTCCCTCCTTCTTGCAGATGATTTGTCCTCCTCCACCACCACCTTCACCGGTCACCCCACCACCATCACCACCAACTCCACCACCATCCCCTGCACCAGTGGTCTGTAATTTGTCAGTAAATTCATTGTTTTTCCTCTTTACTTCTGTCGTCTGTTTCTTGATCCTAATCTATTTCTTGCCACCATCAAGGTGAATTACGATGCACTCATATTATCTTCCACGGGGTATCCTGTTTACGGCCGTGAACCACCTGGATACGTTGTCGGCCGTGCCAAGAGGCAGTGGGTGGACATAACTAGTCCCGAAGTTCCCACCACACTCTTCGACAACAAGAAGAAGAAATATTTCTAAAGGTCAAAGTAGTCAGAAGAGGTCAACAAGGGACGTCATCATACTGTCATAGAGAAAGAGAGAGAGGAAAAGCTGATATTTTTAAGCTTTGAGTAGATTTTTGTATTCTTTCTTGTGCACATTGTGCAACAAACACCAGACGATTACTCTATTTTTTCTTCTTCTTTTTCTTCTTCTTCTTCTGGATTTAGTTCATGTAATTTAGGTTTTTCTGTATAAACCCTAGATTTATGGTTTTTCTGTATGTTATAAATCGTCGTGCTAAATCGTAGGTTGTGAGCAGATTTGCAAGCAATATTTTCCTAATTTCTGTGGATCTGTGGGTTTTGGAGAAAGGTGATTTTTTTTTGATGGATTTTGTAATGGTAATACAACCCGGTTAGTTGGTGTGGTGTAAAGTAGTTTGAATTGCAGGAGAATTGAAAGTTGATGGGGGTAATGATAATTGAGCTTTAAGGGTATGTTGCAACTGTTTATGAAGAATTGGTATGAGCAATGGGAAGTTCATGAAGTTGAGAAAGGTGTTGCGCTAGAATGGTACAGCATAGGAGAATGGTGCACCACTATGGGACAACATGAATTGTGTCCGGTACATTGGTTTGCCCTTAGTCTTTCTGCATTTGAGTTGTACTTGACTGCCAAAGATGTTTTATATACAGAATTTCAGTTCACCTGTAATCTGTGTGTTGGTTGTGATATTATGTGTGTCGATTAGGAGCTAGGACTAGAATTTGATGTAGAAATTTGGAGGCCAACATACGGAATGAATATTATCATTTTTGTTACATGGGTGTCTCATTTAGTTCAATTTTATTAGGGGATTCTTTTTATGTTGATTCTGTTATAATTCCAGTTCATGGTAAGTCTCTGTTAACTCTCAATTCGACTCTTTGATACTGCGACTCTTAGTGGATTCATTGCTTTGTCACAAACATTTTCTTAAGCATTTACATAAAGTAAACTCTCAATTTGGCTTTGTCACATCAGCTGTTTGTGTAAATGCTTAAGAAAATATTCCCTCTTTAGTCTTGGTTTGTGAATTATCTTTTATTCGACCCTACGACTAATTTTAGTTCACTCTTTCTTTTGATTTGTAGATGGATTCATTGCAAGATATAGCTTTGGGTTCTCTTTCTTTTGATTTTGTAGGTTTATAGTTTGTCTTGTTGGTCATATGCATCTGTCAGCAAGGCCAGACACACTTGGGGATCCTGCAGTTCATTGGTTGAGGCTTTTTCCGGTGGTGGAGAAAACTGTGGTACTGAAAGGTGAAGATTTCCCGTCTTTGCAAGCTACTTTGCTGCCCGCATCTGGTGTTAGTCAGAACCAACGTGACGTTTCACAGCATAGGCAGAAGCAGAGAGTGACAGAGGAAGCATTTGATCAGTAGAAGGATAGTTCTTATTCAGGGACATTGATACACATGAGCCCACAGATTCAATCTTCTCACCTTGTGCCAGCTCAGATGAGAGTCGGGTTGGGGGTTCTGGGTTGAGTAGCTGGATTTATACTTCCCTGGTCTGCTACCACTTGTGCGGTTAGAACCCACATCTGATTGGGCCAATGGCGAAGGAGACATTGGTCATGATATTTCAGACAGGGGAACAGATTGTGGGTACTCTTAAGAGTGAAGCATTTTGGGATGAAGACTTTGATTATTTGAGGGTTGGAACAGAAAGTTGAAAAGGCTGTTTCTTTGAGGTGTGGCTCTAAATCCTTGCTGCCTGTTTCTAGCACGCCTCATTCACCTATTCATCTCTCTAATGATGACCTAGAGGACTCTGGGGAATGTCTTGTCTTACGAAAGGGATGTCTTGTCTTACAAACAGCTGCGAAAAGTGACGAATTTTGTCCGAGACTTTTCAGTAGCGGAGGATGGAAAAACAGATAACATGACAAGCTCAGGGACTATTTCTCCTGCTGAAGATGAAGAGTGGGCTACCAAAATGATGAGGAGTTGCAAGAGCAAGAAGAGTTACCTTGAGAAAAGCTCCAGATGCGATGAGGATGATTGGAAATAAGAATTGGGTCAGGGTGAAAATGAATTGGGATATGCAGAAGAAACCACTGATTCAAGATGAATTTCAGGTAAATGATCTTGCTAGTAATGGGGTTGGGACAATCAATTATTCTCCCTTTAGAAGAAAGAGTATGACATAAAGTGATTGAGTTTATAGGCGAAATATAGATATGGATCCAAGTGAGCGCACAATTAATCAAGTTTGTCTCAAAGATTATCTGGGATTTTGAGTAAATCTCCAGTCCATTTTTATTATTATAGTCATCTACAGCAGCAGTGCAGATTTATTCCAAGTTTGATGCGAGTAGGACGAAATCTGAGTATTGCAATTTATTTTATTGATGAGAAGGGCTATAAAACAAGTCGAGCAGGATTCAGATGCTACACAAACAACTTACCAGGAAGGAGTAATACCACAATCTCCATAGCAAAGAAAAGTCGCAAAAGAGAAGTTACAGTGGAGATTGAAGAAAGAAAGGGAAGCGATCGGCATAGATATTCTTTATTTTGCCTAAACCATGTACATTGGTTTCTATCACTTGGACATCTACATTTGGGAGCAACTGTAAGTAAAAATCTGACAGAAAATCTTCTTTCTTTTCATGAATTGTTTACAAAAATTGCTCAAACTCAAAGATCAATTACACCAACCAGCACAATCAAATTGAAACTGAACAACTAAAAAACATTTTTATTCCTTATATTTTCTTCTTCCATTATCCTCCTTGATTTTTATTAGATTACAAGTGGGCCTTTTGACTACCATCTCCCCCAGCTCTGCTTGCAGGTTGCGATCCCTATGTAGCTAATATGGAACTATTGGCCATTGGGGGTCATAATAGTACATCAGGTAAGGGGCTTCCTTCCAAAAATGCCTTGAAGTGCTCTCTCTGTCCGAGAGAATAGAGCTTCACGAGAAATCCATCTGATTGTGGCAAAAGACGTAATGTTATCATTTAGGAAGTTAAGTACGGTAAACGATTGAATATTTTTCGTCATCCATGTTACAATTGGTAGCTGTTCAAGAAATTATTATTATTATTATTTTCTTTACATTGTTAATACATGAGTTTGAAGAACGCATCAGGCCAGAAAGAGCTATGACAATTAGGTGACAATATGAACATCAGCTTAGAAAAATTACTCACCACAGAAAATGAACTCGCTGAGATCCAGCGTAATAAGGCCTTGTTTAGCTGTATCGGATGAGTTAAAAAAAGCCCTGCAAAATAAAAGGGAAGGCATAGATGAGATGATTGCAAGATTCTTGTGGTATATCGCAGTATAAAACCTTGCATATTTTACAAGCAATATTACATGCAACAAAAAGTAGGTATGTGTCAAAGTACTAGGCTGCATCTGTGGAACACATGTTACATAGATATATGCCAGTGAAGCAATGAACACACTGCCAGCTATACATGTACAATCTAAGCTTGATCGGCATATCAAGCAGATTGCAAGAATATAGAAAGTGATATGAAGTCATCCGGCCACCCTTGTTTCAATCAAACCCTGAAATGGTAAAAGCAGCAACTTCCTATTTAATGTTGGTACATAAGCAGTCTTAACTTCCTAAGTGCAATCATCTAAAAATATATACTCCCTCCGTTTCAGAAAAAGTATTACTTTCACTTTTTCAATTTGGCAGAAGTGCAATTGGCGTCTCCTAGATTTGAATCGTCTCCTCTAAAATGGTCCCTGTATAAGCTGGTCTTTTATAAACTAATGGAACCAGACCTCGCCCTGTAACTAAAATTCCAAGAAACTTTAACCAAAGAAAGAAATCCTCCTATCCTATGGCTACGACGATTAAAAATGGCAAGAGAGCATTTCATTGATAAAACCACTAATTATCTACCAAAAGAGAAGAACTACCGTTTCCGAGAGCCTATTTACTTAACTGCAACACCATGCCCAAAGCAGTCGCCAATTTTGACGCTGAGAAGTCGCGCATCACAAGTTACTAGTGCTAAATTGGGAATGGCCACATGAGCCAGTGCAATTTTGTAAGACAATTGCAAACTCAGCATCAAAGTACACCCTTTTTGGCATTTCAAAACAAATTCAGCACCAAGAAGACAAACTATAAACCTACATAAGGTTTGAGTATTACTCTAAGCACCTTCAAAGATTCTCAAAATACTCTTTTAGGAAATTTTCAACGGAACTGATAGGTAGTTAAATAGGATTTTTTTTTTTTTTTTTTTTTTTTTTTGGTAACACTAAGCTCCAATAGCAGCATATCATCATAATCAACTTTCCAAAAATTTTGGTATTTACAAAGACCTGACTTGTTTCGATGTAATAGCTAAGGCTTGGGACATAGAGGTGGATGGATCTCATGCTTCCAAATTTGTCTCTAGGCTTAAAAATGTGAAAAAAGAAATTAAAATATGGACTAGAGAGTACTTTGGGAACATTCAACATAACATTAAAATCTGAACAATTCCTCAGAAATTGCCAAAAATACTCTAAAACTGCCTCAAAATATCCCTAGGATCAAACTTCTCCACGAAGATTTAGCCAAGTGGTATGATTTTGAGGAAGCTTTTTGAAAGATAAAAGCTACGGAAAATTTCATTAAACTAGAGGATAAAAACACAGGCTATTTTCACTTTTCAACTACCTACAAAGCCAAAAAAAACTAAGAATACAAGCTATTAAAAGAGATAATGGGGACAATTGTATAATTACCACTTTTTGGAAATCGTTCTGAAATATTATTACCAAACTGACTTCAAATTTTTTGATTTCCGAAAATCGAAAAACTAACTTCTAGGGTGCATCCCATCCAATTGTAGTGCCAAAAACTTTTAAAAAAAAAAGGGTCGGGTGGATTCGTTTGGCCGCCCTTACAATTTGGGTAGCCTGTTGTGATTATTTTGTTGTCGCTTATTCTTTTGGCTGCCTCTAGCAATTTTGCTGGCCTGCGTATAATTATTTTGTTGTTAGCTTTTGATTAATAAATACAGTAAGTCGGTTTATTTTTACTTGTGGGTTTCGGTTCCGTAGTTATTATTTATTTATCAGAATTCATGTGGAACTTGGTTTACACTGAATCATGCATCTATAAATACAGACTCTAGGTATCTCACAATACAACATATTTATCTCAGTGCTGATCTTATCTGATCTTATTGAGATATTGATATTATCATTATTTAGGTCGTTCAAGAGGAAGCGAGATGGAGAATCTTCCTCAAGATAACATAACAAACATATTTTCAAGGTCACGTGCTGACGCCATTTTATGTGCCAAGCAAGTATGCAAAAGTTGGAACAGAAGCATCAAAACTGATGCTTGGTTCCAGAAAATTCATCTAAACAATTATGACGATGATGATTCACCTTGCAACAAGAAGCAGCGTCTTAACAATGGCACCAGCCATGCTGCAGCTGGTGGAGATTCAACGGTAAGTTTCCTTTTCTTGGCTAAATCTTATGGAGTATCACCTAAAAAGACCACATATTATGGAGAGTATTCTCATAATGACGATGATGATGATGATGGTAAGTTCTTGTTTAAAGCGTTTACAGGACCTACCTCCAATCTATCAATAAAATTAACTATAGCGCCTCTTCCCATGAAGACCACTCATACCCTGGTTGGTTCATGCAATGGTTTGGTTTGTTTCGGTGTATCCGACAGTGGTAGATTCGTTGGTGGTGATCCTATCTACATATGCAATCCAGTTACAAGACAAGAATGGAATTTACCAAGATATAACATAATTGATTCTACTTACAATTACGAGGTCGTCCGTATTACATCTGGATTTTGTTACGTTCCCTCTACTAATCAGTACAAGGTCGTCAGAATATGCCACCACCCGCTTGATGCTTGGCCTGAAGATTTCGGAAATCTGCAAGTATTTACGCTCGGAGTTGACGTTACTTGGAGGCACAAAGAATATATCCCACGGTACCTGCTGAATTTTCACAAGGGGCCAAACATGCAACCAGGTGTCGTTGCCGACGGAGCTATTCATTGGGTGGACTACTTGAGGTGGAAAATAGTGGCTTTCGATTTTGTAGACGAGGTGGTATTAGAGGTTCCTACACCACCTTGTTTTGATTATCGAGGGCGGTCAGGCTATGATAACTCTCTTGATCTCAAGGTACTGAGAGGGTGTCTGAGTGTTGTTCATCGCAGGCCAGTGTATAATGGTTACACTGTGGATATATGGTCGTTCAAGAAGACGAATACTTGCAGTTGTGGTGGAATGTCCAACGACAGGGTAATCAAAAAGTGTAAGAATGACCGTCCTGATTGGAGTTGGATCCAAGAGTTCAGTATAAGAATGGAAGTAAAGGATATAGAGTACGTCCCTACACCATTTGCCATTACAAAGACTGGTAAAATTCTGTTGTGGTACAACCAAAGATTTCTATCTGTTTACGATCCAAAAACGGCGACTCTTAAAAAACTAGCAGACGGTGATATCGTTACTTGCGTCTATCAAACCATTCCTCACGTGAACAGCTTCGTTTCGTTGTAAGTTTCACTGTGAAATGAATATCAACATCGAAATCCTAGGATACGTTCAGGAAGAAGAAAAAAAAAAGGATAATGTTTCAAAATCAAAACCTTTTGTTACTGACATTTTGTCAAATACTTTTTCAAATCAAAATTGGAAGTGTCTTACATGGAATGACTAAATTCTACACCTTCTAAACCCTAAACAGAAGACGAGACAAATACAAACCCTTTTTCTTCTTTTTACAAGGGATGATTAAGATCCCTGCCTGTGACTGAATACAACTTCAACAACAACAAAAATCTACAAAAATTTGGTTAATAGTTTAAATCAACTACTTGCAGGTTCTAGTGTTCGATATTGCCTATGTGTCATCGATCTTGAGCCATTTTCATCAGTACATAAATCTTCATCCATGTCTTGCCATTTCAAGATTGATAAAAAAACAAGTTGTTGGCAAATTAAAATCGCAATCAAAGAGACTCTTGCCAGGTAAAATCCAAATTAAAAAACAAGTTTGTCCAGCAGTGATGACGAGTTGAAATAGAACATCTTAGCCTGCATAGGTAGACAGGCTTACAGGTGATTAAAAACAAGTGTTTAAAACTGAAAACAAACTTTGTATATTAAGCACTACTGTAACCTAAATTCATGACATACTCTGCCAGATTATACCATTTCTAATTCTAATATTTAATTTCCTTCCTGATCTTCCAGGAAAAGATAAAGGAGTTTAGCTAGAAAAATACTCATGGCAGATTCCGATTGGATAACTAACAGCATTACAAAAATCCCATCTCTTACTAGCTACATTCAAATTCTTTCTTTTTACTATTCTGGCAATGCACACAAGTTGAATGATCTTGAATGCAACCATCCCAACAGTAATAACAAACTCAACCTAACCGCTTTCAGTTGTAAGAATATTTCCTACAAGGGACTCAACTGAACATGCATAGTTACTGATCATCTAATTTTCAGGGCAATGTCACGTAATTGATCAAATACGATGTTTGCATGAGAGCATGGCAAAACTTAACAGAACACTTGTTCTATTACTACAGCGATCATATTCCAAAACTACACCAACCAAGGGGTAAAATTCTAGTTTTTTTTTGTTAACAATGTTAATCCTAATCCATCATCGGAATTTCATACATCATGGGTAAGGAAAGTAAGGAAGTTGCTAAACCCCCAGTTGACTGCTTATGAATAGAGCTAGTTTTTTAGCAATGTTAATCCCAGATTCCCCATAATCCAACATTGGAATTTCATATATTATGGGTAGAAAAAGGAAAGTAAGGAAGTTGAGAAACCCCCAGTTGACTGCTTATGAGTAGAGCTAATTTTTAACAATGTGCATCCCAGATTCCCAAAAATCCAACATCGCCATTTCATACATTACGGGTAGAAAAAAGAAAATAAGGAAGTCGCAAAAACAACAATTATGCAGGACATTTCCATGCAGCCAGATAAATCTATACAAAAGACAGCAGTGCCGAGCAGGCCAAACCTTGGCCATCTATTTCTCTAGAATGAACACATCTGAGGTCACAAAATATGCCAAAAGGATGCAAGATATCACTAATGTATGGAGAACGACAACAGGATTGTTTTACGCTAATAATCATTAGTCAATGTCAACCGAAAGTGAAAAGAACAGCTACAAGATGACAGAAAATGCCTTCTGGAATTTTCCACCTGAACAAGAGTCTGCGAAAAACAATTAACAAACTACTAACAAAAAGGATCATACAGGGCTTTGACAATTCTATCTTAAGCCACTATAAGATTAGAAGCAATAATTAGCCAAACAATGTAAAAGTCTAATTCTCACACAATCTTCTAAGCAAGACCATGTCATATCATATCACATTATATGGTCCATTGGAATGGATTTCACCTGTAACATGTCCTACATAGGATCAATTAGTCTAATGTCGCTTCAATATCTAATTCTCACAACCAGTCACCATTTCATAAGAAAGCTCATAGAATGAAATGGATATCTAGACCACAGATATGTCAAGATTAGATAAAAATCTCAGAAACACAGATATCTTAATTCCTTTTACACTTACAAAACCTAAAATCAATGAAATGAAAAATACCGAAATTATGAGAAATTTTGATGAATCTAAAAATGAAAAGAAAGGAATTGGTATCACTAGAAAAGACAGAGTTGTAACATAATTAAAATCTCTATACATAACTAAGATACATCAATAGCTTGAACATTGGCAACTTTTAAACAGGGAGCGGAGGATCAAAACAGGTAAAAAAGAGAATATCAATTAGGGTTTAGTTCTTCAATTAGTAGCAAGGGGGGGAAAAGCTAGTAATTTGCCTGCAGGTTTTATTTGAATAATTTTTCTTACTCTACCAATGAGGGACTAAATTTTTAGTACACCTACTTAAAATTTAGTCACACATTAGTTGAGCCAGAACAATTCTTACAAATAAACTTGTTTTTTCACAATAATGAAAGCTCAATTAAACAATACAGTTAAAAGTCACACATTAGTTGAGCTAGTTGAGCCAGAACAATTCTTACAAATAAACTTGGTTTTTCATAATAATGAAAGCTCAATTAGACAATACACTTAAAAGTCATTTTCATCATTGCATAATTTGGAAGATTTCTACAAATTATATTCGAATAATAAATGTAACAAGGCAATATCCACTTCAGATCACATACATCATCAGAAGGGTTTTTTGGGTTGTTCAGTACATTTAGTTGGTTGCATTCTACAGCCATATTTGCCTTCTCCAAAAGTAATACAAAACCTTAAATTCAAAAACGAATGTATGGAAAGCTACTATTAAAACACCTCCAGAGTTAAATTAAAAAGGTATTTATCAGCGAAACATCCCACAATTTGATATTGGCTTTCCATGAATCAGACAGACACGAAAAAATCAAGTCCTGTCCGGGATTATGAAAGCCATCGTTACTCAAAAATCTTTCAGAATCAACAAAAACAAAGCTATACACATATTCACTGTACTTTCTAGGCTCTCTTGGAAAGCTAAATCTCTTCCAACATCTAAATGCAACGCAACAGGAAGCCTAGTTCTTAAGGAATCCACAACTAAATCAACATTATATTTTTCATGCTACTCTTCACCATGGAGAGTCAGATGGAGAGCACATTTTGCCAATAATCACAATTCTTCAACAAATCAATCAGAAAAAACTAACGGATTATAAAGGGAGATCAGAAATGGTTATAGTTTATCGACACTGATTATTCAGAAACACGGACCAATATATCGTTCATCATCTCAGCCCCATTAAAAATAACAATTGAACGCCAATCTAAACTTTGTATTAATCAAAAATAAAAATCAATTTCATCAGCAGATGTAAAAATAATAAAAACTAAGCTTAATTTACAGATCTGAGGAAGATCAGAAGTGGTTATGGTTTATCGACATTGTTTGTTCAGAAACACGGACCAATATATTGTTCATCATCTCAGCCTCAGATCATATGTTGATTTATATAAAGGAAAAAAAAATTACAAAAAAAGATTGAATGAAATTGTTTTAGATGAAAACAAAAGGAAGAACCATCAGAGACTTAAATACTAAGAATCACGGAATCTTGATTCCAATTCATATTGTTGCAGTTATCTTTTCATCACTTGGATTCTTCCTCCTAATCAATGTAAACCCTAAACAAAAACAATCAGACGATATACACAAAGAAAGAGAGGCTGATCTCTGAAAAAAATTAGAAAAGAGGAGGTAGGAAGAATACAATGTGGAAACTACACAGGAGAGGAGAAGAGTGATTTTATATGTTTAGGATGAGGAGAGAAACCCTAATAAGCGCCGCTTTTGGACCTCGGCTCACTAGGGTTTTCTTTTGAAACGGCCAACTTTGTATATAAGGGTGTGTTTGGGGATGTAAACTCGTTACGAGTCTATATAGTATATATTATATTATTAGATTTTTTTTTAATTATAATTTATTAATAATAATTATATTATTGATTATATTATTACATGAAATTAGTTGGAAGCCTAACAAGCTAGGCTCCAACGACATACTACTACATTAATTGAACAAATTGCTATGCTAGCCTACCAGCGAGCCTCATGGGTAACCTTGCCAAGGGGAGCCGAAGCGGGAGGGGGGCGAGATTGTGTCACAAGGGGGCGAGATTATATTTATTAATATTATTACATGAAACTAGTTGGAAGCCTAACAAGCTAGGCTCCAACGACATACTACTACATTAATTGAACAAGTTGCTGTGCTAACCTACCAGCGAGCCTCATGGGTAACCTTGCCAAGGGGAGCCGAAGCGGGAGGGGGGGCGAGATTGTGTCACAAGGGGGGCAACTAACACTACCTTCCATGTTAATTCCTACAATATTACGCCATTGGGGACTTGAACCTGGGACCTCCTGGAACGCATGAAACTTCGGGGAACGGGGATGACCAGCTGAGCTAGGGCCCGTTCTTAAGTTAACAAGCTCCAAGGAGCGTACTACTACATAAGTTGAACTGGTTGCCGTGCTAGCCTACCAGTGAGCCTCATGAGGAACAAAGTCGGGGAGCCGAAGCGAATAGTGTGACTAATGTCTTCGCAAGGGGGACAAACTAACTCTACCGTCCATGTTAAACTTTGTAATATTACGCCATCTGGGACTCGAACCTGTGACCTCCTGGAGTGCATGAAACCTCTATGGAGGGCATGAAACCAGCTGATCTACAAGCCGGTTTTTTTGTTATAAGGAAAGCTGATTTGTTTAGGGAGAAAAACATTTTAAGGGGAAGGCTAATGTTATTGAGATGTGTATAGGGGGAAGCATTTACCATATTTGACTTTTAGAAATTATCTCGTAATACCGGTTTACCCTCTGACCAACCACATATGTTAACAGACAGTAGCAGCCCACTGAAGAATCATTACGCCCAAAGTAGAAGAAAAACACATGTATTCTTTTGGATGTGCTGCCTAATAAATTTCTCGTGTTGTCTTATGGCTTAAATCTTAGTTTATTAATTTTATCAACGAAATCATCTCATGTGAACTTTTTATTTGTTTTATAGCAAATGTTGCAATCAAATGGATATCAATTTTTGCAATCAAATTATTGTTTTAGTATACTTTGATCTCATCTGCAACCAACTATGTTTTTGAATTCAGCTGAATTTAATCGACGGAAACGTATACTGAACATTGGGTTTGAAGAAAAAAAATAGTTTTTGGTTTTTGGAATTTCGTTCATATGGATCATCCATAATGGATGTGAAGTTTTCTTTGCATGCATGATGGGTGCTTGATCAAATGTCTCACAGATTTTCATGAGTGAATTTTTGTCCGACATGTTAGATTACCTATATCTACCAGTAGATATTAAAGTTTATTGATTGGGTTATTCATCCTCATCACCATCCTAGAAAACAAGTGAGATTGAGATGGCAAGAGACTAATGTTTTGTTGTTCTGGTTTAGGAATTTGTTGTTCTCTTTTACTAGTATCGCTCCAATTGGCATTTTCATCAATCGTGTTATTTTTGTGAAAACTTTTTGGACATAAAAACTATAGAATTTAATCATGAAAATGATTTGGGGTTAATCATGCATGTTCAATGATAGCTCCAATATAAGATTAGGTTAAGATCGATTAGAAGAAGAAGAAAAATGAGGACAGAATGGTAAACTCGGTGTTTTGTTAAGGGGAAAGACACATTTTTTACCCCTCCCCTTGAATGACCCAAAGTCAAATAAATATACCTTGGTCAAACAATTTTAGCTTTCCCCCTAACAAAAATCTATTATTACTAGGTATCACCCCGGCCGCAACCTTTTTCGATTTGTTTTGATGTTTGGTCGGCTGGTCAATATCCTCCCGCATCGAGCCTATAAGTTTGTCGGGCCACGCGTTTCTAATGTTTTATTGTCCTAGGAAAAGAGAGGAGTAACATACCACAGGTCAATGGATAGGATCAACATAGATGAAAGATTGAACATCAAAATTATACCATTTGATCCCTTTCTCACTAGCATCTATAAACTTCTTATGATGTTCAAGGAATCCCATTACAAGAAGATTAAATAACATAATACAATTAAATAGACGACTTCTTTTTTGTTCTTGGTGTTTTTATTCTTATCTGCCTGCCTGGGATTAAAGGAATTTAAGTTTAACGATGAAAAGGGAGAGAACATCTCGGACTCGGGCTTTTACTTTGTTGGCCCATAACTGGAAGAAATAAATAGATATTTAGGCCGAGGCATCCAAATTCTCGTTGAATGACATATTTCACAGGATAAGACCGGTGGCACTACGGGGAAATGGAACTCGGATCTGGTCTAAAATATTACCAGATTATGGGAATTTCCGTCATCTCCCATATCATCTCATACCCCTATAAATAATCACGGGGAACGACGAATGCCATTCAACCATGGAGTTTAATCTTGGGTACTCTTTCAAGAGTTTTGCATTAAGATACTAAATATTCAAACCAGACTCTACCATCTATACCGGTCCGTGAAAGTTTTAGGATTTCTTGCTCGGTAGACCTTGAGTTTCCACTCTTCCAAAGTGTCAACTCTTTTTATGGTATTCCTTGCACAAATCATACTTTCAAAATCCAAATCAAATGATGAGATTGAAATATCAGGTGAACTTTTAAATAGAATGCAAAATACTTATGGTACATAAATGTGGGACATATTTGACATGACACGTTTGCAAGAGCGTCTTGAGAACGACAGTAACCTAAGAAAAAGGATGTACATAAAGACATATAGAAGTAAATTCCATACAGAAGTTATCAAAAAAAAATGACATAGCCATCTTCTTCTAGAGAAGATATTGTGCATGTCATGCAGTGTTCAACTGAGCTTCAACAACTTTCTTGTAGCAAAGCAGCGAGAAGCAATATAAGAAACAACCAGATGAGTATCACCAGGAAAAGAGACTAGAGAACACTTGAAGTAAATGACTTGGGAACATAATTGGCTCAAAAAATAAAACCAACGAGAAAATGTTGGTATATCAAGTTTAAAATGAGGGAAAATCCTTTTCTTATTACTTCCTGAATCTGATAAACCAACTCGAGTTTTGACTGCCAGATGTGACTTCAAAGTTCATTTAAGTTCTTGGTAAAAATCGAGAGGTAAAAATCGATAAAGTAAAATTAAGGGGGTAGATGGGTAGTAGAACTGAACCTGAATGCATCTTTAAGCTCTTGGTTATTAGGACTCAATTTCAAACCTTCGAGGAAGGCTTCTTGCGCATAAATGTATTTCTGCAATAAGTTATGCAACAAAAAAAACTTGAAAACACTGTCCTCGTTTTTTTGTTCTTCTACTTGATGAAGTGTAAAAATTGTGTTCTAGAAAATCAAAGACGAACCAATAACGAGATTAGCTGTGAAAGAAACCTAGAAAGCAGCAAGATAAACAGCGGAAAGACGAAATGAGGGATACATTTCACTTTGTCTTTCTTTTGAAGGAAGGAAAGAGAAAGAAAGAAAGAAAAACACTTACTTTTAGTAAGTTGTATGTTATACCAGCCTGATAGTGATAGTATGCCTTAGACCAATCTGGCCTTAGGAATATACATGCTTCAGCAGCTTCCAAAGCCAACTCGCAGTCTTTCAAACGGGACCAACACATACTCAGGTTAGGAAGTAAAATTGCGTCATACGGATCAATTTCATTTTCCTATGTTTGCGTCATAAAACAAAGGATATTAGTTATGTGATGGTTGCTTCACATAACAAAAGAAAGAATGAAAAAATGAATTCAAGAGGTCAAACAGAGTTAATTTAAGGATTTGCGATATAATGTTGAACATATATTGGTAGTCAATTAAATCCCAAAAAACTCAAATTGGAACCTCCAACAACGACAACAAATCTTATATACGTCAAAATGAATTCGCTGAAGTTAACAATTCTCGCTCTCAAAGTCAACTAAGAGGATCATCATTGTGTAATTTAGGGTTTACTTCCATCAAATGATATATAATCTTAAAAAGAAAAGGTACCTGACAGTACCAAAATAATGCCTTATGATAATCTTGTTCCTTAAATGCTTCTGCGCCATTTAGCTTTGCCTCGTGAAACTTCTCCTTGGCTTTCAGCTTCCACTTCAAAGTTAAGGACCTCATAGTTATTAATACAAATTTTATATATGTACCACAACAAAGGTTACAAAAGCAACAGCTATGACATGACAAAAATCACACTTGTGCTATATTTTATTAAAAATGGATATACATGTAATAAATAAATAAAAGGATCACGGGTTATGATGCAACTTTGATAGTTGATGTTGACCATTAATTGATTCGTCTCTATGCACTCACACGAAATTGATCGAAGTATCGACGGGATCTTTAGAACTGTTTGTAGATCTAAATATGTCTTCTGATAATCCATTGTTAATAGGCTCTGTTTTGTGCATGATTGATCACAAGAGATTCAGGTGGTGTTGTGCAGATATTTATTGAAGATTAAAGAAGATTTGAAGACAAAGAAGATATCTGATTTGGTTTATATATCTTTTGGTGTGCACAAACCTTGATCGTCTGGGATCCAACTAGAATCATATTTATTCGATTGATTAGTTGTGTAAGATCGGCATCACCTTATGGTTTCTTGTTTGATTCTATATTGATTAATTGCAAATCTACACTCTGCGACTTCAAGTTAGTGTTGAACTTTTGGTTTTTAGTTGTTGGATAGATTCATCTTTTCACGACCAAAATCAAATACCATTATAACCACCTTCTTAAATCCTTCAGAACTCTAAAACCTTTAAAATACCAATCATTCAATACACCATTTAAACGACATCAAATTTCACCCAAAACTTCCTAAAGCAAATGGATTTTATTGGTTAAACAGAATAGCCTTTGCAAATGACTTGAGATATCTTCATCTGAAAGAATCAAGAGAGTTGTTACTAAACAGATTTGTTGTTCCTTTACTGTTTGGAATACGATCCAAAGGAATTGTTCCAGTGCGTGCACTTATTGAATGTCAGAAGCGCAAGGATATTGAAGAAACTACGTAAACTATAGGTTTAGTTGTTTGGTCTCAACCATACGAAGTTGGTTTAGATTTTGCATAGCGGATTAATTCTGAGAGTATTCCACTATGGACTTGGTCCCGGGTTTTTCTGCATTTGCGGTTTCCTCGTTAACAAAATCTTGATGTGTCTTTTACTTTTATTTTACGCAATTATAATTTTTGTTATTATAATTTAAAGTAACTTACACAAACGTTAACTCTGTATTACTTGATAGTGATCATATAGAGTTTGGTTAAGTCCAAACCTATTATCAAGTAATCACACTTTGATTATTGTATTGTCTCGGTCTCATATCCATAGACGATCACACAAAGTGTGAATACCGATTTATCGTATTGTCTCGACTTTATCCATAGACAATCACTTTAGGTAAGAGGACTTATAGGTGGATAATTTAAAGATTGTGGCGTATTTGGGTATCCTCGCCTTTTCACTAACCGAGTTTCCAAATGCGAGTTGGAATTGTGAATTTTGCAACCAAACCCACCATAATCATTTTTTATGGTCATAACAAAAACAAAAGTAACTTATTTTTCATAGATTTAAATTAGATTAAATCAAATGCAAAAATCATACTACAAACATCGCATCCTAGTCATAATAATTTTTACATACATATTTATCTTAGCGGAAGTAGTACTTTATTGATCAAAGAAGATGAAGATTGATTTTGTTAAGTCTAGTGATGTTTCAAGCTTTCAACCTATTTTTTGATGAATCAAAATAAAAATTCATAAAGTTTTGTTTTTTGTAAACTACTAATAATTTTCAACTTGAATTGACCCATTTTTAATATGTTGAATGTAGAACTAAAAACCAAGTGTCAATTAACCTATTGAGAAATTTCTTTCGAGGACCTTTTTGACATTTGAGTTAGCAAACCTAATGAAGAAAATTTCTCCCGAGACTTAACGCGATTTGAGTTTGTGAATCTAAAAGGATAATTTTGTGAAATACGACTTTTGAGCATTTGGTTTTGCGAACGTAAGAGGCTTCAATGTTTTGTATAACTTCATTTGCGAAAATCTATAAAGTTGTTGAGTTCACAAAAGATAAATAGTTAACACACTTCTTTAATTTTCAAGAAAAAACATTTCACACACTTAAAAATTATGTTGGATACCAATTAGTTGGTAAGTGTGTATAAAAGGTTCTAACTCTAGATTAAAATTTAGAGTAAGTGGAGTTTTAAATTGTAAATGAAAACTATAGTTAGCCATAGAAAAGAGAAATCTAGAGGAACCTAGAGCTTTAATCAAAGTAAAGTCTAAAGAATTTTAGGAAGAGTCAGATAAATGAAGCAAAAGGCATGACTCAATCTTTTTTTAAGTCTTGCTTCACCAACACTACTAAAGAGTTAGAATCTCGAAGGAAAATTAATGCAATACATGGATCAAAGCTTGTATTTATGTATGTGAATGGAAAAAAAACAAGAAGAAAAAGAGACTATTGTGTGATTATTATGTGTATGGGTAAAATCAAAGGAGAAAAAAGAAGATGAAGATTTCTCCAACAAATAAAAAAGAAGAAAGAAAAAACAATTGCTCGTAGAAACAATGTTTAGAGAAAAAGCATCAAACATTGTTTAAAGAAATTTAGGGTAAGTACATTCATGAACTAATTTGATATGAATCGTGAAAGTGGAAATCGAATTGGTGTTGTTATTCAAAAGATAAGACCATGTGCATATCTTTGGGATGAGAAAATAAGAGGGTAATGATCAACACTAAAATATTACCATAAGATTTAAATTAGGATTTCTTTTTTTCTTTATTAAATCACCTATTATTTCAAATCCTAGTCATAATAATTTTTCTCTTTCGTTTTAATGAGTTCATGGACTTAAAAGATAAATAGGTCAAACTATTGGCTTTGGACTCATTCAATCTTCTTTAATTTTCAAGAAAAACATTTCACGCACTAAAAAATTATGTTGGAAAGTATAATTCGAGTGATTCAGGAAGATTGAAGCTAAAGCTTTAGATGAATCAAAATAAAAATCTAGGTCAAACCCATTTTTCCAGGTGTAGGAAAGTTCATAGAACTTATAATCTTACGATACTGAAGTTGTTGGACAAGGTTAACACACCACAATGATACCAACTTGATTAAAATTTATGTGGTTTTAAATTGCGCACCAAAGTGTTGGGTATATGCGACAGTTCTTTTGGGTGAAGGAAAATTAATGCAATACATGGATCGGTATTTGTATGAATGCTATTGTTATTATGTGTATGGGTAAAGGTGAAGATTTCTCCCTAGGAAACAATGTTTACATTTGTTTAAAGGAAGTACATTCATGAACTAATTTTATGAATCGAAAGGGAAATCGTTGGTGTTGTTATTCATTGCATATCTTTGGATTACCAATATGTGTGAGTTAGTAGAACCGATCATAACTTATTATGTATCTTGGTATAACTAGTCACAATGCCTGACTTTGATTTGGTATGACTTTTATTAATGTAACCGATCCTAAGTAATCACCTGAGATGGTATGATCGATATTTGTAATTGGTTTGACCGATCCTAATAATTGGTGTGACCGATCACAAAAGAGTTTAGTGATCGATCATTGTAATTGGAGTAACTGGTTTTGGTAATTGGTGTAACCGATCCTAGAGACTTGTGTAACCGATCACAAGTAATACCATGAGTATATGGTAACCGGTCTTGGTAATTGACGTAACCGATCCTGGTAACTGATGTAACCGGTGCTAGTAACCATATTAAGGTGGAACCGATCCTTGTATTTGGTAAAACCGTAAACCCATGATTAGTGATTTGATATTTGATCAATCACATAGTTATATTGGAATACAGATGAACCAATTCTAAACTCGTTTGGAAGTGTGGTATAATTGATTCCAAGATTGTAAATATGAAAGAGGATTTACAAAGAAAAGATGTTGACATACTTTGAACATGATCAGTAACTCTTATCTTTTATTGTTCAAAGATATTTCTTAATAACTCAAGGAGATCCCGGACCGAAATAAATTAAGAATCTTTTAATTAAGTTTGTTAGTTTTATATGCTTTAATTACCAGCAATTAAATGCATATCTCTAGAGAATAAAAAATGGTAATGTGCATTTACTAATTGAAGATTTTATATGAGGGACTTCGGAAATATTGGATAAAGTATTTTCAGGAATTATGAAAACCTATTTGAGAATTTATTGCATATCTTGAGAATATTCGGTTTTAGAAATTCCTTGGTGTCCAAACATCCTTGGTCTATAAACACCCAAGTTTGCATTTCAAGAAACTATCCTAAGAGCCAGGAAAACTTTATCATTTTGTTGTTTCTGGTGGAGTCATCTATCCGGAGAGGAAAGTACCCTAATTAGGCGAAACCTCTTACGACCGCTCGTTTAAAGACTTCTGTGCGATCAAGAAGTTCTACGAGTACCGTTGGTGGGAAACTAGATAATTGCAGTTTATTTTAGTTTTTGATTGATTTGATTTACTAACTGTTGTTGAACTTTGAATGCACCTAGTTTGTTTATTCTTGAGAATCTTCTCTTCTGATATACGATTCACTCAAACTTGATCGAAGTATCGACGGGATCTTTAGAACTGTTTGTAGATCTAAAGACGTCTTCTGATAATCCATTGTTAACAGGCTCTGTTTTGTGCATGATTGATCACAAGAGATTCAGGTGGTGTTGTGCAGATATTTATTGAAGATTAAAGAAGATTTGAATACAAAGAAGATATCTGATTTGGTTTCTATATCTTTTGGTGTGCACAAACCTTGGTCGGCTGGGATCCAACTAGAATCATATTTATTCGATTGATTAGTTGTGTAAGATCGGCATCACCTTATGGTTTCTTGTTTGATTCTATATTGATTAATTGAAAATCTAAACTCTGCGACTTTGGTAGTTGTTGGATAGATTCATCTGACCAGGCAAAGGAGTTTATTGGTTAAACGGAAGAGCCTTTGCAAATGACTTGAGATATCTTCATCTGAAAGAATCAAGAGAGTTGTTACCAAACAGATTTGTTGTTCCTTTACTGTTTGGAATACGATCCAAAGGAATTGTTCCAGTGCGTGCACTTATTGAATGTCAGAAGCGCAAGGATACTGAAGAAATTATGTAAACTATAGGTTTAGTTGTTTGGTCTCAACCATACGAAGTTGGTTTAGATTTTGCATAGCGGATTAATTCTGAGAGTATTCAACTCTGTACTTGGTCCCCGGGTTTTTCTGCATTTGCGGTTTCCTCGTTAACAAAACCTTGATGTGTCTTTTACTTTTATTTTACGCAATTATAATTGTTGTTATTATAATTTAAAGTAACTTACACAAACGTTAACTCTGTATTACTTGATAGTGATCATATAGAGTTTGGTTAAGTCCAAACCTATTATCAAGTAATCACACTTTGATTGTTGTATTGTCTCGGTCTCATATCCATAGACGATCATACAAAGTGTGAATACCGATTTATCGTATTGTCTCGACTTTATCCATAGACAATCACTTTAGGTAAGAGGACTTATAGGTGGATAATTTAAAGATTGTGGCGTATTTGGGTATCCTCGCCTTTTCACTAACCGAGTTACCAAATGCGAGTTGGAATTGTGAATTTTGCAACCAAACCCACCATAATCATTTTTTATGGTTAACATAACCATAAGATTTAAATTAGGATTTCTTTTTTTTTTCTTTACTAAAATCACCTATTATTTCAAACCCTAGTCATTATAATTTTTCTGTGAGTGATTCAGGAAGATTGAAGCTAAAGCTTTAGATGAATCAAAACAAAAATCTAGGTCAAACCCATTTAGCAAGGTGTAGGAAAGTTCATAGAACTTATAATCTTCCGATACTGAAGTTGTTGGACAAGGTTAACACACTACAATGATACCAACTTGATTAAAATTTATGAGGGATTAAATTGCGCACCAAAGTGTAGGGTATATGCGACAGTTCTTTTGGGCGAAGGCAAATTAATGAAATACATGGATCCATGATCTAATAAAAAATATTGGAAAGTCTTTTAAAAATATTTTCAATTCAACCGGTCGATTAGTAGAAATTCATACAAGGGCGGAAAAAGCAGTCAAAAAGGGAGTTGTGTTTATTTAGGATTGCAGCTAACCCAATTGAAGGGTTGTATTTGCATAACAAACGTCATTTTAATGCTTCTAGAAGGGGGGATTTGGGCCATAACAATGTAATGCTCCAGGCCTGGTCTATAAGACGGCTCTGCTTGCGTCTATCAAACCATTCACGTAAACAACCTTCTTTCGTTGCAACTTGCAAGCAACATAGAAATGCTACTCGGAATACTTCAAAATTGGCTGTAACTGTACCATGGCATAGCATGGCATGAAGAACAATACTTTCAAAATTGGAATTGTCTTACATGGAATGACTAAATTCTACACCTTCTAAACCCTAAACAGAAGACGAGACAAATACACACCTTTTTCTTCTTTTTACAAGGGATGATTAAGATCCCTGCCTGTGAATACAATTAAAACAACAACAACAACAAAAATCTACAAAATTTTGGTTAATAGTTTAAATCAACTACTTGCAGGTTCTAGTGTTCGATATTGCCTGTGTGTTATCGATCTTGTGCCATTTTCATCAGTACATAAATCTTCATCCATGTCTTCTTTGGGAGGGAAACCACGTCTTCGTGCTAATAACCATTGATCAATGACCCCACAGTCGATTGCGTAACTAATTGTGCGCTCAAGGTATCCTGTATCGGTAATAAGATGCGGTTGGACTGCTAACATTCTCATGAGTCCTGGAGATTGATAAAAACAAGTTGTTGGCAGATTAAAATCGCAATCAAAGAGAAGGCTAAGAAAGTGATTAAACTGACGACGTACTCTTGCCAGGTAAAAGAGAGGTTTTAAGAAACACATACCTGCCACAATACCATCTCCTGATTCTGACATGTCACATGTGAAGGGGGTTATTGGTGGATCCTCCATTCCATGAACCGAGCCATTGTTATCCTTGGTGTAGTAGTGAATCTTAGAAGTCCCGTTTGTCACAAACAAAACCTTCAGATTTTCATGCCAAAGAGGCATGACCGTTTCCTGCTTGTGATGTGCAAATTTAATCTTGTCGTTGTCTTTGGTGTCAAATTTCTCTGAAGGCTTCATCCCACAGAGAAACTCAAGTTCTTGCTTGGTAACCTCAATAATGTCAGACAGATTCCAGGCTTGTTGTATAAACATCTTAGTTTCCTCATTAGACTTCCATAACGGTAATGGAAGGTTTAAATCGAAGAAAATATCCGAGCCTAATTTCCTCGCAATTCTAATGGCCCGTAATGTAGTAGATCTCATGTCTTTGTCCAGTAGTGATGACGAGTTAAAGTAGAACATCTTAGCCTGCATAGATAGACGGGTCTTAGAGGTGATTAAATCCTTGTTAAGTGTTTAAAACTGAAAATAAACTTTTGTATATTAAGCACTACTGTAACCTAAATCCATAACATACTCTGCCAGATTTTAACATTTCTAGTATTTAATTTCACTCCTGAACTTCCAGGAAACGATATAGGCCTTTAGCTAGAAAAATACTCATGACAGATTCCAATTGGACAATTAACAGGATTTTTAAAAGTTGAAGCAGCAATTGCGGATGTAAGATCAGGTTAACTACTGCAAAGATAAAATGTGAACCATTTTTAAGAAGTTCTGAGGATAGGAAAGTATTGTTTTACCTCTTTCAGCACATCAATGTTGATTTCAGATTTTGATAACGAGTCTTCAGCGCATGGTTTTACACACATCCCTCTCAACCGTCCCTTTTTACTAATCTTCATATGTGATACTGCTGTAAGTCTTTTAGAATCCACACTAATTGATCGAGTCTGCACGTTGTGCATATTCAGATAATACAGCATGCCTTTACCATACTCATCATCGCCAAGTTTCCCCATGAACTCGACTCTGCCACCTAAGTTTGCAAGAGCCACGCAAACACTACTTGCTGAACTGCCAGGGGCCCTTACAAATTTTTCTGGTGCCCACAATGCGTCTTTCATCCTTTCATGGATCTTATGATCTACGAGTCTGTTTGCCGGCCGGCCAGATGGTATAAAGGCATGTTGAGCGGCTCCATAGCAGCAAACAAGAGGGGGCCAGCTATATGAAAAACTAATATCATCTTCTTCACCTTGTGGAATATCTAAGTCACCCTCGTCGTCGTCATCAATGTTTGCGGTGAAAGTAACGTCTTCATGATCACTAAACTCCGCATCACTTCCTTCATCATCCAAATTGTCAATCTTCTTTGTGGACTTCTTCCGACTGACCTTCTTGACAGTTTCCTCATCATCACTAAGTTCTACATCAGATCCTTGAGCATCCGTGTCAACAATCTTGCTTTTAGTTTTTCTTCGACTGACCTTCTTGACAGGTTCCTCATCATCACTAAGTTCTACATCAGATCCTTGAGCATCCGTGTCAACAATCTTACTTTTAGTTTTTCTTCGACTGACCTTGACAGGTTCCTCATCATCACTAAGATCTACATCACTTCCTTGATCACCCATATTTTCGATCTTCTTTTTGGATTTCCTTTGCCTGACCTTCTTGACAGGTTCCTCATTATCACTAAGTTCTGCATCACTTCCTTCATCACTCTTGTTTTTAGACTTCCTCCGAGTGACCTTCTTCTCAGAGGTCTCACCGTCTGAGCCAAGGATTGACGTTGCAGCTGTATAATGATTGATTTATGCCATAAGCTTATCAATGAGGTCAAGTTTCAAAGAATCAAAAAAAATAATAAGAAGGGATGACAGGAACCACATGGCTATCAAAAACCTATGAAGCGAATTGGTCCCCAGATTTGAAAGGAACTACAGATGATAGTTACACAGCACCTTTTTTTCTTGTACGTTTAGCAGTCGTCTTAGAATCTTCAGTAAATGGAACTGCACTAGTATCGTCGCCTTCAGCTACATCACCAACAATTGCTGATGCAGAAGGGTCTTGCTGAGTCTCCGAAGTTGATTTCTTCTTACTTTTTCGTGGAGCTTTTTTAGAAATCTTAACTGAGTTTTCTACTTCAGTATCACCAACATTTCCTACATCGTCAACTCCTGATTCTACAGTTTTCTTTTTAGAAACAGCTCTAAGGAACCAGCACGCTTTTCGTGATTTGAAGTCGTTTAGACGAACAAAGCTTGGTGTTATTAAGATAGGGGACTTTGACTGCCACCTACAAGGAATCAATCACACCATTATATATACATAACGGCAGCCTTGTGCATCTAGATGATAGATTTTGAGCATTCGCTTAGCTAGTAATGGTTCTTAAAATTAACATATATTCTATCCTGGCTGCCAATTTCTCTTCAAATTTTCCATTGATGCTTGAATAAGAAACAAGCCAAAAGAAACTAAACAAGACATGGCTGGCATTAGAACAAACACATATAGTCCATTAACTAGAACTAGAAGAAATGAATTCACAGGGGATAAGATATCCTCAATTATTGCTATGCAATCTTAACAAATGAAATCATGCTTTTGAAAATCTTACCCTAAATGGGGTAGTACTCAAAACATCCTCAACAATCAGATACAGAAATACCAACAAAATTATCAAAAATACCACAAATTTTCAGAATTAAAATGAAACCCATTGTTTAATTTTCCTTGGATAATAGTTCATATTAGCAGTGAGTGCAGTTAATAGAAAGAAGAGATGAAAAGAAGACAGACCTGGGTAATAGAAAGGTGGGTGAGATTATGAAAGAAGCCATTAGAGAAAGTGATTTAATTGATGAGTCTGCTGCAACTTATAAGATTCAACATTTTACGCCATTATCACCGGGAAGAAAGAAGAAAATTTGTTTTTCTTTTTTGAAGCAAGGAAGAAGAAGATGAGAGGAGGGTTTTAGAACTGAGAACAAAAAAACAGGCTATACAAGGTTTTATCGGTTCAAATGACTAAAAACGTCACCATGGCATATCAAATTACAACGAACGCCCCTCAGAATGGCCTTTTAACTCTGGATATTTTAGTCATTGAGGAACCTTATCCAGCTTAAAGTTAGAAGGCAAGCACTGCTTGGAATGTGGCAACTCGGGTTAACTGAGACTCTTGGACTGTGCATGGTGACATGGTCTGGTTTTTTTTTTTAGAAAAAGAGGAGAAACCTCAATATATTGATAGTTGATGTTCAGTAGATCCCAAAATGGAATTACGAACATACATTACATTCTCATTCCATATTTGAATGTTCAGATATGTCAACAGAGCCCTCGGGCTTAAGTCCACCCACCTGTGGTTGATTTCATATTTTTTGCAAAAAAAAAGATACGTTTGCTGCCCATATTACATCATTTCTTATAACCAAAGTAAAATCTTGTGCTAAAAAGTTAATGTCAAAGCTTTTTGCATTTCCAAAATTTTCACCGATTAGGTAACGCTGTCGTCGAGCTTCTGCATACATTCCCACCACCAGCACAAGAGTTGGTTTTGAATCACTTCTGAAGGAGATTATGTGTCCACTCCAACGTGTTGCCCATCGGAAAGAAGCTTCTGCCCCAGCTTTTTCTAGTTCTTCTATTTCTGTACTGTCAATAACGAAACCTCTTGCTTCTCTGACTGTACCTATATGATCAGTCAAAGTTAGACCAATTCCTGCTTTCATAGTAGTGTCTGCCCCGGTCAAAGCAATATTAATTTGCAGAGTCAAATTCATAGAAATATCAACCACATGATATTTAATAATCTGAAGAACGGAATCATTCTTTGAATTATAATAAAGGTCTTCCATTATAATGTGGCATGTATTATTAATTATATTGTAGCTGTTTATAAATTTAATGATGTTATTAGCAGTTACAACACTATTCTGTGATCTCCTTTTAAACACTACATCACACCTAACTTTCCAAATAGACCACATTATGATATCACAAAGCACATGCCAGTCTATATCATAATCTCCCCTGTTTGGGTTTTCAAAACAGTTTGTTAACCATTCATGGAACATAGTAGTGCCATTCCTAACAAAATCCATATCAAAATTGAAGTGATTCCATACATGAGTAGCATAATTGCATTGCAGAAATAAGTGAAAGAGAGTTTCATGTCTTTCATTACATAATTTGCATGTAGTATCAATGTCAGGTAGGATGGCTGCCACTCTCATATTATTGGGGAGTATTGAATGGGCCACCTTCCAAATAAATATTTTTACTGCTGGTGTTGTCTTCATCTTCCATATGTTACTCCATTTGGTTTCTACATTGTCATCAAAGTTTAAATGTGTGTACAGAGAGTTTACAGAGAACTTACCTTGTTTGTTTAGTTTCCATCTTGGTGTGTCCCTTTTTTCTTCTCTTGGTATTCTAATTTCCTTTATTTTCTCAACTGTGTTGTTATCAAAACATCTAATTAGAGTATCATGGTCCCTGGTTTTGTAGTCTGTGTTTAGATCACTAACCTTAATAATACCCTCAGTTGGAATGTGGTTCCTTTGGAGATGTAAATCATTCCCAGGAATCCACAAGTCATCCCAAATATCTATGTTACTGCCATCTCCTAGCTCCCAAAAGAAGCATTTTTTAATTTGATTGATCCCCGACAACAATCCTTTCAAAATCCAACTATCATTTGTTTTTGGTTTACTGTTTATATGAAGTATGTCGCAATTTGGATAGTACTTAAATTTTAGAATTGTGGCACAAAGGGATTTAGGATTCCGATGTAAGTTCCATCCCATTCTTGCAATCATTGCAATGTTAAACTTCCTAACATTCTTTATTCCTAAACCTCCCTCCTCTAAGCTTTTACAAATAGAAAACCAGTTTTTTAAGCACACCCATTTTTTCCCATTTTCATTTAAACCCTTTTCATTTTTTTCCCCACCAAAAGTTCCTTTGTAGTTTTATTATCTGATTACAAATTTTAACTGGTATTTTAAAACAGTTCATTTGGTACACATAGACTGACGAAGTTACATTTTTAATCAATAATGTTTTCCCTGCATTGTTTAGGTTAATTCTATCCCAACCAGTAATCCTAGTTCTCAAATTAGCAAGTAAAGGTTCAAAACAAGCTATTTTAGATCTGTTAGTGAATAGCGGAGAACCTAGGTATTTGTCAATTAGGGGTATTACATAAACCCTTATGATATCTTTCACCCTTATACGGACACCAATCTCTGTTTCTTTACTGAAAAAACTCCCGATTTACTTAGATTAATGAGTTGGCCAGAGGCCAAACTGAATTCTTTGAACAAGTCAACCAAGTTTTGACAAGTTTGTTCGTTAACTTTACAAAAGACTAGATAGTTATCAGCAAAAAGGAGATGACTCAAGGGGGGGGGCTTGATGAACCAGTTTTATACCTTTAATCTTTCCGTTATTCTCAGCATTTTGGATTGATCTAGAAAGGGATTCCATACAAAATAAGAACAGGTAAGGGGATATTGGATCTCCCTAGCGCAAACCCCTGGAAGGTTTGAATAATTTTGTAGGAGAGCCATTTAGAAGTACCGAAATAGTGGTTGTAGAAACACATTGGTGAACTAAGTTACACCATTTGTTGTTAAATCCGATTTTAGTCATAACTTGGTTTAGAAAGTCCCATTCGACCCTGTCGAATGCTTTGGACATATCAATTTTTAGTCCCATGAAGCCTTTCTTAGATTTTGAGTTTTTCATCTTGTGTATTATTTCTTGAGCCAAAGTTATGTTTTCATCTATCTGCCTTCTAGGGATGAAGGCAGACTGATAAGGCGATATAAGTTTCCCTAGCAATCCTTTCATACGCCCTGCCATAAGTTTAGAAATCACTTTGTAACAAGTATTTGCTAGCGCTATTGGTCTGAATTCTACAGGAGTCGTAGGATTTAGGGTTTTCGGGATTAAAGAAATAAAAAAATCATTCATCTCCTTAGAGATATGACCATTTTCAAAAAAGTTTTGTACCATTTTTATTAGGTCAGCACCAACGATTTCCCAATTCCGTTGAAACAAATTAGGGGGGAATCCGTCAGGTCCCGTAATTTTTTCAAGTTCCATAGAAAAAGAGTATTTTTTATTTCACTTTCAAGAGGCAATTTACACAACATGTCATTATCATCTTGGGTAACCTTCATAGGAATTAGGTTTATCAAATTTTGATCGATATTAGGTTTTACAGTAGTGGATATTTTTTGAAAATGTTGTGTTATACACTCAGAAATATATTTTTTAGAGTTTATCTAGATATTGTCATCATTTCTTATCATGTCTATTCTATTCCTTCTAAACCTTTGTTTAGCTTTTGTGTGGAAGTATTTCGTATTTCTATCACCTAAGGCAAGGTTCCGGTCCCTGCTTTTATCTTTCCAAAACTTTTCTTTAATAGCATACCACTCAGCAAGTTCATTTCTTAGGTTGGCTAACTCAGTAGTCTTGTTAGTGTAGTTATCTGTCATGTTGAGTTGTTCTAATTTTTTCTTTATGTTCTGTATATTACTGTTTATGTTCCCAAAGCTTTCTCTGTTCCATATCCTAAGAACGTGTTTTACATTTCCTAGATTTTTGTTAACCTTATAGGCAGACGACCCCTAAACATTCAAATTCCATCCATCTTGAATTAACTTCTTGCAATCATCATGCTTTATCCACTCTCCAAAGTATTTAATGGCGTAGGGCCATCATCCCAGTGGTTATGCATATTAAGTTTTATGGGTACATGGTCAGAGGTTAATGGTCCTAGATGTTTTATGCTAGAGTTAGGATATTTTCTGTTCCATTTACCATTCACTATGGCTCTATCCAATCTCTGTTCTATATTTTCATCCGCCTGTCTATGATTATTCCATGTGTAAGTATATCCTATAAAGCCTAGTTCCATTAGATTACATTTGTTTATGAGATTGTTAAAGATTTTTGCTTCATTTTTCTTAAAGGTAAACCTACTTTTCTTTTCCTTCTCATGGAGAACAACATTTAAGTCGCCAATAACAATCCAAGGTTTGTCTACAGAATTCGCCATTTTATTTATAATATTCCAAGATTTGGGTTTCTGTTTTCTATAGGGGCTTCCATATAGACAAGTTAGAACCCAACTGTTGTTGTCTATAGGATCAGTGATTGTAGAGTTTATATGGTTGTAGGCATGGTCACCTATTGTGATGGTAATATTGTTTTTCCGAATCCCCCAGCAGAACCCCTACGAGGAACTATGAAATAGTTTTGAACATTTATCATTCTTAAGATTTTTTTTCACCTCAGGAGTTTGTTGCTTAGTTTCTGAAAGAAAAAATATCAGGGTTCTCTTTATTTAAAGTGTCAAGAAGGCTGTTTCTAGTTCCTAGTTTTCCTAAACCTTGGCAATTCCAAGCTATCAAACTTAAGAATTTCCAGAAATAAGAAATTTCCGGGTAACTAAATAAACCTAGCATCAAGCATTTAACAGTAATAAAGCAATATCTTAGGCAAAATGTAGATATTTTAAAATGCAGAGAAGTACTAATAATGTTTAGATACCAATTAACAAATTGATTTAGGTACCATGTTTTACTTATCTTTGTCATCGCTTCCATATATTTCTCTCCATTATCTTTGAGAGTCAGTTCAGCCTTTATGTTTGCTTTATCTCCTTCCTCCCTGGTCTCCCTATTTTTGGTTTTCTTTGAGATTTGAGTACTACTTTAAATACCTTGTTTTCGCAGTAGTTTCCTTTTCTTCCAATTGAAGCAAATGGTACCTGGGATTTGACTAGAATGAATTAAACTTGATAGAGATTTTAATTTACATTTGCAGAATTTAGAGAACTTCATAGAAAAACTAAGAGAAGTTCAGAGAATAATAATAAGGGGAATAAAAAAATTCAAACCAAGAAAGAAAACAACTAAAGACAGATATGATCAGATATGTGAAAAAATCACTTCAAAAGATAGGGTTCAAAAATGTAAAATTAATTTAACAATTGTGGCTAATAAATAAAATTGAAAGCATTCAAGTAAAAATTCGCAAAGGTACTAGAGGAATCAAAACCTAAAACAGTACAAGTAACTATCAATAAATACTGATTGCACTAGCAAAATCCAAAAACAGAAAGAGGACGAAAGGAAATAAGAGATAGGGAGTAGCAGATAAGACGAAGAAGAAAGGGGTAATCCGGTGACTTCATAAATAGTCAAGTGGTCCTCGAACTAAGGATGTCAAAAGCAAGGAGTCTTAGTAGCAATCGGTAACAAGGGTGTCTTCGTGATTGTATCTAGATTAGCAGAATGAAGTCTTGGTAACATATGACAAAATAGTAGCTTAGAATCAAGAGTAAACAAAGGGTCTATTAAATTTGTGAGGAAGAACTCTTAGTAGCATTCAGATCTGGAATATTGATTATGAAGGAATACTAAAGGTGCTTTTCGGTGCCTATCACCACCGTCAGACGGTTGATACTGACTATATTATGGTGGTCGGAGACCTCTCGAGGTGGATAACGGTATTATTTTGGATATTTTAGAGGTGGCGATAAAATCGCATTAGAGAGGAAAGAGAAAAATCGCATTTAGAAAGACATGGTCTGGTTTTCATGGTAAAAGCTAAACTAAAAGCTATGTTTAACTTTGGATTCCGGTTATCACTGATTTTTTTTTATTTTTTTTTAAGAAGGAATATTTTCATTGATGGAAATTCGAGGTTATATGAGTTTAAGATCAAAAATAAGAGAATACAAAGTAATAAAAACATTTTGTGAAAGTACAATACCGAGAAATTCGACAAGAGGAAGTGAAGGATTACCGAAGTACGACAAATACAAGTATGAATAAGATCCAATTAAATCAGAGAAAACATGGTTTTTCTCGGAGTTAAAATCCAATCATTTAGTGTGTTTTTCTTCTTTAGAAAGATGTGCTCCAAAAATAGGAGTGATTTGCTCTAATCTCGTGTAACTACGGATGAATCTTTCGTCGCCAAAAAAATATCGATAAAGATTTCGTCGCCTGATAAGTTGATGATAAAGATTTCGTCACCGGAGACAACATTGATGGAGATTTCGTCACTGGAGAGCATCACTATTGATCTTAATAAAACCCAACCCAATAACCAAGAACCGTCATTAAAGAGAAGATAAACCTCAAAGGAGTAGATAAAACCAACATAATAGTGTAGATAAGTAAAAAACATAATAAAACCCAAGTTAAAACTACTAAGTAACCTAGAAAGCAAGAAATAATGAAGAAATTTGCTCATATTATGTCCATGATGAACCCGATCTGAGCAGAGAAGACTTGTGTTAATAGTTCTGTTGAATAAGAAGGAGTGAGAGAGAGAGGAAAAAGAGTCTAGCCCTAATAAACAGATAATCATACTAATTTTGATAATCAGCGTCATGCTAGACTAAATCTGAGGTTTGTTTGTTATTACCACTCCTGGTAGTTTATTTTTATTTTTATTTTCGGAGTATATCTGATAATCAACGTCATGATCGTAATTCTGAGTTTGGTTTGTGGCTTGTTCTCAAAGTCATCCTCGTGTTGAGCTAGTTCTCAAACTTATCCTAATGCGAGAGCAATTTTCAAAAGTAGTTTGTCTACTAAACAGTTTCTGAGAAGAAGTTTCTTTCAGGCTCCTTTTCGGAACGAGCCCGGTTAAATATGGTGTTTACCATTTGTGAATGTTATATATTTCATTCAATTCATCTATATCATATATATGATATAATCTTAGTTTCGGATTGTGTCCACTGCGAGTTATAGCATATATGCTAGACTCTTGACGCATCTTAGATGGTTTAAATAACACTTTATGTACAATTATCCACAATTAGACTAGACCCGATATTGAGGGTTGAAGGATATCTAGTCCGGTGAACTGGAATATTTTCTACCAAAGTTGTTTTAATGTTAAATTCTATAATAAAAATTGTAAAGTTTGAACCCTTTTTGATCTTCCTAATTTGTTATTTGATTTCCTTGTTAATATTCCTACTAATGAAGAGATTAAAAGTGATGTTAAAAGTATGCTTGCTTGGATATCTCGGGGTCCAGATGGATTTCAGGGGGCCTTTTATTAGACCACATGGGATTTGGTTGGTAAGGATTTATTAAGGTGGTTAAGAGGTTTTTTGAATGTTGTCTCATGCCTAGGAGCTTAAAGAAATTATATTTATCTCACTCCAAAAAACAAATATCCAAAACTTGCTTCTGATTTTAGGCCAATTGATCTTTGTAATGTGTCTTGTAAAATTATTTCAAAATCTTTGGCCAATGGAATCATACCATTATTTATGAAGCTTATTTCTCCTTAATTATCAATCTGCCTTTGTACCACGCAGATCAATCCATGACAACATAATTGCTGCACGTGAAATGAGTCACACCATGAAACACAACGAAGGTTTCATTAGAACTATGGCTTTAAAGCTTGACCTGTCAAAAGCTTTTGATATTGAATGAGGTTTTCATCAAAGTTCTTAAGAAATTTGCTTTTATTAAAGATTTCTATAATTTGATCTACAAATGCATCTCTATTACTAATGTAAGTGTTCTTATAAATATTTCTCCTTGTCAGCAGTTCTCTCCTACTAGTAGGGGAATAAGGAAAGGGGATCCTCTTTCCCCTTAACTATGTATACTAGATATGAAGTATAAATCCAGAAGATGCATGGATGTTGAAGCTAAAAAGGTTCTTTGGTGTTAAAGTAGCCAGGAAATCCCCTCCCATCACCCGTTTGATATTTCCTGCATATTAATATTTGATCAAGCTTATATACATAATATTCATATTATATCGGATATATTGCATAAGTTGTTAGAAAATCAGTGGGTTTCGTATTCTAAGACAGTTTCCACATCGAGGTGGATTTCTTAATCTAGGTAATACGGAGTCTAGGAAAGAGTTTAGTTTCGTAATTGGAGAGTAATACTTGGTGGCCAAGTTGGTGTTCTCTATATGAATATAATTGTATGTTTGTAAACATCGAACCTAAAAGACTGGTAAATCCTTGTGTTTAGGATTTTGGTTTATTTGTTTGAAGGATCGAGTGCTACCGTGAAGGTAAATATCATAGTGAGAGGAAAATTTATTGAAAGAGGATTATGGTGTTCTAGTATTTCAGGTTAAGGGATTTTCCTTAAACCAAGTTTCTAGTGTTTCCATGTGTTAGAACACTGCTCGGTCGAACTCGCAAGTGTTGCTATCTCAAGCTTGTTTGTCAAGTTTAGTTGATCAAAACTATATACTTAATTTCTAGTCTACTTATCTATGTCTCGGATTAGGATAGAAGTGTGTAGTTGAGCATTATACTTCACGGGTTTACCAATTGAAGAATAAGATCTAATGAAGAGTTTGGAGGAACTTCGTCAACAAAAGGTATGTGGAGACTAAAACTTATCTATCACGCATAAGTCTATTATATTCTATCTTCTAATGAGACTAAGTCGTATAGCTATACAAACTTTGTGTTATACACATTTGAAATTTTGATCCGAGTTTATCTCGTTTATATATTTCTTGAAATACAAGTTTAAATCTTTAGCTTAACTTCATCATCTATTTGACGAGTTTAGTGATAAACAATTCATTTGTTGGAAACTAAATATTAAGTCAAGATGATCATGTGAAAATTACCTTGAACATCTTACATGATCTATGTGAGACAATCATATGATGTTAACTTGGGAAATTTCGTATTGATCAATTAATCACTTGAAAATTACTTGAAGCTAGTTGTATGTGTAAGATTACCATTGTTGTTTTATAAGGATGTTTCAACATAGTATGCATACCTGGTATACGAATTATGAAGTATTAGTTCAGGTCCGGAATTCTTATTTACGAATTGTGTTAGCAAACAGGTTTACCTGTGAAAGGTCCGGAGTTGTGGTTCGCATACTCTGTTTTCAAACGACCAGACTAGGATAAGTCCGAAACTATGGTTCACGTACTCTGTTTGCGAACTGCAAGACTGGGATAAGTCAGGAACTGTGGTTTGCATACTCAGTTTGCGAACACAATGAGTATGTTCTAAAATCGGTAATTATGACATCTCATACGCATGGACTAAGGATTCGTTTGCGAAATCAGTTTTCGAACTAAGGTCCCGGGAACCTAAATGAAATAAGTTATGCGAACTTGTTTTCCAGACCGTGGCATTATGTTGATGAATTGGTTCTTGTGTAAGTACTTTGTACAATTACAAACCAAGTCGATTATATTTTGAATGGTTCATATATATTTCTATGATATGATGAACATTTAAACAACTCTCTTGGAACACATTTAGATTTATTTGATTATCTATCATGATTGATTAATTATCATATTTGATCTAGAAGTTTTAGATGAATATGACTAAATTATAAGTATTCATATGGCTCTAAGGTAACATTTATTGAGCCTACTTGTTATACACATTTAGGTATGGTTCATCCATATCTAAATATAGGTATATTTCAATTGTGTGTATCAAGATAATGTCGTCTAACGGTGGAGATTGATTGCTTGTTTTCTAAGCAGACTTAGATTTAATCTTAAATCAGGAGTTCGTCTAACAGTGAATATTAATTTCTTCATTACTAAGCTATTTTAGCTTTGATTACAAGAAACCATGATTTGAAAGACTATATAAGGGAGAACTCTACCATCTGGGAAACCTAATCTCGACACTTCCGTGTGTCCTAGTTGTAAACTAGAGTTGATTCTCCTTTAATCTTGGTTTTCCAAAACCATTATTAGGTTACTGACTTAAAGGCTTCATTTGGGATTCGTGAAGCCAGATCCAACTATTTTTTATTGTAGTTGCATATTCTGATCTTAGCTTTTTTTTTATCGGTATTGAGTTTAATCTTCTCTAAGATTTTCTCGAGATTTATCTCCGATAGGTAAGATATAAAAAGTAATCACAACAGTTCTTCGTCTCAGACTCTTGTGATTCTGCAATAACTTTTTTTGTTAATCAGTTATGTTATTGTGAGGTGACTAATATTTCTAGGCTGCTCTTCGAGAGTATAAGACCAGATTATTAGTTTGTTTCTTGTACACCTTGATCTTTATCTTAAGAAGGAAACAAAACCAGAATAGACTTATCTGTGGGGAGACAAATTTGTTTATAAGTCTTCGACATCGGGTCGTAGCAACTCTTAGGTGTGGGTGAGATCATCTAAGGGAATCAAGTGCACAGAGTCCCGCAGAGATTCAAGAGGCTTAAGGAACTCGACCGTACCTTAACTGGTGTGACACTTGGTTATGGATCAACTACATCCACTCCGAAGTTTTAACTTGTAGTAGGCTAGAGTCTATAGCGGCTTAATACAGTGTGGTGTTCAAGTATGGAATAGGTCCCGGGGTTTTTCTGCATTTGTGGTTTCCTCATTAGAATTTTTTTTGGTATATGTGTTATTTCTTTTCCGTATTATATTTTGTTTATATAATTAAAATATCACAGGTTGTGCGTAGTTCAATCATAATTGATAAATTCGACCTTGTTTGCTGGATAGAACTTGATTGACACTCGAGCATTGGTATTTGGTACCATCAGAGTTATTATCATATCAATCAGTCTCACGGATTTCTATCTAGTTGATTTATTGATTGTATTGAGAAAGAGATAAAACTCTTTGATATCTTTCTTGATTAAGTCTCACTTTTAAGTTGGTTCTCTTGGAATTATATTGGAGTTTAGTCTATATAGATTTCCGAACGAATTAGTTGGGTGTGGTTGTTGTACCCAACATTTCCACCACGTTTCTACTATGTTACAAGAAACCATGAAGGTGGTGTAGAAGACAAGACATGAGGCTGGTTTGAAGAATGGTTTAGAGAGTTGGTTTATATGGTTTCTAAAATGGTGTTCTCGGGTATATCTTGTTAACTCTTTAGATCTTGATTTGGGTTGTGGAAAGAGCATGTAATAGTCTTTGACTATAATTTAAGTTTATCTGGTGGTGTTGGATATGGGTGTAGCCTCGAGAGGTGAACCACGCATATTTTTTTATTGTGTGGTTTTTTATGTTTTGTATCTCTTATTATTTCTCCCAATTTGGATCAAATCACAAACTGCCCTTGTGATTTTGTGTTCCACTGTGCTCGGGGTTCCACTTTCCCCAACAATTGGTATCATCCCTTGAACAATATGATGTGATTGAACGATAGTTTATTATTTGAGTGGATAAATATGTTTTGAAGATAATGTTACAACCGATGTTTACACAAAGATGGATTTATGATGTGATTTACAAATCATAGGCTCAACTTGGTAGAAGTGTATGTTCTTTGTTTGGTTTTTCTGATGTAGTTGATAAGTGCATAATTCATATGATTTTAGTATCCATTCCATGCTTGCTTTAGCTATTATTCTTGCATATTTTCGTATTATTACTCTTGTTTTCTATTATTTGTCTCTATTAGGTGAATCATTCAAAAAGGAGATACAAAGTTCTGAAAATAGTTAGAAATAGAAGTGTTCCAAGTATCTAAGTGCCCAAGTCCAATAGAAGTGGAAGAAGCGCGACGAAAAGGAGCAAAACGCTCAAAATCAAGAGACGGGCCAAAGACCAAGATTAACTCATTCAAATTAAGTATTTTTCATCACCATCTTGAATAAAATTGAAAAATAAAAATAATACAAAAAGAATGAGGTCATTCCGAGTTCGGACGAAGAAGTTGTGTCCAAAACAAGCTTTTTATTGAATACCGAACACTAAGGTACGCATACCTAAGTTCCAAAATTTTCTGCTGGAATTTGAGGTACGCCTACTGGTACGCGTACTTAGCAAGTATGACAACGTGTATATATACCTTGGAAGGCCTAAGGGCACGTTTGGAGTCGCTATTTCGTGTTTTCGGGTCGGCTACCGAACTAAATACGTGAAGACCAAGCAATGTAAACATATAAAAAGGTATTAGGTTATGTAAAATGATATGATATCATTAGGTCACGAAATTGTAAGTCTTGGAGAGAAGACACATCAAAACCTAGGGTTATCCCTTTAGGGGGAACCACCATTATCAATCTTCTTTGTAATATGAGTAGCTAAATCCTTTGTAGATTAAGGATGAATTCAATGTTCTAAGCGTGAAGCTTTATTAATAATACAAATCTATTTGAGGTTTTAATCATCATCGTTTTCATTATATCTAGGGTTTATGATTGATTCTTAAATTGGTTTGGGTGCGCAACCAGATTAGTTTATTAATCATTCTATTTCTAGTAGTGAGTTGAGCGATCCGTAATTGTCGTGCATCTCCTACACAAGTAGAAAACATGAGACCTTGCAGAGGGATTCTATAAAGCAATCGTGTGTGAAAACAACACCAGTAAGTGAACCGAGCGTACTGAGTTTAACTGCTGGAATCAAACCTAAATTCACAAAACCTAAAGCGTTCGATCGAGTTACACCTTGTAAGCGTACCTCAAGTCGGCTCAGTTGGATAGAATCCAGTGACTAAGCGTACCTGTTATCCGGTGATATAAGGAATTTTGGGTATAGCTAATCGTACCTGCTATTATGTGGTTGGTGATGAATGGTTCTAACGGAAGATAGATAAGTATTATAATCCAGTAATCGCTTGGTAATGGCGAAGGATTCCTCAATCATCTATTTTCTTTATTACTGTCTTTCTATTCATCTTATAAACCAAAACCCCCTTTTGCTATTTACTTTGTTTTGTTGATCAAATAACCCATCAATTACACAGCTCTCTATGGGAACGATCTCTTACTACCGCTATATTACCAGTTAATTAGTGGGAAATATATTTATTAATTAGTGGTAAATATATTAATTTGTATTATGGGATGCATGATAAATTTGAATGAGATGGAATACATATATATTTCTCAAAAGGTGTTAAAGAATGGGTTACAAAGCTTGAATAAAGGATGGGGGTGTGAGGTCTCATATAAAAGCAGGACTAGTAACGCTTTGAAGGTATGCAAGATATGTTATAGATTGATGTTCTTAAGTCCATGTTAAAGTGTTTCTTAATAGGTTCCACATACACAATATCAAGAATGTGCCCGATCCCAAAAGCATGTACCACGGTAACATGGGAATTCACGCGGTATATGTCAGCTTGGTGATGGAATTCATGTGGTATACGTTGGGTGTGATGGTGGTAAAAAGGTATCTCATCTTGGTGATGGCTTTGTGAATCGCTCCAAGGATTAAGCTTGTTAATCACATTGGAGATATCTGATGGTTTATTTTAAATACATGGTAATCATGAAATGTGCTGGAGTATAATATTGAAGGTAATTTTTATTTTTTTGGTTAAAGCTCAATATGTTGTTAGCTTAATGGTTAGGTGGAGCTAGCAGTAATTATTCTGAATGGTTCTCTTGATAATCAATGGTGGAGTCTGTGTAAGGATTCGTTGATGTGATTGGATATTTTCATGGAGTTTGTGAAATATGGCCAGTTTCACTAGTGTTCTTCATCAAGAATATGGTTTGAAAACTTTTATCATGATGTGTTTGGTAGAAGAGATGCTTATATGAAGATGAAAGTTTGGATTTGAGCTTCAAAAGATATTCTACGGGTATATAGAGATGGTGAATAACTTTGGTGGAAGACAAAGGTAATTTCCTGTAATCGTCTCATGTTTGTGATCCGAGGTATCGAAATAGTCCAGTTTCCTAGTTGTAAACTAATACTTGGTGTCCAAGTTTGTATTCTCTATATATAAGGCTATGTGCCCAGGAATAGTAAACCGTGTGCTTAGGATTTTGGTCTTTTTGTTCGGAGGACCGAGTGCTACCGTGAAGGTCAATATCAATTGGAGAGAAAAACTTGAAGAGAGAGGATTTTGGTGTTCCAATGTTTCGAGTTTAGGGCCTTTGTCCTAAACCAAGTTTCAATATATGGTTGCAAAATCAGTGGGTTTCTTATTCTAGGAACGCTTCCATATTAAGGTGGATTTCTTAATCTAGGTAGTATGGAGATTAGGAAATAGTCCAGTTTCCTAGTTGTAAACTAATACTTGGTGTCCAAGTTTGTATTCTCTATATATAAGGCTATAATTGTATGTTTGTATAATCTAACCTAGAGGAATAGTAAACCCGTGTGCTTAGGATTTTGGTCTTTTTGTTCGGAGGACCGAGTGCTACCGTGAAGGTCAATATCAATTGGAGAGAAAAACTTGAAGAGAGAGGATTTTGGTGTTCCAATGTTTCGAGTTTAGGGCCTTTGTCCTAAACAAAGTTTCCAGTATTTCCATGTTTCTTATTTGTTACTAGCAACCATCAAGACGATGTAGAAGAGATGACATGAGGCTAGTTTGAAGAAAATTTTAGAGAGTTGGTTTTCATGGTTTCTTCAATAGTGTTCTCAGGTATGTCTTGTTAACTATTTGGGTCTTGATTTGGGTTGCGTAAAGAGCGTGTAATGGTCTTTGATTATAATGAAAGTTTTTCTATTGGTGTTGGCCATGGATGTAGTCTGGAAAGGTGAACCACGTATATCTTGTGTTGTGTGATTTTTATCTTCTGTTTCTCTTATTATTTCTTATATGTTTGGTTCAAATCACAAATTTCCCTTGTGATCCTGTGTTTCCCGACGCTCTAGGTACCAATTTCCCCAATAGAAGTTTGGTATATATTGTTGTTAGATATTAAATTTTGATAAATCTTGTATTTATACTAAAGTAGCAATTTAATCCTAGAGCTTGTGTAAATCTTCTTAAAGCCCTTAACATTACTCAGGTTACTGATTTTGAAAGGTATATAGAAGCTTTTCTCCTTCTTGGTCATTCTAAGTTCAGATACTTGTAGCTAGACTTTGGAATCGGGTTAGTATATCTTCCTGAATCAAGCATGTAGAACCACTATGGTCAAACCAGTTCTCAACATTTTATTCATTACCTAACGGGTTGTTTTAAAATACCAACTACTCTAATTGATAAGATTGATACTTTGCAGAGGAACTTCTGGTGTGGACATAAAGCAAATAAAGAAATTAAATTCATCTCTTGAGATGATTTGAATAAGCCTAAGGAATTATGGGGACTTATTTTTTAAAAAAATTTGAAGTTTTTAATATAACTCTTATTTGTAATCTTGCTTGGAAAGCTGCTACAGACTCTGATGAACCATATGTTCAAATATATAAAGTTAAATATTATAATGACATAGACTTTCTCTACCAGCATAAGCTTACCGAGGACATTTTTTGGATTTGGAAAGGTATTGACCCATGTAAAGGCATTATCCATAGTAATGGCTTCTAGAATGTAAGATTTGGTACCAAAATAAAAATATGGTTAGATTGTTGGTCAATTGGTTTAGATCATCCATGTAACACCCGAGTTTTGTACCATGGCCAAACTCATATGGAGATCTGAACTCAAGGATTTACAAGTCGGAACGACACTATTGCATATATGTTTCTCCTATGAAAAGATTCTAAGTTTAACTAATAAATGATGTGAAACCAACAATGCTATGGATATTCAAGGTTGGGATCCTTCATATATGAATTACTGGAAAATCAATAGAGATGTATCATTTGTCAAAACAACTTTGCAAGGTGGTATTAGACTAATATTAAGAAATTTTGCAGGTGCCTGTCATCGAATCAATAGGATATTCCTATGAAAGAAGTTGTTGAATGGTTGTTGCTGGAGATTTGAAAAGAGTAATTTTTGAGTTAGATAATGTAGCACTAATAAAATACATAAATTATCAAGAATGGTATGGTTGTTTTGGATAGTCGTGGCAGGCACCTTTTAAGTGGGTTTGGGATTTCTAAGTGGGTTCACAGAATCAAGAATGGTATGGTTGATTTCTTAGCTAAAAAAACAAGAAGTGAAACATGAATTCTGATTATTATGAGGATTTAAGTGAGCAACAAGCTCAACAATGCTCCGATATATTCAAGGTTGGGATCCTTCATATATGAATTCTTTAGGAAAATCAATAGAGATGTATCATTTGTCAAAACAACTTTGCAAGGTGGTATTAGACTAATATTAAGAAATTTTGCGAGTGTGTCATCGAATCAATAGGATATTCCTATGAAAGAAGTTGTTGAATGGTTGTTGCTGGAGATTTGAAAAGAGTAATTTTTGAGTTAGATAATGTAGCACTAATAAAATACATAAATTATCAAGAATGGTATGGTTGTTTTGGATAGTCGTGGCAGGCACCTTTTAAGTGGGTTTGGGATTTCTAAGTGGGTTCACAGAATCAAGAATGGTATGGTTGATTTCTTAGCTAAAAAAACAAGAAGTGAAACATGAATTCTGATTATTATGAGGATTTAAGTGAGCAACAAGCTCTTCTAACCTATCAATGAAAAAAATAAAAAATAAATGCATATCACTACACTTAGGTACATTATCATACACAATCAAAACCAAAAGAAACAACAAAGTCATCTGTTGGTGTTATTGAATCAAAATAATCCTTTGAAAGGCCAAATAATAAGAGTCATCACTAACCCTACCTCCGGTTTCAACTGTCAGAAATCTTGTTCACCATCTAAGAAGATAGAGATGACTTTTGGTAAAATAATCGATTTAAGGTATAACACGATATGAACCAAAAAATAATTACACTAATAATCTTTAGAAATCCTATTCATCATTTCTGACTATAATCTTTGGAAAGAATACAATCTTTCACACTAAAAATCGTTATTATTAAACCTGGATTTCGAAATGCATTAAGCATGGAGTGTCATTCATACACAAATTCAGTTGTTGGGAAGTAGGGGATGGAAAAATGATCAATATTTGGACAGGAAAATGGATACCAGACCTAGATGAGACTCTTGAATCAATCTTTAGTTCAAAACTAAATTTTTTAATACTTGTAGTTGATTTAATCGACTCAGATACGCAGAAGTGGACTAAAGTTAGAAATAAATTTACTTCAACTATTTCAGATAAACTTTTAAAGATCAATTTTTTCCCAGACATAAATGGGAAAACGAAGAAAAACATCCTACGATGGTTTTCAACTAAAAATGGTAAATTCATTGTTAAATCAATGTATGATAAACTACAAAACAATGCACATAATCTGATTATGCAGTCTACTATGGCATTCTGGAAAGCTTTTTTGAAGTTGAATGTGTCTTAGAGAATCAAGATCTTTTTATGGAAATGCATTCATAATGCACTACCAATTAGGAAATTACTTGGTCATTACTTAGAAAAAATCGATTTGCACTGCATATTCTGTAATCATCCATGTGGGTTTTTAAAAAATCTTTTTTTTTTTAATATGCTTATGAAAAATCTATCTAGATGCTACCCCCATTCGGAAGGTTTTGATTTTCAACTTTAACTCATATATTCGTTTTACAAAATATATCTAGATACTCTAACTGAATTGCAGAAAATTCAGAAGATAATGTGATTGAAATTGTAGCCACAAAGTGCTAGATAATATGGAAATAAATATGCTTGAGAAATTTTCAAGGAAAATCGAAATATAGTCTGCAGACAAACATCTTTGACAGTACTAAGACATCTTAAATTTTGGTCACGATCTTTGCTAAATGTTTCTACTGAATTGACATCAGGACAAACATACATCTTAGGAACAATACCAACACCTCATACAACTAATAGCATCAAAGATGGATTACACCTGAACCAAATAGATATTAGATCAAATTTGATGTTTCATGGTTTGATGAAAATAGTCTCACACTGTTAGAGCATAGCTCGGTTGAACCCCCGAGCATTGGTATGTCAAGTTTGGTTGTCATATTTTAGTGAATCAAAACTCATTTAAAGAGTCACTTGATTATTTATTAGAGTCCACTTAGTATAGGTTAGCTAGAAAGTTACTAGGATATGAGACTTACAAGTATTACGTGAAGACTTGAAGAATGTGAAGAAGTAAAGAACTACAACGATGACATCATCCTTCCACTTGAGGTTAGTAATATTTGACTTGAACTGTTTCATTCCTAACGTATCATTCAAGTCGTGCATATTGAAAACATAACTGCGAAGCTGTGAATGATTATACTCTAGTTAGACATAGTATTAAGGAATTACAATACGAAGTATAACGTCTATCTTTTGAACTTCGTATATAAGATATCAACATAATCGTATGAGTGTTATGGTGATTATGTATGGGTATGGGGTGAAGATTTCATCATAGGAAACAATGTTTTACATTCGTTTAAAGGAAGGACATTCATAAACTTGTTTTGTGAATCGAAAGGGAAATCTCTAGGCTTATTGGTATAGTTATTCATTGCAAATCTTTGGATTACCAATATGTGTGTTTAGCATAACCGCTCATAACTTGTTTATGTATCTTGGTAAAACTATTCATAATGCCTGACTTTTGTATTGGTATGACTTATATTAGTGAAACCGATTTTAAGTAATCACCTGAGATGGTATGATCGATATGTTGTAATTGGTATGACCAACTCTAGACATTGGGGAATCGATCCTTGTAAGAGGTGTAACCAATCACTAGAGTTAACTTCGTATAGGTTAGCGTGAAAGTATTATGATATGAGACATTGCAAGTATTACATGAAGACTTGAAGAATGTGAAGAAGTAAGGAGATACAAAGACGACATCATCCTTCCACTTGAGGTTAATTAGTAATATTTGACTTGAACTGTTTCATTCCCTAACATACGTATCTTTAAAGTCGTGCATATTGAAAACATAACTGCGAGGTTGTGAATGATTATACTCTAGTTAGACATAGTATTAAGGAATACAATACGAAGTATAATGCTTATCTTTTGAACTTCGTATATAAGACATCGACATAATCGTATGAATTCTATTGTGATTATGTATAGGTATGGGTGAAGATTTAGTCATAAGAAACAATTTTTACATTCGTTTAAAAGAATTAAATTCATGAATTTGTTTTATGAATCGAAAGGGAAATCGCTAGGCTTATTGGTATTGTTATTCATTGCAAATCTTTTGAATTACCAATATGTTTGTTTAGTATAACCGTTGATAAATTGTTTATGTATCTTGGTAAAACTATTCACAAGGCCTGACTTTTGTATTGGTATGAATTTTATTAGTGAAACCGATCTTAAGTAATCACTTGAGATGGTATGATCGATTTGTTGTAATTGGTATGACCAACTCTAGACATTAGGGAACCGATCCTAGTAAGAGGTGCAACCGATCACAAAAGGGAAATCGATCATTATAAGAGGTGCAACAAGTTTTTAGTTATTGGGAACCGACCTTATGAACATGTGCAACACGTTTTTAGTTATTGGGAATCGATCCTATGAACATGTGCAACAAATACAAGTTAGATACCATATATATGTGGGAACCGATCCTAGTACCTAGTCAATCAAGTTTTGGTAACTAGCGTGACTAATTCTAGTACCCACATGGAGGTAGAATCGAAACTTTTTTTGGTAGAACCGTGAAACCCATGATTGGTGATTTGATAGGATAATCAGTCACATAGTTCTTGGAAGTCAGATGAACCAATTCTAAACTTGTTTGAAAGTGTGGAAAATCGGTTCCAAGATGGTAAATATGAAAAAGGATTTACCAAGTAAAGATGTTGACATACTTTGAACATGTGCAATAACTCTTATCTTTTATTGTTCAAAGATAATCCTTAATAGCTAAAGGAGAATCCCGGATCGAAATAAATTGAGAATCTTTTAATTAAGGTTTTTAGTTTTATATGCTTTTAATTTCCAGCAATTAAAATGCATATCTTTAGAAAATAAAAATTGGTAATGTGCATTTACTAATTGGAGATTTTCTACTGAGATTTCAATCAATATTCGGACAAAGCATTTCCACGAATTATGGAAACCGGATTTGGTAATATATTGCATATCTTGAGAATATTTTCGATTTTGGAAATTCCTTGGTGTCCAAACTTCCTTGATCTATAAATATTGAAGTTTGCATTTCAAGCAAACTTATCCTCAAAACCAGCAAAACTACCGAGTTGTGTTGTTACTGGTGGAGCCGCCTATTCGGAGAGGAAACTAACCTAATTAGGCGAAATCTCTTACGGCCGCTCAGTTTGAATACTTCTTTGGATTGAGAAGCTCTATTAGTACCGTTGGTGGGAAAACTAGATAATTGCAGTTTATTATTAGTTTTCGATTGATTTGATTGACTAACAGTTGTTGAACTTTGATTACACCTAGTTTGTTTATGCTTGAGAATCTTCTCTTCTAATATAAGATTCACTCAAACTAGATCGAAGTTTTGACGGGGATCTTTAGACTGTTTGTAGATCGAAGTTTCGACGGGGATCTTTAGACAATTTGTAGGATCCATAGGGTTAGAGTTATAAATATCTTCTTCTTAGAGAGTCTACAAACATCTGTTTGTGAGAGAAGAAAATAGCAGTTAGGGTTCTTATTGTTAGAGAACTTTGAGTGACTAGTTCTTGTGAGGTAAACACTATTGTAAGAGTTTCTCCAAAGAATTAGTGAAATCTTTTATTTGTCAAATTGTTTCTTGTTCTCTATATTGTATTTAATCGTTAGAACATTTTACTTGAGATGAACAAGTAGTAGTGTTTATATCTTAAAGTAAAAATTCCGACTGGATTCTACAATTGGTGCGGTGAGCATGGATAATCGAGAAGGAGTTGATGCGATGGAAAAGATGGAGAATTGAAGTCTTATCGTATGGAAAGGTTTGATGGGAATTCTGATTTCAGTCTTTGGAAGATGAATATAAAAGATTATCTTGTCGTGCTAGATTTGGATGATGCCCTAAAAGGTACAACGAAAGCAACAGAAAAATAGAGATTCAGATGAGATGGATATGGTAGAAGATGTTACTGATGCGTGGAGAAAGATGGATAAAAAGTATTTATCGGAGATTCGGCTTCATCTCGCTAGAAAAGTGCAAGGCCATGCTGCAATCAAGGATGCTACATCAGCAAAACAGCTATGGGACTCGCTTGAAAGTTTGTTCATGGATAAAACAATGACTAATAAGATCTTTATTAAGGGTATTTTACATGATATGAGGATGGAAGAGAATACTATGGTGATGGATCATATTTCTTCCTTTGATTCATTAATATCGAAACTCGAAGATGTTGGAGACAACTTGAATGATCAAGACAAAGCCCTACAACTGATTTGGACACTTCCTGAATCATACAAAACATTATCTCATAATTTTATGAGTCGATCATCGTTTGCTACATTAGAAGTGTGTAATGCTTTAGCTGCAGAGGAGATGATGCGAAAGAGAGATCGTGTTAGTAATATTTCTGAAGATGAATTTGTATCTGATGGGAAGAGAGTTGATAACAACAAAGGAAAAAAAACTATTTTCAAAGGTGATTGTTTCAAGTGTGGTCAGCCAGGGAATTGTGCTAGAGATTGTCCTAGGAAGAAGGAAGGTTTTGAAAAAGCTTCGGCTAACTTTCCTAAAGATACTGCAGCCATAGCAATGTTATCAGAAGATTGTGATCGTGATTTAGTCCTTCCGACGCTTGTAAAACTTAAAAGTCGGGGAGGATGGGTATTAGACTATGGTGCCGTTGTACATGTTTGCAACAATCGTTCATTATACATCAATATGAATATTGCGGCGGGTTTGTTTACATGGGCAATGGCTCTAGATTGCTGGTTCATGGAGTCGGTGAAGTTCACCTGGAATTGTTTGATAACTTAATTCAAACAATCACAAATGTTATACATGTGCCGGATATGAAGTGAAATCTAATTAGTTTACCTAGATTAGAATCACTTGGAATGACATACTCTACTAAAGATGGAGTGATGAGTGTATATCATGGAAACAATGTAATCTTGATGGAAAGACGACGAAGGAACTTGTATATATTACTTGGAAGAGTTGTTTGTGGTGGTGCTAGAAGTTTAAGAAACATCTGTTCCGGTGGTGCTGATGCAACAAGGAGGAGGTTAGGCTTAGGTGGTGCTTCTAGACGAAAGTTCAAGATAACTCAACAGAAGTTTCCACTGACTATGTGCTCTTTGGACATGGCTTAATTATCAACCTAGATAATTGAGGGCCCTTATGGAAGGGCGGCCCTAAATAGGGGTGAGCAAAAAGAAGAATTCCGTACGTCAAAGTGAAGAAGTAAGAAGAAAGCTGTTGATTTTGTTCACGTCACAAAAGGTGGTGATTGTTAGGTTTTGTTTCGTTAAATTTTGGAATATTCCGGAATGGGTCGGAAACATTACTTGGGTGTTTCCCAAGTTATGTGGTTTCCTAGTTTGAGTCGGTTATCTAATTTAGATAGAAAACTAACCTAGGAAGTTCTTGGGGGATAAGTTTGTGTGATCTATAAAAGGACCCGTATGATTAGAGTTATAGATATATTATTCTTATAGAATCTACAAACATCTGTTTGTGAGAGTAGAAAAGAGCATCTAGAGTTCTTATTGTTAGAGAACTTTGAGTGACTAGTTCTTGTGAGGTAAACACTATTGTAAGAGTTTCTCCAAAGAATTAGTGAAATCTTTTGTTTGTCGAATTGTTTCTTATTTCTTCTTAGTTCTGTAGTTGCAGAATAACCTACAACTACACCCTCAATAGAATTAGTAAAAACTCAAGAAGTTCTTGATGATGAATGATAACTTTCTTATTAATTCTCTTAGTTGATTACATAGAATTATCAAAATGGAACTAGAATAGTTACAACTTTTTCTATTCTCTTTCCTAAGATAATTTCTTACACTCACTAAAAGAACCTCTCGAATTTTACATTTGAACTCCTATTTATAGTAAAACTTATACAGATGTATATGAGTTGCGAAGTATCGCAACTCATACTCGCAAAATTATTCCATCCTCGCAAAACTTCATATTTCTCTGCGCTACTTCTATCATCGTATCATTTTATAACTCTTTTCTCCTTTATTTATTACGATACTCGTGAACTATTATCTTGCGATATTCAGTACCTACATCTTGCCTCTTCTCATGTCAATTCTACGAAGAAGAAATGATCGTGAGAACATAACCGTTACTTAGTCTTTTAGAATTTGGACACGTCTTTTGTAACCGTTCTTTTCTAGTTATTCCCTTATATAACTCCTTTATATTCTCTTCCTTTTCTTCTTCTTACTTCTGAAATTTTATCTTCTGCTCATACTCTCTATTACTGTTTTCTCTGCAATTTTCTCTTCTATTATATCTTCATGAGTTCTCCAAAGTAATTTCCTTCTATCTCCGCGCATTTCATTTGTTCTCCTCTTTAATTTCTGTATAATTTGTTATCTGATTTTGATTTATTTCAGCAAAATAACTCCTCAGATGAAACCTCAACTAAAAAATTCAAGCCCTAATCCACGAAGAAGAAAATCTGAGAATCAAAAGGTAGTTAAAATACTTTGCCTTCTTTCCTGAACAATATATTGTTGCCTCAGTTTTTAATCTACATTTTGATTCGCAGGTTGGCGAAAAACCAAACCCTGGTAAGAGATCTCGAATAACTAAACCCACACCATTAATTCCGATTGATTATTTCCTTCCTGAAGTTGATAAGGAATTTTCCTCTCCTCGTGAAAATGCTTCTTCACACACTCCTGCCTCTACTCCATTACCTACCTTTCAATCTCCCATCAGTGTCAATTTATCAACACTTCTTCAAGATCAACCCTCACAAAATATTTCTTCAACTTCTTCTCTTGAAAAACAACCCTCGCAAAATATTTCTTCAACTTCTTCTCTTGAAAAACCTATCTTGTCCCCAAATCCTTTGAATGCTATTTCTCCAGACAATTTGCAGCTTGCTCTTATTCCTTCAAATTCTTCTCCTCTTCTTCAGGAAATTCGAGATGGAATTTATTCAACTTTCCGAATGTTATCTGAGGTTTTGACCAATACTGCGAAGTCTACTAATGTTAGATTCATAAATATGAGTTTTGCGAAGTTCTAAATAATTTCGTCAATCCAGACATTTCTTCTTCACGTCAATCCTTGGAAAAAGAAATTGAATTGATTCGCCAATATTTGAAATCTTCTCAAGCAGAATGCGAGGATCTCCGTAAAGAAAATTATCATCTTCAGAATAATTCTCTCGACTGTGCGATTCTTCGCAAAAGAAATGATGAATTGAAAGGTATGATTACTATCTCCATATTTTCCCTTTTATTTACTTATATTCTTCATATGCTTGAAACATCCATTAAAACCCATTCCCCTTTATAGAATCCATCCAGAAATGTAGAAGATTGGTACTTCACCATGAATCAGATGCAACAGAATATCGAACCAAGCATGAAAGCCTCTCAAACCAATTCTCCCATTTATCTAATCTTTACTCGTGTGCTCTTAACAACTCTGACGCTCTTTTTCAAGAGAATACTCAACTAATATATGATCAGAAATTTTTGAATGATGATATATCTCAACTTTTTTCTTCCTTAACTAAAGCTAATTTGAGAATAGAAACCTTATTAGAAGAGAACAAAACCTTATCAGAAGAGAAATGTTCGTTTTTGAATACAATGATTGTTTCTTCGCAAGAATTAAAAACTCTTCAGAATAAATGTTGCGATCAAGAAAATCTTATTTCTCTGTTGAAAGGTGAACTTGAGGAATTAAAGAAGTCTTCAATCTGTGAAAGAAATTCTTTTGTTATTGAGAAGAATTCCCTTATTAATAAGAATATAGTCTTGAGTACTAAGAAGAATCAACTTGAAGAAGATTATTCGTCATTAAAAAGTCTTAATGCCAAACTTGCGAAGGATAAAAAATTTCTTCTTTCTAAAGATCAAAAGCTTCAATCTCGACTTAAAGGATTAGTTGGTGATGGTTTTGATAATGCGATGAATCAGATGAAGAACTGTTATCTATCTTTAGCTCAATCTCTTACTTCGCAAAGAGAAGGTAGTCATTAAAATTTGACTGCCTCTGGTATATCTTTTAAATTTTGTTATACTCGCAAATTTTATCCTTTGAATTTTGTTTTATTTGCAGAATCTGAGAACAACCTTCGTAATGCGAAAGCTGGATTAGAAGCCTCCTGTTCCGAGCTTCATAAGAAAAATGCTTTACTTTCTACCCGCTTGATCAACTCTCGTGACCGTGCTACTCGGAGATTCAACTATCTTGCTTATTCCAAAGATATCGAAGATACCAACCTTCAAAAAGCTATACTTCATGAAAGTCATCTGAAAGCTCAAGTCTTTACGAATAATATTCTCTTATCAAGAGCCTTGCCTCCTGTGAAAATTACTCCTCTGAAAATATCTGACGATGAAGTTGCTCGTGAGCCTGATAGTTATTTCGATTATGAGAGTGATGATGAAGATCTTGATGACGAGAAAGAATCTATTCCTCAAGGAGATGTTCCTGTTGCATATTCTTCAAAGGATGATATCTCGCAAAAGTCTAAGGCTGCTAATGACCCTACTCATCTTAAAGATCCAGCACAGAGTGTTGATGAAGCATGATAACATTCTTTTTTCAATTTATCATTGACTCTCCTGTCCTCCTTTCTTTTGAATTCCTTCCCTTAGTTACTGTTGGTTTTCTTTTTGCGAACAATTCTGTTTTTTAAGAAGTACATCTGATATTTTGCGAAGATGATTTATCCTTTCTTAAGAAGTATAGCTGATATTTTGCGAAGATAATTTAACCTTTCTTTAATTAAATTTGCCCCATTTGGTCATATGAAGAGAAATAATATATAACTCACAGATAAAGCTTAGTATCTCCTTTTCCCCCTATTATTTCTCTTTAAATGATTAAACATTGTTTGAAGTATTAGAATATCTGCCTCAATTTATCTTACGAAGTTTCAACTTGTTACGATTGTAAATAAGAAATCCTCCCTTTTAAGTATAAAAAATAAAATATATGAAATATCCTTAATAAGTATACTACATATACAATACATTTAAAGAAGTATTAGAAGTACTAAATCCGTCAAATGAAGAGATATAAGAAGTATTAGAAGTACTCGATCCACCAAATGAAGATATATAAGAAGTATTAGAAGTACTCAATTCACCAAATGAAGAAATATAAGAAGTATTCAATCTGTGAATAATTACGTAACATATGACGAAGTATAATGATTATTTAACCTTCACCAAATGAAATATCCGTTGAAGAAGTATAATAAATATGAGATATTCTTGAAGAATTATAAGAAGTATTCAATCTTTTGGAGAAATATTCAATATATGGAGAAGTATAAGAAGTATGTAATTCTCGTAAACTTTTACGAATATGAACTTATCTGTATTTGATTGCTATCAAAATCGCATCTTTTGTTAAGTCTTCGTTAAAATTCTTCAATGATGTTGTCTTCTTTGATAGGACTTCTTGTAAAAATTCTTCAATGATATTGACAGAGCTGTCTTCTCTTCAAAACTTCTTGATGTATATTCTTGTAAAATTTCTTCAATGATATTGACGAAGTTGTCTTCTTTTCAAATCTTCATAATGTATATTCTTGTATAATTTCTTCAATGATGTTGATGCAATGAATTTCATTAATTTCTGTGGTCTTATCATGCCTTCCTAAGTAAAGGTCTTATTTTGCCACCTCTTTTGTAGTAAATTTTTGTATTTGCGATAATATGACAAGTCTGAACATTCTTGCGAACATACAACCTCGTGACATTATCGTCTTGCGATGAAATCGCAGGACGTTTTTACACTTTCATGTAATAACCCATTGATCTCATCTTAACTTCTTTGTTTCATTCTGCGAGTTCTTTTTATATGTTTTCATTCTCTCTTTTTTTTTTTTTTAGAATGCTCGCAGAATTTCATTTGTTGCACAAATATGACAAGCCTTTATGTTTTCGCAAACAAGAAGCCTCGTGACATTTGCGTCTTATAGCACGTATCAGCTCCCTAATGGAGGGTGCTTCCCTTTATCTTCCCCCTGGTTGCCCCTTCAAGGAAGCGTACATCGACCATACAAGGTTAGCTCTTCCCATCCGGTTCTGCCAACAACCAGCTTTTGATCGCAACCTCTTATCCTTTTTGCCTATAGGGCTTATAGTTACGAGGTTGCACCCTATGGGGTATCTTTGGGCCAAGTGCATCATTTTCCAAGACTTGTCAAAAATGGCAGATGTGGTTCAACCTCACCCGGCACTCTTGACTCAACCGTGTACCTCAACGCCTTGATCGTTTTCTGCACTTCTTGGGAAAGACAGTATGCCTTAGTCGCCCAACCTAAATCCTCTTACACCGCATTTTATATTGCGTAATGTCGCTAGATTAGGTGAGAATCCAAGGTGTCTAACCCGGATAGGTACCCCATTATTGGGTTGTACCCCTAAATTTTTACCATGTACTAAGGGACCTTGGTGGTGTTCCGGTTACCCTTAGCCACGTTTATAGATACCCCTTAAATGACGTACTTTAGGACTTTGCATCTTACGAAATATAGCTTCGCGAACTAGGGTGTACGCCACAAAGGTTTGCATGTATAAAATTTTCTGCGGCTCTCTTTCTTTTTTGGAGGCTGATCACATATTGCGGTCTTTTATTCGCAAATTAATGAAAGTTTAATCGCAATATAAATTTTGAAACTCGTAACTTTTCCCAATTTCCTGCGAGCAAACAATATTCGTAAAAAATTTCATGAGTTTTATGGATAATACCTTTTCAAATATAGTTTGTTCCAAGGTTTACCAAGCCTCAAACCCATGTCTCTCCCTTCTGGATCCATCAGCCGATAGGCTCCGCTTCCTACAACTTCTTTAATAACATATGGTCCATCCCATTTTGGTGCTAATTTTCCTCCATTTTCTTTTTGATATGGAGGTGTTTCTCGCATGACCAAATCACCTGGTTTATATTCACGTTCAATGACTCTCTTGTTGTATTCTCGAGCTAATCGTTCCTGATAAATCTTCATATGGTGCAACACCTTTTCTCTTTTTTCTTCCAAATCATCCAATTCACTTAATATTACTCCCGCACTTAAATTTCTTTCCCAAGCTTCTTTCTTTGTTGTCGGAATTACAACCTCTGTGGGTAATACTGCTTCTACTCCATATGTTAGACAATAAGGAGACATTCCAGTTGCTTCTCTTCTAGTTATATTGTATGCCCAAAATGTGCTAGGTACTTGCTCGCACCACCCTTTGAGATGTCCTTCTAATTTCTTTTTGATTGTATCTGCGATTGTTTTATTTGTTGCTTCTGCCTGTCCATTAGCTTGTGGATATAACGGGGTTGACTTCCCACATTTTATCCTAAAAGCACTGAGTAACATCTCTATGTTCTGCCCCTCAAATTGTTTTCCATTATCGGATACTAGTTGTGCTGGAACCCCGTACCTGCAAATGAGGTTCTCAAATATGAATGTAAAAACATCTTTATCACGAATATGTTGTACTGCTTTTACTTATGCGAGCTTCGTGAAATAATCTGTTGCAACTATCAAGTATCGCCTTTGTCCAGATCCAGGTATAAATGGTCCAACAATATCCAACCCCCATTTACCAAAAGGCCAGCAGCTTGTTGAAGAAGTTAATGTGGCCCATGGTGCATGAATTATTTTACCATGTCGTTGACATTCCTTGCATCTTCGTACGAACAATTTTGCGTCTGTATGCATATAAGGCCAGTAATATCCTTGTATCTTTGCTCTATATGCTAGAGATCTTCCCCCACTATGATTGCCAGCTTCTCCTCCATGTAACATCTTCAATATCTTTTCTCCTTCTTCGCGAGTTAAGCACCTGAGAGGTGGTCCATTGAAAGATTTTCTATATAAAATTCCTTCTCGCAACTCATAGTTTGTTGCACGACTCTTTAATTTATGTGCTTCTAGTCTGTTCCTGGATATTTCTCATGTTGCGAGATATGCATGAATTTCTTTTCTCCAATCTGCGATGTTGTTTGATAACTCTCTTTCTACTTCCATCGCAACAACTTCCTCAATTTCTTTCTCTTTTTCCACTGATGGGTGTTGAATTGTCTGTATTTGGATATTTCTTGTATTTGGATTTATCATCATGCTTGGAATAAATGCAAAAGCATCTGCGAGACGGTTATATTTTCTAGATATATGTCTCCATTTTAATTTTGGTATCTTCGCAGATAATTCCTCAACGAGTTTCTTGTATTTCTTCAAAGAAGATTCATTTGTGGTATATTCCCCTTTAATTTGACAAATCACTAACTGCGAATCACTTGTTATCCTTATACTTTCAAGCTTATTTTCTATTGCGATCTTTAATGCATGCACTACAGCTTCGTACTCTGTTTCATTGTTCGTGGATGCAAATTCTAGTCTGAATGAGAATGCTGTTCTTTCTCCTTCTGGTGAAATCAACACGACTCCAATTCCATTTCCCTCACTATTGGATGATCCATCCACTAGAATTTCCCATCTATCCGGTTCTGTTAACAAGTCTTTTGGATTTCCAAATTCTTCTTCAACATCCATCATTTCCTCTACTGCTTCATCTTCTTCCAAAGGAAATTCTGCCAAAAAATCTGCGACGACTTGTGATTTTTGCGATGACAATACTTCGTATTTTATCTTGTAATGGTTTACTTGTGCATTCCACCTTTCTATTCTTCCTGACCTTTTTGTGTTCTTCATGATTGATTCAATTGGGACTTTGGTTACCACTTTTATCACATGTGCTTGAAAGTATATTCGTAATTTGAATGATGCATAAACCAGGGCTAAGATTAACTTCTCCATTTTAGAATAATTCTTCTTTGCTGCATTAAAGGTTTTACTAATGTAGTAAATGAGCCTTTCTACTCCTGCATCTGCTCGCAACAGAACTGCACTTAGAGCATATGGAGTTGTTGCGAGGTATACCAATAATTCTACGTCTCTCTCTGGTTTCTGTAGTATAGATGTATTTGCGAGGTATTCTTTGATTCCTTGAAAAGCTTTTTCACATTCATTAGTCCACTTGAATTTTGCTCCATTTTTAAGTATGTTGAAAAAATGCTTGCACTTATCTGACATTCGCGAAATAAATCTTCCAAGTGAAGCCAAGAGTCCATTTAGCTTTTGTACTTCTTTTACCGTTGCAGGTGTTGGCATGTCACGAACTGCTTGGAACTTTTCTGGATCAACTTGTATTCCCTCCTTTGATACTATGTATCCCAAGAACTTTCCAGATGAAACCCCAATTATACATTTCTCAGGATTTAATTTGATGTTGAACTTTCTCATTTGCTCAAATATTTCCTTCAAATCTTGCACATGATATTTAGCTTCCTTGATTTTTATCAACATATCATCTACATATACCTCCAAAGTTTTATGTATCCATTTCGTGAACACTTTTTCAACCATACGTTGATATGTAGCACCCGCATTCCGCAAACCAAATGGCATCTTCACATAACAATACAAACCCCTTGGAGCAAAAAAAGGCAGTATGTTCTTGATCTTCTTCTGCGAGTGATATTTGATTATACCCTTTGTATCCATCAAGTGAAGTGACTCTATCATGACCTGCAGCTGATTCCACCATTTGTGGTATATCTGGTAATGGAAAATTGTCTTTGGGACATGCCTTGTTTAGATCAGTGAAATCTATGCAAATTCTTATTCCTTTATTCTTTTTCGGAACAATGACCATATTCGCAATCCATTCTGGATATTTTGCTTCCCTTATGATCCCTGCATCAAACATCTTTTGTAATTCTTCTTCTATCTGTACATGATAATTTTGTGATATCTTCCTTATTCTTTGTTTGAATGGTCTTACATTTTTATCTATGTTCAATCTATGACACGCCACTGATGGATCAATTCCTGGTATCTCATCTACACTTCCTGCGAAGATATCTTTATATTCTCGTAAAAGATCAATAGTTCTTTTTTCTTCTTCTTCATCCATCTTAGTTCCAATTCGCAAGAATAAAGGCTCCTCTTTACTTCCAATATTTATTTCTTTAGTTGGTTCAGCTGCAACATAGCTTGGACTTTGCTCCCCCATAGGTGTTGTTTCTTTGATTATTTTTGCTGGTTCCCCTTCTTATTCTGGAATTTCATTTGGTATACCTCTCCCTTCCTTTGCTCTTATTGTATACACTCGGAATTCTTCTTCTTTTCTTGTTTCCTTCGCAAGTTTCCTACGAAGCTATTTCTTTCTTGCTCTTCCTCCGCATTGCGTTACTTCAATTTGATAACAAAATTTTGCACTATCAAGATCTCCTTTTATTTCTTGTATTCCATTTGGTGTAGGAAATTTGATTCTCTGATGTAATGTTGAAGCAACAGCTTTGATCGCATGAATCCACGGCCTTCCTATCAGCATGTTATATGGAGATTCCATATCTATCACACACAAGGTTACATGTGTTTCGATTTCTCCTAGTAATATTCGCAGCGCGATTTCCCCCTTAGATTTTGTTGTAGATTTTCCTAATCCATGAATAAGATATTTTGAATTTGTGATTTCTTCATCTTTAATTCCCATCCCCTTAAGTGCATGATAGAATATGATATTAACAGAACTCCCTATATCAACCAAAATTCGGTTTAATTTCCATTTTTCTACAGCTTTCTTATCTTCTAGCATGATCGGCATTGTGATCACCAATGGTGAAGTGTGGTTCAAGTCTTCATTTGGAATTTCTGCTGCTGAAAATGTGATTTTCTGCTTTTCCCATTCTTCTAAAGTTGTTATCTTTTCTTCCTCCATGATCTTTCTTCCTCTACAATCTCGCTTGTATATTTTTCCCTTCATATTACTATGAAATTCATCAATCATTGTCTTTGTGATCATATTACATTCTTCTTTTTTGCAATCTCCATCTACTGACTTCATTTGATCTTCAAATTTTCCACAATTCCCTCAAATTTAGGCTACCACAATTCTCAAGTCCCTGTTTCTAGCGCCAATTATGTAGTTGCAGAATAACCTACAACTACACCCTCAATAGAATTAGTAAAAACTCAAGAAGTTCTTGATGATGAATGATAACTTTCTTATTAATTCTCTTAGTTGATTACATAGAATTATCAAAATGGAACTAGAATAGTTACAACTTTTTCTATTCTCTTTCCTAAGATAATTTCTTACACTCACTAAAAGAACCTCTCGAATTTTACATTTGAACTCCTATTTATAGTAAAACTTATACAGCTGTATATGAGTTGTGAAGTATCGCAACTCATACTCGCAAAACTTCATATTTCTCTGCGCTACTTCTATCATCGTATCATTTTATAACTCTTTTCTCCTTTATTTATTACGATACTCGTGAACTATTATCTTGCGATATTCAGTACCTACAATTTCTATATATTGTGTTTAATCGTTATAACATCTTACTTGAGACCAACAAGTAGTATTGTTTTTATCTTAAAGGAAAACTTCCTACTGGATTCTACAATTTACTCACAATCTGAGGATAACAGCTTGTTGGAACTTGGAAGTTTCTTATATCTCATATTCCGATAAGGGCAGCTAACATGCTAAATATACTCCTGTAATTTTTTGGTTTACTATATTTTCAACAAACAAACAAAAAAAGGATCCCACTCCAATGAGATCATGTTCAACAAATCGAAGGCATCCCTAATCTTTTTTGTGTATATAGATTTGTCATTCCGAGCTTAGTGTCACACATTCACTTGCCCCAGACAAATTTTAGCGAAAGTGTAACCCGACAACACAGTGGTTTGGTCAATAAAACTTCACCCACCTGCACTTCAGCCTTATAAGTTTGCACCAATGCAAACAACCAACTCAACAGTTCTTCAGCGAAAGTGTTTAGCCTTCTTTCTCTTCACTTAACTTCTCAAATGCATCCCATAATGCATTCAAACATTGCCATACTTTGTCAAAAACAATCAGCCAACCAAGAATACTTAGAACATGACACAATCACTTCATTTTATTTGCATCAAAGGGAAGAAATACAAAAATTTCCCACTTAGGGACTTACACATACTTGTTCACCTTGACCAAGCCTTAGCTTTACAAAAGCTCTCATATTTTGAGTCTTACACTCTCCTATAAAATCCTGCCGAATTTTCCATGCCTTAGTACTATTTATACAGTAACTTTACTTGCCAAAACCATGTACAACCATTGCACATGCAGGGAACAACCATTTGTCCCATGGAGCAGTTACATAACCGCCTATAAAGTGCCACCTTGGCCAGTTTCTCTTCAAACTCGGTCCAAATCTCAACACCTGTTCCAAAGCAGTTAAGAACTCTCTTTAACGCTTATAAACTCTTTTTATACCGTCCTTTCTTGCCTCACGTGTTTGGCATGCTTGTTGTGATGGACCGAAAAATTACGCCTGGCGCGCCTTTGCGCGCAGGCTATAACTTCCCCGATGCGCCATGATGATCCTACGATCTGGGTCTTAAAGCTAGGAAAATGCAGGTTTATTTTACCTTGCAAGCATGCTCGTAGAGCATGATGCAACCAACTTAGCTTCCACACCGTTCCAAACTTACCCTTGTCCGCAAGGGGTATAAGGCCATAAGACTAAGGCCAATGCATATTTCATGCATCACTGGCTTATTTTACCAACTCTGTGTAGATTGATAGGAAGTATGAACATCCCTTTGCTTGCATGTAACTGAGCCTCATCAAGCTTGGACGCAATCATCTCTCGCATCGGGCTACCAAGCTTAGATGATATGAGGGGCCAACGTGCTGGACTGACAATGCTACAACTCACTGCGGCTGCCTACGTACCCTTACCTACTCTAAAGGGATCAAGCACAGACCGTATTTCATCATCGAAGGGACTGAATCTTAGGCCAAACTTGTTTCCAAGGCCGTGGCCAAGCATTAGTGGCAAAGGACTAGTCCGTGTAGGCCATTCCGTCAAAATGCATAAAGGGTATGCATCATAAATCCCATGGCATGGCATAGTAATGCACATGCTTAACATGCTCCATTGGCGAGGCTACGCAGCTAAAAATGAGGCTTACGCATCATTTGTACTCTTTCGGCTACGCTATGAAGCTTACTTGGTACATGGTCCGCATATGCACCTTCAACCAACTATCCCTCCCTATATATGTTTTAAAGACATTTTTACAACTTAATTTGGGGGAGCAAAAGTCATCCATCAACTCCCACTTTTACTATTCATGTGTAATGATTACGCGCAATGATCGCGTACAATGATTACGTGGCACTCGCTTCTGCCAGCCCTTTCTGGCATGATGCATGATGATTGTGTAGTAATGGTTCTAAGCCAATAGCCTTCATAATGCGCAAAGGATACACTGCAATGCTCTAGGACATCTACCCAACTGGCCTAATGCATCATTTGATGCGAGATTTGGCCCTTAGCCAAATGCAAAACATAATGCACCATTTTGGCGTGATATTGTCCTTAATCCAATCCACCTTTACTAAGCAACGGAATCTTTGGATGAAGATTCATCTCAGGCCATGACGCATCTTTCAGTATGCGCCATGCTAAAAACACGGGGTGTTACACTTGTGAATCCCGTAACCAACTCCTAACCGTCACTTGAGCTGTATTGCATAACTGTTGCACTTTACTGAATTTAGCCTTGCTCCCATTCTCAGAATTCTTGGACCTGCCAACTTCTTGCTCTAAGATAATTCACGGACCATCCTTGTGCTTCAATCATCAAGGCCAATTCCTTAAACTCATTCTAGTTACCCATGGCGTCATATGCTTCACTTAGCCAATTTTGCTTGACAATAACAATGCAACTCTTTCATTACTAACTTGTTTTCTTTGGCATGCCTTGAACTAATGACATAGACCAACTCTTGGTCTATTCTACCTTCTGGCATCATCCTTGAGTTTGGGACAACTCAATTCTACGGATATGCCTTAATGCCAACATCACATGTTGCATGTTGCATCTTGCCACTTTGGATTTGTCTTGCATTTCCATCAATGAAGCTTAATTGTGTCAGCCAATAAGCTTCATTACTTAGCCAAATATCTTTACAGTGTATCTCCACCTTTGCGCTTCAATGGACCTGCATGTTTATGCCATTCTAAGAACTTGACAGTCTATGAAGTATCGCGCAATCATTGTCGGACACTGACTTGGTCTGCAACTTTGTAATACATAATCATTATGCTCACTTGGTGGACAGGTCATAGACCTCCCAAACCTAATCCTTTCAATGCCCTCGTTAAACACGACCCAGCATAAACATTATACTTGTCTTAACCTCGCTGTATGCACTCTCAGAACCTTTCTGAAATTCAGCAACTATTGTTGGCTTTCACAATATGCCCTTTGCCAAATTTCATGCCATAGCATCAACATCACTTAGCTTTACTGATTTTCTATTGATCTCATATACTTGAGCCACTTATCCGCATCGTGCACTACGCTTCAAGTGCTACTCAAATCATGCATCAATACCCAAATGCAAACTTGAAATTCTGCCAATTCTTAGGCACAAATTTCTCCTTGAATCATTTACGCCTAAGTGTACGCACATAATGATTCTTCTCCAACCGATCACTATGATCATTGCCATAATATGGCTTTTGCCTCCCGACTTTGCCTTTTGCATCTAACTCAACATGACAAGGACTTATAAACGACTTGGACTTCATTTTCAATCAATTTTGCTTTCACCTGCCTTGGACTGTTGTCCTCCATGCCCTCCGTTAAGCATGTCACAAAGTGCATAGGGGTTTCTTTCGCATATAGTACCCGAATCTTCCACTTCATTCCTTGCCAAATTTTGTTCGTGCAAAAATCATCCAAGAACTCATTTTTCTGGATGTGGCCACTTAGTATAAACTCTCTATACTTATGCCTTGTTGCATACCCGAACAGGAATTGCAAGCTTCCTTTGCCTAACTCGCTAAAGCAAAACTATTGAGTTGCACAACCCATCTCCGCAACCGTGACTAACTATCTTTTTGGACATATCATAGCTAACCCTTTAGTTGTCCATATGTCATACCTTCAAAGCCAATAGGTCTCCAATAATTCTTTGAATTGCATTGCTTGCTTGCCTGGAAAGGGTGTGTCTTTCACTTTGCCATGAGTTCTACCAAACTCATGTTTGCTGATGAAATGATTTCTAACTTGTTGTATTGCTTGCACTGTCGCTGCCCATCCGTCTTCGTGCCATATCGCAATCCCCAAACAACAATATCACTTTCGCATACTAAAACCCTTATCCTATGCTTTGCTTATTAGCTTTCGACTTGTCTCGCTATTGCATACGTTAGGGTAAGTATGCTACTGCAGCATCTCCCCATTAACTAGCTTTACATCGTAAATAAAGAGGAAAGACTTTATAAATGAAAACACCTTCATTCATTATTGCTCTTACATAACAAGACCATGTACCATTACATGATTGATCCACTGATCATTTTGGAAAGTTAACACTTCATTAAAAAAGCAACAATTGCTTACACCAAAGTATATACAAACTAGAATACTCAAATAAAAGTCTGTACAACCAAAATATACGCACAGAGTTTGCAACAACCAACAACTAAAGCAACATATAACAAACTCAGAAAACACCGTATTTTCTGGTACCAAGTGTTTCCAATGGAGACAAGAACACTACTATTTGTTCTAGCTTAGTTTCTACTTTTGTCGAAGTGAGTAATAACTTCGCTGCGTGGTCTCTTCCTTGAACTTTCACTTATGCCTTCACGAGTATTGCTAGAATGACTCCCATAGTCATTCCCAACCGATGCATTGAGTTGCGCCTTGAGTGGATAGCTTCTAGTGAAATGCAAACCTTTGCAAATGAAACATCCCATATACTTCCGGGCTGAAGGGAATAATTCATCTTCCTTTGGATCATGCTTACACTTACTGCTTAATTTTATTAATACTCCCTTCGTCCCAGTTTAGTTGAATGTTTAGGTATTTCTACACAAATTAAGAAACACGAGTAATAGTAAAAGAATTCTAAGTATATCCCTTAATATTAATGTTTAAAATATATAAATTTTCTAATTTTCTTCTTCTTGTATATATGACTTTAATGCAAGGACAATTCAGGAAAAACTTGTAAAAAATAAGAAAATCTTCATCTATTTTGCGACTAAAAATAAACTCAAAACTTTCTGCTAAATTGGTACAGAGGGAGCACTAATTAATCAAAATTTAAATATTACAAAAATACTACCATTTATAAGATGCTTTTGCATTATGATCCTGCTTTCTCATTTTATTTCATCTCTCAAAGCCGACTGCCTTTGCAACCCAACAACAAATATTTTCATGCTTCAAGAAAAGAAAAAACAACAAATATTTAATTAAGCAAATGCAATACAACATTAGGGCTTTCATCAAAAAATTTGGCGTGGCCCGCCCATCCGAAAAATTGGACCGGTTTTCAATTGCGTTCCATGTCATTAGCCTGAAGACGTCATTTTCTAGATTGACAGAAAAAACAAAGCAAACAAGTCCCCTCTACAGTGGCGGATCCAGAAGAAAAATTCAATGGGGCACAATACGTTCTTGAAGATCAAACTAAAATACAATTGTAAAATCTCATATATCCATAAAGAATGAAATTAAAACCATAAGGGTCGTTCGAATGAAAATGGACATGGACATTCATGTGAATCATATATGAACTTTTAACCTAAGAAAAATATTTTGCTAAACTTTAAAGTAGTTTTTTTAGTTTGTGGACTTGAACGTGTATGGAATATAAGGCTGAAGGTAGGTTGCTAATAATCATTATACATTTATACGGGATTCTAGCAAATATTACGGGGTCACAAAATTAGTTCCAACAAAATTGACAGCTAATTTTTACTTTATCCAAAAACTTACGGGGGGCCAGTGACCCACTGTGATTCGACACTGCCCCTCTACTAGAAAATTGAATTCAAAAGTTTAAGACTTTCAGCCATGCTTTAAGCATGCATCATAAACACTCACCTATGCTTCAAAAAAAAAAAAAAAAAACCAACACTGCTGGTTGAAGTGCCAAATTGTTTGGGGATATACCAATTTAGTGCAGAAAAATTCTTATATAGATTTTAGTATATCCCCAGACTAATTGATAGAACCGATTAGTAGCCATGCACATTCACATGTACGTTCACACCACCGTAATGTAGCCCAATGAATAAAAGTTGGGCCAAACCTGAGTCCATAGTCCCACACTGGAGTCTAATTTCTGATCTCATACTTATGGTAAATTGGTAATTATATCCTGTTTCAAGGGTGAAAATATTTGGTGTTGGCGTGGTAAAGTGTGTGTGTGACATAGACATGGTAGAAAAGAAAAGAAACAAAAGCCAAGTCAAGTCCGCGTTTTTCTTTCTTCTCTGTGTTTGTTTAAGTCTGTCTGTTTTTCTTCTGCACAGAGGAGAAGTGAAGCAGTGAAAGGTCAATTGAAGAAGAAGCAATGGGTCTGGGTTTGTGTTCTACCTTCATTTCTAGGACCTGCAGTTTCTCAAAATGCATTGTTTTGTTTCTGATCTTGGTATTCCCTTCAACGACAGGTTTTTTCTTTGAATCATTTTATGTTTCTGTTCCTATTTTGATTTAATTTTTGGGGTTTAATCTCTCAGTTTGTTAATGGGTTTTGCTGAATGATTGATCAAAGGATGCTTTGATGATTATTTTTTTTTGGAATTTTGATCATCTCTTAATGGGTTCTCACTTTTTTATTTTAGTTTTATTTTTTGATTGTTATCAGGTTGGTTGGTTGAAAATAGATTACAATTTTATCAAAAAAAAAAATTTATAAGAAAGATTTCACATTTTTATCAGTAAATTGCTCAGCTGTAACAGTGCCTATAGGGTTTTTCCCTTTGGATATAGAGATGGATGCCTATAGAGTTCTAAATATGCTTTAGTGGTTATCTGTTTAAGTCAAAGCCATTAGTGTTCTGGTTTGATGTTTGTTAAGTATCTCCTTTCTGAGTTATGAGGCAGTGTCTTCTCCCCATAATTGGAACAGTTAACATTGAAGTTCTGAAATTTTGTAAGTAAGAATGAGCAATAGTTGAATCGCATAGAGAGAGTTCACTCTTAGTAATGAAAGAATACATTTCCGATGTGTTGTAAGAACATGGGCATTAGACTGTTCCTTCTTATTTTGGTGTTTATGTTAGTGTTGTAATTTTTGATTTTGTTTTCGTTATTTCAGAAGCTTATGATTCTCTTGATCCAAATGGAAACGTCACAATAAAGTGGGACATCATGAGCTGGACTCCAGATGGATATGTTGTAAGTATATTATCCGGCCAGTACTGCTACTACTAATAATAAACAGACACACCTTCAGATGTGTATATTGTGTACATTTTAATTAAACTTTTTAATCCATGCTCAAGAGAGTGATGTGCTGAGTACTGACAGTGTTTGGATTTTACTCCACACTTTCCGAACAATTCATGCTTATAGGTTTTGTTTTTCAGTCAATGCGTTAACATACTCCATTTATATACTGGATTTCCATGTTTCTCAATTTGTTTCATGAGCATTGATTTAAGTTGAAGACAAACAAATTGTTCGAATATTAATATCTAACTCATTTCAATAGATAAACTGAACTTGTTTATTGAGTGTCTTCTTGATACCGGGTTTCATGTAATTGAATAAGCACTTTTGTGTTCCTTCTAACTGTTTGAACCAAATTCAGTTAGAATTTGTGTAATCTTCTAGTGAGACAATTTGGTGGTTTTTAAGTACTGGTTTAAAGCAATGTTGATGTACACATGAAAACCGTTCCTTCATATCAGTGTAAGTTGATGTTCCTAAGTTTACTGCGACTCAATTACAAGTGTTATATATGCACTTACTGTCATACAAAATTGCAAACAATTATACCTACCTACTCCGTTCAGACATGCTGGAGACTGCCGGTACTTATTGTTTATTCCTTGCACATACTGGTGATCTGGATATCTACCATTTATCTTTGTGTGTATGATAGTTTTCCTCTTGTCATCGTATATAAAGTTAAATCTTTGCAAGAATGGATTATCAGAGTTGTGTTTCTTTCCCCTCTTTTGGCGTCTAATTTTCTGTGTATTGGAATGGAAGGCGGTTGTATCAATCTTCAACTTCCAGGGGTATCGTCATATCCAAGCCCCTGGATGGACATTGGGATGGACATGGTCTGGAAAGGAAGTGATTTGGAGGATGTTGGGAGCTCAAACAACCGAGCAGGGTGATTGTTCGAGATTTAAGGGGAACATCCCTCATTGTTGTAAAAAGGCTCCAGAAATTGTGGATTTGTTGCCAGGAACTCCTTACAACCAACAGGTAGCAAATTGCTGCAAAGGGGGAGTAATAAGTTCATGGGTTCAGGATCCAGCTAACGCAGTTAGCTCATTCCTGATTAGTGTTGGTTCTTCAGGCACTTCCAACAAGTCTGTGAGAGCGCCAAGGAATTTCAAATTGAGAGCACCTGGACCTGGATACACTTGTGGACCTGCAAGGATCGTCCAACCAAGTAAATTTAAAACGATGGATCGTAGGAGAGAAACTCAAGCTTTGAGTAAGTTTCTTGCTGTATTGTGTTCAAACTTCAAAGTGATCTCTCATCTAATTATTCCACTTTGTTGTGTACTGCATTTCCTGGTTTGCAAGACAACCTCAAAAGATAAAAACTTTGAGTTGGTTTAATTATTCTTTCTGCATCACCGATGTTTTAATCTAACATTCATCTTTTTCAACAGTGACATGGAACGCTATGTGTACATATTCTCAATTTCTCTCTCAAAAGACTCCTCCGTGCTGTGCTTCTCTCTCGGCCTTTTATAACGAAACAATTGTCCAGTGTCCAACATGTGCTTGTGCCTGCCAAAATAATACAACTCATCCAGGAAGTTGTGTGGAGTAAATCTCCTACCTATCATTTACATCTTCTACAAAGTGTGCAATCTATGCTGTGTTTATCCTCTTGTCAAGTTCCCAAGGTTGACAATGATGATTCAAGTTTGTCCTTGTCTATTTGGTGTACAGGGTAGATTCGCCGCATTCAGCATCTGCCATTGCACATCCTGGAAAAAACAGTTTCACACCTTTAGTACAATGTACAAGCCATATGTGTCCTGTCCGTATTCACTGGCATGTAAAGACCAACTCTAAAGAGTATTTGCGGGTGAAGATCACGATTACTAACCTTAATTACAGGATGAACTATACGCAGTGGAATTTAGTTGCCCAACATCCAAATTTTGATAATCTCACAAAAGTATTCAGCTTCAACTACAAACGCTTACCTACTTACGGATCCATAAGTAAGTTCAATCTCCAGCTTTCATAAACCCTGCTACGTACGAAAATTTATTACTAATAAATGTTCATGGTATTCTCTAAATCTGTTGAGCATTCGTTTGGCGAACTAAAAGTTATCATGGTCATGATTTTTGGCATACAGATGATACCGCAATGCTATGGGGGATAAAAGACTACAATGATTTGCTCATGCAAGCAGGGCCTATGGGCAGTGTACAATCAGAGCTACTTTTTAAGAAGGATAAGGCAGGTTTTACCTTGGACAAAGGATGGGCTTTTCCTCGACGGATTTATTTCAATGGTGATAACTGCGTCATGCCACCTCCTGATGCCTACCCATGGCTTTCAAATTCTACTTCCAGTGCGGTCATTCCTTAGATTCAAATAGTTTCAGCTTTCTTGGCTTTTTCGCATTCTTATCTGGGGCCTTACTGGAATAAGAAGAAGAAGGTTTTGTTTTTGACAACTCAATCATGTCAGCTAAGCTTAAGCATATGGCGAGATAACAGAAGATTGCTTGTACGCGTGCTATGTTCTGACCCCTTGCACAGGTGCGGCCATGATAATTTATTGTACATATTTTTATTTATTTTTACGTTTGCTGTGTGTATTAGTGGGTTTATTTTCACTGCCAATACGATTATCTGATTGTATACATTTTTAGTGATCAACTTCGTCAACTTCATTGAACTAAACAAATGCATCAGAGAATCTACCCTTTATTATTGTATATCATTTACTGCCGGACACTCGGACTAAGTCTTATGGGGTGCTAGTCTAGCAGCCAGATTAGCAGTCAGGACTACCTCCTAAGTCTTATGAAAGTGCTAATCTAGCAGCTAGATTAGTAGTCCACGTCAATATTGCGCTAAACCATTTAAACATAACCAATCTCAAATAAATCGATCAAAAATAAATCTCTCGGTCTTTGATCCATTCCGCGAAAAGGTGGTTTTTCAAGCGCTGAATCATTCAGCGTAACTATCTAGCATGCTAGTTCACATGCTAGCAACTGGTATGAGAGAGAACTAATGTTAACTTTTTTGCTACATTTTTTTTTGAATTGCAACACTTAAGTGTTAATCTAGCACCACCAATCTAGCCCATAACACTAAATTTCATAATTAGATGTTCTATTAGTTTTTCCAAACCTAGAGAAATGGTTGGAGATGATCCTAACCCATTGCATTTTGTAAGCAAAAACTGTTTTGATTTAGAAAAAGTTAATCTTTTTATTACTTGAAGTAAAAGGAATACAACTTTGGATGCGCGTCCACAGAATCTGCAATACAACTTTGGGACGTTTATGGAACTTTTTGGATTGGCCCGCCCCATTCCTATAAACCGGAAACAGTTTCCGGTTTGAGTGCGGAAAAATCGACCCCGTTGGTTCCACGTCATTAGCGCGTAGACGTCACTTTCTGGATTGACAGAAGAAACGAAACAAAAGTCTCTCTTCCATGACTTTTAGCAGGCAATCACAGTCGGATTCACCAACATTGCTAGCAGGGGTACCGAATTGTTTCGGGGGACTTTTGCCAGTCCAATGCACAGAAACTATGTGTTTTATACAGATTTTGTTACACCCCCAAACAAATTAGTACGCCCCATTAGTAGCTCATACACCACTTAATTTTTAAAATTTGAGAGTCTATTCGCTTGGTTGAAATTGGTAATTATATCGTGTTTCAAGGGTTAAAGTTTCTTGTCAAATAGTGCCTGTGAGCTGGTAAAATGACGTGGACATGGCAGAACATTCTTAATCTTTTTGAGCTTTTTGGAGAGTCACGTGAAAAGAAAAAAGTGTTGAATATGTAATCCAAACACGGTTTGATTAAACGTGTTTAAAATTTGCTAAAACAAAAAAGATAAACGTATCGTGTAAAAAAAACTCCCCCAAAACTGAGGTGAAACAAAAAAATGGGTCTCACATACTTTAAAGGGCCTCCTATTAACTCTCTAGGGCGTGGGGCCCACCATGATGTGAGAGCCCGGTTTCTGCTTTGTTTTTTTTCTCGGTCCATCTAGCAAAGATGTGCAAGTGATATCTACCATCACTTCATGGTAGGTATATGGTAGATATAAAAGCGGGGCTATCACATCATGGTAGATATATTGTTTATGGTCTTAGTAGAAGTGGGTCTAACCAAGTAAGGGTTTGTTAAACGTATTGGTGACTTGGTGCGGGTCGTGGTAGTGTCCTAATATTTTGGGAGCAGTTGATCGTGTTTAGGATGTGGGAAATGGATCCTACAAAATAGGAATTTACCGTAGTTATGTGTTAGTGTTTTAAGTATTTGTAAAAGCCTATTTAAGGCTAATTTTAATTAATGAAAAGATATACACAGTATTTTAGAAATGTAATATTTATGTGAGTTTTGTGCATCTCTCTCGCTCCTTCCTTGATCCATGAAATCCAACAAAAAGAAACAAAGCCAAGTCAACTCCGCGTTTTTCATTCCTCTGTGTTCTTTTTTAACGAAAATGCTTTAGAGCCTCGCTTTTATACAGTAATGATCTATGTACCGGGAGTTTCTCCCGGGTCAGGATACCGTGTGAGATAAGGATGGGTCCCATTTTGCCTCACCCTATGTCGATGCTCGAGTCATTAAAGGAATGCCCTTTGATCTTCACACGGGATTAATCTCGGTAAAAACCGTTGTCAACGTAGCATCATCCGTTTTTATACACCAAAATTTTGACACCACTATGTGTAAATTTTGATGGGCTCATTCCTTTAAACAGGACCCCCTGTTTTTCATGGGGGGTTAGGTAAGATGGAATCAATGTTGGATTTAGCTGTCACATAGTGGTGTAAAAAAGAAGGGTATAAATCTGGGGTCTTTGTAGCATCTTCCCTTTTTTAAAGCATATTTTCTTCTTCTGTTGCATTAGAATTTAGAAGAGAAAATGTTACAGAGATCGGGATTTTGCCCTTACTTTCTTACACCACTATGTGGCGGTTGGATTCACCATTGATTACTTTCCATCATACCCCACCAGGAAAAACAAGGGGTTCTGTTTTAAGGAATGAGCCAATACAGTTTTGACACATAAACGGTGTCAAAACTCGGTGTAAAGAATTCGGGGCTCCAAGGCATTTTCACATTAGAAGAAGGTAACGTGACTTTTGTAAAAGAAGGTCTAGGCTATGGGTTTTAGTTATGAGTTCCCAAAGAAATTCTCATTAGAGTTGCGACAAATTCATCTCACCTTTTGGAACAGTAACTGACCTATGAGAGGGTTAATTTAGGCTTTAGCCCAGGTAGACCTCTAGCCCATCAGTGCTAAAAAAAATCGCATTTTTTTTCACTTGGTCACTACCTTTAGCCCGAGTCAACATAATGGTAAATCAGTTTCTAGGTCCGTCTCTGTTTAGGAGTGGATGTGAGAAACCATTATGGAAGAGTAATGCATCATTATGGATTTATGGAGTATTTATAGATGTTGAAAAATATGTCGTTATTGAGTATTTGTCTGTAGATGTTTGTACGACATCATATATGAGGATAAGATCATATCGGTGGCGGTGGAGTAACTTCTTGGTGTTGAGCAGAAGACGTCCAACAATAATTTATGTCAAGGTGTAAAGAAGACCATCTCGTTGTGGTAGATAATGTGGGAAACATTAATTTTTTGGGCGAAGACATTAATTTAGTATGAGTTTCCCGTGTATGATCATATTGTAGTGAATCGATAGATATATCTTTCAATTCTTGTGTAATTTTCAGTTAGTGCTTTTATAATAAATACACAAAATTGGTCAATTAGCCCTAAAATAATAATTCTTGGGTGAAAAAGACAACCAAAAATAAGATATTGTTCTAATACCGATAAATTAAAAAGATATTGTTCTAATAACCAATTTGGGTATTCTGCCCAAAAATAATAAAATAGTGTAGTTAAAATTGACTAACATGCCCTAGACATAGTTATATTCGATTTTGCTATTACAAAAAGGGAAAATGAGCTTTGTCTTTCATTTTAAGATACATGACTGTAACGAGATTCAATTTTTTGATCCAATTGACGCTCAGTTTGTTAGAGCACTGCTCGATCGAACTCGCAAGTGTTGCTATCTCAAGCTTGTTTGTCAAGTTTAGTTGCCAAAACTATAAGTCTTGATTTCTAGTCTACTTATAGCTAAGTATCAGACTAGGATAGTAAGTGTAGTTGAGCTCTAGACTCCACGACGTTCAATATGCAAAGACGGAGAACTACTCAAGGAAATTGTGGACCCTCATCGACAAAAAGGTATGTGGAGACTTGAACTTATCTATCATTCAAAAGTTTATCTATTTTATCTCCTATCTTGAGATAAAAGTCGTATTTCTATATAGACTTCGATTATACACATTTGCTATTTCGAGCCGAGTTTATATCGCTTATCTATTTCTCGAAATATGTGTCGATAAACTTTCGATTTGGCCAAGTTCATCGTGACAAAAGTCGTGTTGATAGTTTCAATCTCTTGAAAATCGCTTTGATGAAAAATAGTGTGTGAATAACCGCTATATAACATCATCTAAGAATGTTTTAATAATTGAAATGAGAGTTTAGAATATATAACCTTGAATGGATATAAACATTATATGTAAACTCATACTTGTGTAACTCCAAAATCCTTGAACCAAAGTATGCGTGCTTTACTGGTTTAGGATGTCTGGAGTTAAGTCCGCGTACCCGTACGAGTACTGTCGGAAGTTCAAATTCCGTGAATTTCTGCTGGAGTTTGTGAACTAAAAACAAGCTTAATCCGTGTACTTAAGTATGTGTACTGGTATGCGTACTTAAGTGGGTTATTTTCTTAAAACGGTTTATTCGTGAACTAAGACATTTATAAATTAAGGAATGCAATCTTTGCAAACCGTGGCTATAATGTTCATGAATTAATTCGAGTGAATTAAAATTGTTTTTGCTTCGATTGTGTATTATATACTTCTATGAGATCTAAGCAATTGAACAACTCTCTAACTAGTTCTTTTGAGTCATTTGAACTAGTGATGGTGAAGATGAATAAGGTTGATATGAAAGTGCTCATATGGCTAACCATTGGTTAACTATTGTTGAACCAACTAGGTGTACACGTTTAGGTATGGTTACTCAAACCTAAATGAAGTTACATTTCATTTGTGTATAACAAGCTAAGTTCGATCTAACAGTTGAAAGATATTATCTTGAATCTAATCAGGTTTTCATCTAACGGTGAATATTGAATGCTTTGTTACCAAGGTAACTTAGATTGCAAACCATGATTTGGAAGACTATATAAAGGAGAACTCTAGCAACTGGGAAACCTAATCCCCACATCTCTTGTATGATACTAGTTGTATAAGCTAACACTACACCAAATTCCTGGATTTGTAACATACCTGAGCCGTTACTAAAACGGGTTGTAACGGCTCATGGATGTTACAAAACGGGGCGTTACATTTTTTTTGTAACGGCAATGTAGCCGTTACGAATTTGGTTGTAACGACCCTTAGTAACAGGTGTGGACCGTTACGAACCCGCCACGTGGTAACAGCTCAGGACCGTTACTAATTTTTTCGTAACAAGAACGTCGTAACATCTTAGAGCCGTTACTACATGGCAGGTTAGTAACAGGCCGGAGCCGTTACTACGTGGAAAATTGAAACGGTTTCTAACCGTTACGAATTTTTTCGTAACAGTAAAAAATTACTGCCAGTCAACCTTGACCTGGTCAAAATTGGTCAATATTGACTAATTTTGACCAGGTCAAGCCTGATCGGCGCTTCATTTTCTCATTTAAATAAGCCAAAATTCTAAATTCAATACCCTGCATACACCTTTCAATGCATTCATCATCCACATTCAATAATATGTTTTTGAATCAATTCATTTCATATTCAATCCATTCATATAAAAAAGAACTGAATTTTTTCTAAGTACCAAAATTTTTCTAAGCATCAAATTTCTAAGGGAACACATGAAAACTTGTTGCCTACATAGAACTTACAAAATTTGAAGCTGCTAAGAGACCTAATGATTGCATGAACTGAATCATGGACTGATTAGATCCCAGATCCTGAGAGTTTTGTCAAGCGAGGAGGTAGCCAAGCGAAACATACTTGGAATGAAGCGAACATCAGTGATCAGCAAGTAATGCTCTTCTAGAGTTGTTTTAGGATTGAAGGTGTTCTTCTGAAGTTGTTTTAGACTGCAATTGCAAATTAACCGAATAAGTTTATGTTAACATTAAAACATGGTATATTACATCTGTCCTTGTACATAACAATAATTCCAAATACACTAGCCTACACCTTTTTATCATGCCCACCACCATGAGTAGCTTCTCACCACTCCCAAGCCTACATGGAACATCCAATACAAAATAACAAAATCATGCTCGGAAGATAAGATATGCTAGTTATCTAAATTTTGGGTTTTAAGGATACCTGTTGGAATGATTGCAGCATCTAAACCACCATCAAGCATCATATCCTACAGTATCTCCATAAATTAGAAAAGATATTCATTAAACAGGTAAGGATAATTCTGGCTCACCCTTTCAATTTTGAAACTATTAAAACCAGCTCTAGTCTATGATTGACAAAACTAAGAATTAATTGCAACCTGCTTCGCCTAACATATCACATAAAGTAAACTAAAAAACAGAGTTTTGTATTGTACCATTGTTCATGCTTTCCTCGGTATCGCCAGGATCATTATCTTCCTGATGAAAAGTGTCGTGCCATCCATGTACCTCTGCTTGATTCCAAGTACCTTGGCTTAGATAATTGTCACCATATGACGAAGACACGCGTTGACACACTACACTTGGACTTCCAGCTATGTGTGCACCATCAGTTAATGGACATCCTTGTGAATTGAGCAAACCCCTTGGACAATTATCTTCATTAGAGCTAGGAGTAGTAGTTGGCAAGCTAGTACTAGCAGACCTAGTGCTTCCAGACCTGAATCGCCATCGCTACCACCAACTTGATGTCTTGGCATATTTGTTTACAAGAAAATCACTTTGAAAAAGATTAGCAGCCATAACACAAAAACCTATAGAGATAATATCACTATCAATACTAACACTGAAGAATAGAAACTATAAACATCTGGTTAAAAAAAACTTTCAATCATTGCAAGCTGCTCTAAATTACGAAACTATAATGCATCACGGTAAATGTACAATCAAACTACAAATGTTCTACCAAAACAAATAATCCCTAACAAGAAAACATGAGAAGAATTTCTGCCAAATGGAAACTTTGCTTTAAATAAATAAGATGTAACTAACGTTTAATCATTCAAATATTACAATCCTCTACTAATCAAACAGAAGTCCAAACTCAGCACATAACACAACGAATGTCTCTAGTACTTAATATATGACTCTTATGTATATCTGCAAATGAGGTAGTACTTAATTTTAAATGGAGAGTTTGAGAAATGATAACCCCAAGCTCACCACTTCAACCCACATAGTCAGTACAGTAGATGCTTATAAGGAAAATCAACACCAAAAAACTTAAAAAAGAGTCTTAGTTAGGCATACAATCACTCCACTCAACGAATTTTCTACCATATAATACAAGCCTTCTAATCAAACAACACAATTACACATGCCATAATCCAAAGCTACAGAACAATCAATCTAAGGAAGACATACAAATAATTTACTGCCATCAAGTTATCAACACACATAGAAAATTCCTCAAGCCTTGCTACCAAACAAATCCTACCATCATTCATCACCAACAACAAAACCTAACCAACAAAATAATTATCATATCCTACTCAACTGTTGACATCAACTGTACCTGATATTTGTAAAATCAAACTCATAAGTAATTGAGAGATCCACCTGAACTCAACAAATAAACAAAAAAAAGATTAAAACCCAATGATAAAAAAACAAAAAAAAATTAAACTGAAACCCTAACTCACCTGATCTTGTTTGTAAAATCAAACCTTAGAAACTACGAAATGAGATATTAACCTTTGAAATCAAAGAATAAACTCGAAATGTATATACATTAGAACTGAGAGTCCACATGCTCTACTTTAACAGATATATTTACACACCTGCCCTATCCCTAGATTCTACAAGTGATAAATTCGTAACCCTAGATTAATCACAAAGTGTTTCAACTGAAATATGTTACTAATGTGTTGATTGACCCAAAAATTTCATGTTTCAAATAGAATTCCCAATTCTCAAAACCCTAAAATTAAAAATTCAATTTTACAGAAATCCTAAATTCAATATTGCGATTAAACAAAAATTAAACAACATAGATGTGATCATACAATGAAAAATGGAATTGGGTTTAAATAAATTACCGTTTTGAATCACCATGATCTTTATTTAAGCACCTTTGATGGAGAAAAAAAACTCAACTTCTCTGAAATTCGTGCTCAAACTCATAAGTAATTGAGAGATCCACCTGAACTCAACAAATAAACAAAAAAAAGATTAAAACCCAATGATAAAAAAACAAAAAAAAATTAAACTGAAACCCTAACTCACCTGATCTTGTTTGTAAAATCAAACCTTAGAAACTCTGAAATGAGATATTAACCTGAAATCAAAGAATAAACTCTGAAATGTATATACATTAGAACTGAGAGTCCACATGCTCTACTTTAACAGATATATTTACACACCTGCCCTATCCCTAGATTCTACAAGTGATAAATTCGTAACCCTAGATTAATCACAAAGTGTTTCAACTGAAATATGTTACTAACGTGTTGATTGACCCAAAAATTTCATGTTTCAAATAGAATTCCCAATTCTCAAAACCCTAAAATTAAAAATTCAATTTTACAGAAATCCTAAATTCAATATTGCGATTAAACAAAAATTAAACAACATAGATGTGATCATACAATGAAAAATGGAATTGGGTTTAAATAAATTACCGTTTTGAATCACCATGATCTTTATTTAAGCACCTTTGATGGAGAAAAAAAACTCAACTTCTCTGAAATTCGTGCTCAAACTCATAAGTAATTGAGAGATCCACCTGAACTCAACAAATAAACAAAAAAAAAAGATTAAAACCCAATGATAAAAAAACAAAAAAAAATTAAACTGAAACCCTAACTCACCTGATCTTGTTTGTAAAATCAAACCTTAGAAACTCTGAAATGAGATATTAACCTGAAATCAAAGAATAAACTCTGAAATGTATATACATTAGAACCGAGAGTCCACATGCTCTACTTTAACAGATATATTTACACACCTGCCCTATCCCTAGATTCTACAAGTGATAAATTCGTAACCCTAGATTAATCACAAAGTGTTTCAACTGAAATATGTTACTAACGTGTTGATTGACCCAAAAATTTCATGTTTCAAATAGAATTCCCAATTCTCAAAACCCTAAAATTAAAAATTCAATTTTACAGAAATCCTAAATTCAATATTGCGATTAAACAAAAATTAAACAACATAGATGTGATCATACAATGAAAAATGGAATTGGGTTTAAATAAATTACCGTTTTGAATCACCATGATCTTTATTTAAGCACCTTTGATGGAGAAAAAAAACTCAACTTCTCTGAAATTCGTGTTCTTCCTTCAATAATATCTAATCATCTCCAAAAACACTTAAAATCCACTCGATCTATCACTATTGCACTCGATCTACTACTATTTCACTCGATTTCACTTGAAAATCACTGTCTTGAAAATTTTGAAAACCTAGGTATAGAACTCCAAGGTTACCAAACCTTGTTTCATGAATAAAGGTATGAAATCTAATCGATGCTTTACTGATTCTCTTCTATCTTGTTTTTTCAAGATTTTGAGTATCTGTTTTTTCTTCCTGTGTAGAGAGATCGAGAGAGAGAGGAAGAGGCAAGATGAGTCGGAGATAAACAGAAATAAAAAGAGAGAGAGAATAAGAAATATGGTAGAGATATTAGTTTAGGGTTTTATGATTGAGGTGCATCTCGAGACTAGAATGAAGGGTATATATATTAGTTTAGGAATACACGGTGTAGATGAAACATAATACCATGTATGTGAATGGCACACGCACATACTCAAGGTGTTACTACCCAAGTGTGACCAAGCGTGTGACTCGCACGCTTATAAAAAAATTAGTAACGGCCTAAAAAAATTAGTAACGGCTAGAACCTGTTACTATTTTTTAAAAGTTTAGTAACGGCTTATGCTTGTTACGAAATTTTTGTAACGTCGATTTGTAACGGGTATTTTGTAACGGCTCATAAGCCGTTACGAATTCCTGTTACTAATCCATGAATTTGGTGTAGTGTAAAGTCGATTCTCCTTTAACCTTAGGTTTCTACCGAGACCCTGTAGGTTAACGACTTGAATATTTCATTGGGATTGTGAAGCCAGACCCAACTATTTTCTTTGTAGTTGTGTGATGATCTTGTTATTTCTATCGTGATTGATTACAATCGTAAGATTGGCTTGAGATTAATTTCTCCGATAGGAAAGATAGAAAAGTAGTCACAAACACCTTCGTCTCCTCGTTTGTGATTCCACAATATTTTTTCTCGTTAATCGATTATGATTATTGTGAGGTGATTGATAATTCTAGGCTGTTCTTAGGGAATATAAGTTCGGGTTATCAATTGGTTCTTGTTCACCTTAATTTATCAAAAGACAGAACAAAAACTAGTAGGTATATCTGTGGGAGACAGATTTATCTATTCAATAGACTTTTTTGTGTTATGCAGTGTTTATCAAGTCTTCGACTTTGAGTCGTATCAACTCTTAGTTGTGGGTGAGATCATCTAAGGGAATCAAGTGCGTAGTATCATGCTGGTATCAGAAGTGTAAGGAGCATAACCATACCTTGAATCAGTGTGAGATTAATTAGTGTTCAATTACATTCTAGGCCGAAGTTAGCTTTGTAGTAGCCTAGTGTCTGTAACGTCTTAATACATTGTGGTGTTCAAATTTGGACTAGGTCCCAGGGTTTTTCTGCATTTGCGGTTTCCTCGTTAACAAAACTTCTGGTGTCTGTGTTATTTCTTTTCCGCATTATATTTTGTTATATAATTAAAATATCACAGGTTGTGAGTTTCATCGATCAATTGGTAAATCCGACCTTTGTTTTTTTATTGAAATTGATTGATCCTTGAACATTGGTCTTTGGTACAGTTCAAGTTATTTCTCCTATATTCAATCAGGCTCGCAAATTCTTATTTGTTTGATTGCGGATTGAATTGAGAAATTGAGATATAACTCTTTGATATACTTTTTATTAAGATTGAGTCTGACTATCTAGTTGTTTGTCTTGAAAGTATACTGGAGTTAGTTCATACAGATTGCTAAGAAAAATATTGGTTGAGGTTGTTAGACCCCCGCTTTTTCACAGTTTACTATCAAATTTGTATCTAATCTTTGCTTCTATAGGTAAGCTTGATTATACTGATTTGAATTCATTTTGATATGTAGTTTGATTCCCATTTTTATCGATCCAATGAAAACTGATTTTTCCACTTTTGATTTTGTTTGATTTTAAGTCGAATCTAATTTCATTGCAGTTATTTTTTTTGATTCATCTGTTATTTGAAGTTTTATTGGATATTCATGATGTCGCTTTTGGGTAATTTTGTTCTTGATTTTCTAGGGTTGTTTGAATTCGATACCAAATTAAAATTAACCTTTAGCATTTTGCTTTATTTTAGTCTATTTCAATTAGCATTTTGCTTTATTACAGGTGCCTCACCTTTCACTGGTGAAGGTGTCTGCTCTTTCGTCCCAGGAAAGATAATTTCTAGTGGTGTTTCACGAAAAAGTACTAAATACTTGGACAAGTGTGTTTCACACGGCTATGGGTTGGGTGTCCTGGCTTTCTATACTTTAGGAGAACTAGGTGAAGACACTTTGTGTTTTTTCAAGCGTCTAAAAAATTGTTTGGTTAGCAACGACGCTAGTAGTGGCTTGGGTAGTTTTATTTTTCAGAGATTAGGCATTGCTATCCAAAAAAGAGTTGGAGCCCAGCTTGTTGCTAGGTTACCAACCAAGATCTTTGTATGATTTATTACTAAACTGCTTCTAATGTAAAAAATAATAATAACCGGGTTCATTCGCCGGTAGTTTTTCTGTGATTTCTTCACAGTTTGATTTCCTTCCCCTCCTCATCTTGTTTGTTGGATTTTTACCTTTCTTTTGATACCTATTTTGCTACCATTACTAGTTTCTGGTACGCCTAGGGTTTCGTTTTTCTTTCATGGTTTTCTGAGAAATCATGCGTAAAACAAGATCCCATTCCAGACCCCCGGAGCCTATCATATCCCAACCTTCATCATCTACCTCATCTGGGTTGTCTTACGACAATGCCGATTCTCAAAGCTCTGCAGCTGGGCAATTCGTTTCATCCCAATTTTCCCCAGTGTCTGATTCTGATCCCAATGGTTTCTACCATTGTCTGTTCAAAGGTTTTGATAAATGTGGTGATGGTACTAATGGGAAGGGTTATGCCAAAGCCTCCTTCTACCGACATGTTCAATATAGACACCTATTCTCAGCTGACAATATGGACATGTGCAGACATAGGATTTCCAAAGAACCACATATTTTTGATGCATGGGAAAAGGTCTTGTTGAAACTGAAGATGTGGTTGTGCACGAAATGCATGCGCATTCATGCTTGGAAGAAAAGTTGCTCGGATCATACTGGTGATGTTGTCGCTGCGCCATTACATGGTAACACTGCTAGATTTATTATCTATGGGATTGATAAGCCGAATGAAGGAAAGGATACAGATGCAGTTCATGCTATTGAAGCTGATGTAGGGAAGGCCACATGTGAGGGAGTTCTCAGTTTCTTATCATTGGATTTGTTGAACGCTGTCTTTCAGAGACAGTTTGTTACAATCACCAGAATCCCTCATCCATGTCGTTTGAGTTTTTCTAGAGTGCTCAAGGCTAGCCTCGATAAAGTTTTTTCCAACCCAACTGCTCTCTCCCCATGGCTTGAACTGTTGCTACTTCCCATTTGTACTATTCGTATTTATCGTCCTAAGAACAACGTCGAAGAAAGGTCAGGTAGTAGTAAGAAACTCCAGATTGCGGCCATTAACAATGCACTTAATGCCTGGAAAGAACCCAATGGGTGATGTTCCTTGATCCACGACGTTTTACAGTCCCCAAGCTATGGAAGATTTCGTGCGCAGACAGACAAGAAGGACATGAAAATCAGCCAGGAAGTTGCGAACTTGGTTGCTTATAGAAGGAAAATGGAACAAGGCCATTACACGGCGGCTATACGTGTCTTGTCTTCTAATGGTATCGCTCCATGCAATGAGGATACCTTTTCCGAGATGCAATAAAAACACCCACATGCCCTGCCCCCGCCCTTATCGGTTGGTGTTGTTAATGTGGATGCCATTTCTGTCGACTCTACAACTGTTTGGGTGCACTTAAAAGCTTCCCGAAAGGTACTTCTTACAACAAGGACGGTTTACGCGCTCAACACCTTTTAGATGCCATGAGTGGTGCCGCGGCTGCTGTGGCAGATGAGTTGTTGTCTTCAATTTCAGGGGTCGTTAATCTGTGGCTCGGAGGTAGTTGTCCTGCTGTCTTGGGTGTATATGTGGCTAGCGCTCCTCTAACTCCTATTTTAAAGCCTGGTGGAGGGCTTCGTCCAATTGCGGTTGGTACTATATGGAGGAGATTGGTGTCAAAACTCGCTGATGTTTCTGTGAGTAAAGAAATGTCATCTTATTTGGATGATTTTCAATTTGGGGTTGGTGTCCCTTGTGGCAGTGAAGGTATCTTGCATGCTTTTAACAATTTGCTGGAGTTGAAAGTTACCTCTACTAATATGACAATGCTTCTTATAGACTTCACCAATGCTTTTAACTTGGTTGATAGGTTTATTCTTCTCCATGAAGTTAGAGAGAAGGGTCCTTCCATCTCTAGATGGGTTGAGTTTTGCTATGCAAAACCTACGCGACTTTACTATGACAGCTTCATCTTATCTTCTGCACAAGGTGTTCAACAAGGAGACCCCCTCGGTCCTCTCCTTTTTGCTCTCACGCTCCATCCCCTGGTGAAAAAGATAGCTTCGCTATGCAAGTTAGAGCTACATGCTTGGTACCTAGATGATGGCACTATTATTGGGGACACATAAGAGGTGTCCAAAGCTTTAAAGCTCATACAGTCTGAAGGTGTGCTCAGGGGATTGCATCTCAACATCAAAAAGACAGAGGTGTTTTGGCCGACTACTGATGTAAGGAGCTTCAATGAAGGTATGTTTCCTATCAATATTGGTAGACCCACTGGTGGTGTGAAGCTTCTTGGAGGTCCCGTTAGTCTTGATTTGCAGTTTTGTAGTGATATGGTTGTTACTCGGGTTAACAAAACCATACAGCTTATGGCTTCTATTAAGAAACTTAAAGACCCCCAGTGCGAATTGCTCCTTTTGCGTAATTGTGCTGGTGTTTATACTTCACCATGCGTACCACCAGGCCTTTGGCGCTCCAACAAGGTATTGACATTTTTGATAATTATCTTATGTTATTTCTGAGGCACCTCGTGACTGGAGATAGAGATGGTTTTGGCCCTTTGCAGCAACGTATCTCTACACTACCCATTAAAGATGGTGGTTTTTGGATCTATACGATGTCAGACACAAGCAATTATTGCTATCTTGCCTCTCAAAGTCAGACCAGGTCCGTGCAGAATGTTATACTCAATGACTTGTACTCGGCTTGTCGTGAGAATGACCACACATACCAGCAATCTTTATAATCTTTCATTTAGGTTTGTGATTTACCTTCTTCCTTTAGCCTTGAAGGAACCTCCCCCCCCCCCACCACCACCACCACCACCATCCATGCATACCCTGGCAGTTACCTACTTTGACGTTGTGAAGAAGAAGATTCCAAGCCAATTCACCATGTCTGCGAGAGATTCGGTTTTATGGCAGTCTAACCGTATGAAGCATGCACAAGATTACCTTTTGGCGGTACCTATTAGTGGGCTTCAATAGAGTATTGGGCCTCGGCAGTTTAAAGTTATTTTGTGTTATCGACTCGGTATCCCCCTCTTTCCTAAAGGTGGCTTGTGTTCATGTTGTAAGCGAGATATGGATATTTTTGGTGATCATGCAATTCACTGTACCAGTGAGGTTGGGCTTAAGTATCGTCATGATCTCGTTAGAGATGTTGTTGCTGACATGTGTTATAAAGCTGGTGTGCATGCTAGGAAGGAAGTGTCTTTGGGATTTGTTTCGAAATGCAAAGCCATGAATCCTGTGGACATCCTTGTATACGGTTGGGAGAATGAGAATGATGTGTGTTTTGATGTTACTGGTGTTTCACCTTTCACTACCGCAGCTGGGAATGCCTTTGTACCGGGCCAGGCCATTTCCAATGCCGTTTCTCGTAAACGGTCTAAATACTTGGATGTATGCACTTATTCCGGGTACGGTTTGGGGTTTTGGTTTTCACTTCTTTAGGGGAACTTGGCGAGGATTTTGTAGCTCTTTTAAAAAGGCTTAAGAACTGCTTGGCTAACCTAGATGCTAGTACTAGTCATGGTAGTTTCCTTTTTCATAGATTAGGTTTGGTTATTCAGAAAGGTATTGGTGCCCAGCTTGTTTCTAGGCTACCAACTACTCCTTTATAATTTCTTCTTCTTCTTTTTTAATAATAATAATATGCCCCTGGTGGCTCTTCTCAATAAATCAACAAAAAAAAAAGAGTATTTTTAATTATTTTCAATTACTAATCAACTTTAGTTTTCACTAATAATCCAATTCTCAATTGTTCATCATATGTTGGTTTGTGAAATGATTTTATTTTTTAGTTTTAAACCATGGATGCATTAGTTTTTGATTGGTCCAGTATTGCTCTTGCACTTGATTTGGTATTGCATGTTTTATTTTGGTTTTGTTGTTTTCTTTCCTATTTTTCTAATGCATACCAGGAGCCAATACTTTTCTTGGGTGATTGTGGTGTGTGGTGAACAGTAAGGGTGCTGACTCGCGTAAGTTTTGGTTTTAGAAGTGGTGGGTATGAGAGGCAGATGTCGTTGGCCAGTGGCTAGTGGTGAAGCTTATGAGAGTAATGGACTGTCTTGTGAACATCCAAAAAGGTGTACTAGCTTGTGATAATCCAGTAGATATCTCACATATAACTAATAACAAAAATCACCAGACGATACAAAATAATCCACTCAACTCCGTAACATCCATTTATATTCATGTTAACAATGTAAACATAAGATTATCACTTGTTTACATCCCCATGATTAATGCTAATGAAACGACCACAATAATTACACTTATAAGCAAACAACAAACATGGGAAGAAAATACTTGAAACATATTAAGATGGAGGAAAACCAAAATCATTTTGGTGAAACCAAATTCTGTCCGATATAAACAGGATGAAACCAGTTTCATCCTTGTTTAATATGGGTGAAAACAAATCCATCTTAATCTAAAACGTGATATGGAACCAGTTTCATATAATGAAATGATGTAAGATGCGATTAATCTCATAATTATTAAAATTAGTACCACCAACAATAAAGATGAAACTGGAACATTATGTTCATTGCAACCACTTAATTAAACACATGTTCAAAAAGTAAGGTTAAATTAAAATCACCAAATGCTGCAAACATATCACTCACAAGAATTTGAACCAAAATATAGAAAATCAATCCTTTTATTTATGAAATTATTATTATTAAAATAAAAAAAAAAATTAAATTAAGGTTTCCAAACCTCGAGTTTTAGTAGAATCATGAGTGATTTTCTGAAATTGCTCGATTCAAACCCCGATTTGGCATTTACAAATCTCTTTAATGGTGGTGGATCGTTGATGTTGGTGTTTTGTGGTTATTGTTGATGTGGATGGTGGTGAAAAAAGTTAATGATGATGTCGTTGATGGTGGATACAACGTATAAAGATGGTGATGGTGGAGAAGGTGTAGAAACATGATGATGGTAGTCAGTGTTTTGATGGTATCGAATGATGATTGTAGGGAAAGAGAACTGGGAACTGGTGGTAGTTTTTGTGGATCTGATTTTGTTTGATAATTTTGAAGATGACGGAGGAAACGGGAAGATATGTTAGGTATAATAGAAAGGGTGTTTGAGTCAGTTTTGATTTTAATTAGTTTTTGTCCTTTTCACTCATGCCAACAATTTGCTCGTCCATCTGAACGAGAAAGACACTTTACTGGGCAAATGGCCCATTTTCTGTTTATAACAAAGAAAAAGGTCGTAGCTTTTTCGGTGGACAAAAACAATATATATACATCGTGTATATTGTTGAACCACATTAAATTTGTAAGTTCTTTTATTTATTTTTATTGTTAAGGCTTTCAATATGCACGGTTCTTTTTATCTTTTCTTTCTCATCATATATCCTTATTGGATTTTGTTAACTTGTATCCCAGAATATACATTAGGGACTATTAAACAACTAATATTTTGCATTGATTTCATAATTTCGTATTGTAGTTAGTGTAGATTATATAGAACAAATCTGAAAATGCGGGGGGTCTAACAACCTCACCCAATATTTCGATTAGCAATATGTATAGACTAACTCGAATATACTTTTAAAAGAATCAACTAGACAGTCATACCCAATCTTATTAAAAAGTATATCAATGAGTTAATATCTCTATCTCTCGATTTGATCTATACTAAAACAAATAAAAATATGTGAGTCTTTATCAAATACAAGAGATATAAACTTGGATGTTACCAATGACCAATACCCAAGGATCAATCAATTTCCAATCAACAACCAAAGGTTGGATTTCACAATTGATTGATACAACGCATAACCTGTGATATTTCAATTATATAATAAAATATAATGCGGAATAGAAATAACACAGGCACCAGAAGTTTTGTTAACGAGGAAACCGCAAATTCAGAAAAACCCCGGGACCTAGTCCAGATTGAACACCACACTGTATTAATCCGCTACAGACACTATCCTACTACAAACTAACTTCGGCCTGGACTGTAGTTGGACCCTAATCAATCTCACACTGATTCAAGGTACAATTGCGCTCCTTATGTCTTTGATCCTAGCAGGATGCTACGAACTTGATTCCCTTAGCTAATCTCACCCACAACCAAGAGTTGCTACGACCCAAAGTCAAAGACTTTAATAAACAAATCTGTATCACATTCTCTATAGCGCGCGCTTTTGAGTAAAGCGCCAAATATTGTCGTTTCAGCGCCGCGTTCATTTTAATAGCGCCAATAACTATTTCAATCCAACATATGATGCTCTTTTTTGTTTTCCTATAAATTCAGTTCATCTCCAGACTCAAAACTCACACCTTCTTCAGCACTACCTCAAAATTACACAATTTTATATCATCTCTAAAAAAAATTTTCAAACAAAACTATTCATATCAACTCAATCTACCAGAAAAAAAATCATCGCTATAAATTTCATTTCTAACAAATATGGCATCCTCACAACAACGATCACAACAACAAACACCAAAACAACAATCACAACAAGAAACACAACAAGAAAAACCACGAAACACAAGAATTTGTGGTGTCAAGTATACAATGGATGAAGACGAGTCACTTTGCAGAAATTATGTATTATACACATTAGATGACATCAGTGGGATTTATCAAGAAAAACAAACTTTTTATGATAAGATTTTATAATTTTTTTTGAAGAAACAGGTAACCCTAATAGACATGATGGCGATGGGTTGTCTCATCGTTTTCACACAATTTAAGCATCCGTTAGTGAATATGTAACTTTGGTCACTCAAATGTGGAACAAAAAAATGGTGAAGGCGAACCAGATGTGGAACGAAGATGTCGGAAAGAGTGGAAAAGATCCCACAAAACGAGTTTCCAATATGAAACTTGTTTTAATATTTTGAGGGTGCTTAACAAGTTTGATCCCTACTTGCTAGAAGGTCATCAAGTGCCTGCAAGATCACTACATGGTCCAATCGAGCAGGATTTTTAGAATGGAGGGCCTGCTTCCTCACCTGATGAAATTCCAAGTAGTCAGTAACAACACAACACTAATCTAGACGTTAACAACAACGTCAAGAGAAGAAGAGGATGTGGTCAGAAAGCTGCAAAACCAGCGAGAGACGCATCCCAACGAGCATCATTATAAGGAGGTTCAAGCGAGTTCAACTATGCTGATCACAAGGAATTCGAGATGCATATAGATCCAGGTACCATGGCATTACTATAAATAATCAACAAAAAAGTCATCTTTCGCGAGAACAATACTACAGGGATTGTAAGCTAAACAAGTTACTCTCCTTGAACACTTCAATAATGAATGAACGACAATATTCTGCATGGACCAAGCAAATGGATGAGGTCGAACAACAACAAGTCCATGTCGAACAACAATAAGTCCCCCCTCAATAGACTGGCCCGTATGTGAATGTGGAATACGACGAAGATGATGCCTCGGAAGAAAACGAAGATGAATACAGTCTTGCTAACTGATTTTAATTCTTGTTTAGTTTAATTTAATTCAGTTTAGTCGTTTAATTTAGTTTAGTTTAATTTAATTGTACTTGTTTATTTAAAATTACTTGACTAAATTTTAAATAACCAACAATACTAAATTGAAAATAACATCTATCTCCCTCGCCATAGCCCTCGCGCATAGTCTGCTTCTCCTTTTAAACCCCAAAGGTGCTTGGTTAAATCTTGTATTAGTTGTACATAGATTCCTCGGTTTTGGAGTCTGTCAGTGGTGAGTCTATATTCTCTTGCCGGGCGCCCATGCTCTACCACAAGATTCGATACCAAATCTTCATCTGTAAAACTCGTCCAGGTTGGGTCATGCCTTGTTTCTTCAATGAACATGTTATGTAGAATGATACAAGTCAGCATAATTTTGTTCATTTCTTGAATATCAAAAAAGCGTGCCAACCCAGCTATGATGGAAAACTTTCTTTTAAGTATGCCAAAAGCACATTCAACATCCTTTATGCATTTTATTTGTTGGGAGTTAAAGTACTTCATATCCTTCGAAGACACCGGTCCAAAACCTACCTGTTTATAAGCTTGAACTATAGTTTACCATTTTGGATAGATTCCTTCTGCTAGATAATAACCCTGAGTGTATTGATGACCGTTGATGGTGAAATTACAGTGCGACACGATCCCATTCTTAAGATATTCAAACAATAGTGACTTATACAAAATATTGAGATCGTTATTTGAACCCGGGAGTCCAAAAAAGGCATGCCAAAACTAACAATCATAGCTAGCTGAAGCTTCCAAAATTACAGTTGGTTTGGATAATGACCCTTATATTGGCATGCCCATTCAATAGGACATGCATGTCACGTCCAGTACATACAGTCAAGACTACCTAACATTCATGGAAAACCCCTCGCGGTGTTTTCTGCAGTTTTTCTTTAAACATCTTCCTAAGTAGGCTTTCTTAAAAAGGTTGGACCAAAATGCTCGACAATTGTTTCGCAAAACAATTTGAGATACCTAAAGGCGGTTGTTTTCCCAATACGGATATAATCGTCCGTGGAATCCGCTGGTACCCCGTAACATAGTATACGGAGGGCCGCAGTGACCTTTTGCTCGGGACTAAAGCCTCGTACATGTCATGCATCATACTAATAATTAAATAAAGGTTGTGCCTGACAAAGCTCTCAATAATCCTTTGCGTCAAGTTGCGGCCCATGCAGAATCGTCGCTGAAAATCCTCATCGAAATAGACACAATCATGATTAAAATAATCATGCATCATCTTTTCGTGGTAAAAATGTCGATCTCGCCACGTCCATCTTCTAGTCGCACCTTCATATTGGCTCTAAAGACTTTGGTATGATTCCGAGTTGTAATTGCAACATAAGATTTCGCCTTCTTCTATCTTGATCTGCATCTTCATCCATTTGACGCAAAAACTTCATACGCGTTTCTTCATCTTCTTCATACAACATTTCATCCATCGCCAAATCTTCATCAGAAGAATCAAAATCAGAATTCATGGTTGAAAATTGAAAGCAATTGATTTTTTTTTTGATCGGACGAAAGATTGTTGTGAATTTGTGAGATCAAACTCGAGCCGTATTTATAGAGGTAAAAACTAGCCGTTCCGGTGACCGTTGGAAAGTATCAGTTGGCGACCTTGGTTCAAACGCCAACGTGCCATGTACAAATGCCAGCGTTTTTGCAACGATCGCCTGCATTTTATCCACGAGCGCCAGCGTTTGTATTACGCTCGCACGCTTAGTTATTAAGCGCCTAATGCTTTGCCATAGTGGAAAAGCCAGTTTGGCCATCCAACTGGCTCAACAAAAAAATAAATTTGGCCATTGCCATAGAAATTGCCCTTAATGAAGACAGAGAAACAAACGTAGAAAAGAAGAAGTCTGACGGAGGAAACTAGGTAAGGGAAGATATATTTAGGTGGGGACAGTGGGGCACGCGTACAAGAAATCCTAGTACGATGCGTTATCAATTAATATGGGGAAACAATATTTAACGGTCATCAATAAGTAAGGATAGAATATAAATTTGCTTTTCATCCGTAAATAAAATCTAAGTTACCGAGATATATTTGCACTTTCAGTGAATAATTCCTAAATTCAAGTTGAAAAATAAAATAATTAATATCTGTTATCCAGTATACGCGGATACAAGTTAACATGAAAGATCGTTACGAGGTTTGTTTGCCTGTGGATGCATAGGTTTGTTTTCCGCGTTATTAGCATGCATAGCTGGCTCCAGACTCCAGACACTTTTTGCATCTACAATTCGATGATCTTATCATTATTGTCGTCACTCATAGTTTTCCTCTACATCCCATAACAGGTTAAGCAAGTGCAATCCAACTTTAGGGCTTTTATGGAAAATTTTGGATTGGCCCGCTCACCAGAAGAAATTGAACCGGTCGTCCATTATCTACCACGTCATTTGCCTGTGGATGTCATTTTCTAGATTTGACAGAAAAAACAAAAACAAATAAATCCTCTCTCTGTTCCGTAAAATTGATTGAATTCAAAAAGTTTAAAGACATTTGGCAGGCATCACAGTCAGATCCACCAAAGTTGCTAACAGGGGTACCGGATTCTTTTGGGGGTGTGCCAATCCAATGCATGAGAAACCTTTGTAGATTTCGGTGCACCCCAGTCAAACTGGCACAACCATTAGTCGCCATGCACATTCACACCACCAACCAACCAGATTAATGAGCTTTTGCAATTAGCTGAAATTGGTAATTATATCGTGTTTCAAGGGCGAAAGTGTTTTTGTGAAATAGTGCCTGTGAGCTGGTAAAGTGACGTGGACATGGTAGAACATTCTTCATCTTCTTCTTCTTGAGCTTTAGAGAGAAGTCACGTGAAAAGAAAAGCCAAGTCAAGTCCGCGTTTTTGATTCCTCTGTGTTTTTTTTTTTTTAACTCTGTTCTTCTGTTTCATTAGCATTTAAAGGTAATGGAGGAAGCAATGGGTTTGGGTTTGATTTCTAGGACATGCAGTATTTCAAAATGCATCATCTTCTTTCTGATTTTGGTGTTCCATCCCATAACAGGTTTGTTCTCATTTCTTATTCCCATTTTAAGTTTCTGTTCCTATTTGTTTTCATTTTCTAGGGTTTATCTCTCAGTTTGTTAATGGGGTTTTACTGGATGTTTGGATTCAAGGATAGTTTGATGATGATTTCTTTGCCTTTTTTGTTTTGTTTGAAATTTTGACCATTTCTTCTGCTCTTTTTTCTTGATCATCAATGGAATTCCAGAAATGGGTGATTTGATTTCAATATTATTGGTCTAATCCATTACAAAGATGACATTTTTACTTGTAGATTACTAAGATGTAACAGAGTTTTGAGTAATTTCTTCAAGCTTTTCCCAGATATACAAAGCTATTAGTGCTTGTGAAAAATCTCCATTGTGAGTTACTTCCATAATTGGAAAATTTAACATTGGGTTATCTTGGGTTATGGGAAAATGGAAATTCAATTAGCAAAATAGTAATCTTAGAATTGAGGACCCTTTCACATGATTTTTGTAACGAGAAATAACAGTAGTTGAACAGCATAGAGAGAGTTCACTATTCGTGACAGAAGAATTTATGAGATCAAGAGGAATAGATTTGTCAGTTCAAATCTAATGATGAAAAGAGAGTTGAAACCTTAGTCTTATGCATTATTGTTGATGTACATTTGCAGTGTATTCTAAGAACTTCGTTGTATTGTTGTTTAAGGTTTGAATTGTTGGTTGATTTTGCTTGTTTGTCTTGTCTTAATAGTTTTTGATTTTTTATTTCCGTTGTTTCAGAAGCTTATGATTCTCTCGATCCAAATGCAAATATCACGATAAAGTGGGATATCATGAGCTGGACTCCAGATGGATACGTTGTAAGTATATTATCCAACTAGTACATTTTACCGGAACTTTTCAATCTATGCTCAAGAGAATGATGTATGGTACTTGGCCATGTTTTGGATTTTGCTCAACGGATTCAGAACGCTTAATGATTTTCAGCCAATGCGTTAATATACACCATTGTTTGACTGCATTTGCATGTTTCTCACAAGTATTATGAGCGTTGATTGAAGTTGAAGACGGAACAAATTGAACTTTTTCGAATAATAATTTTAAGTCATTTCATCAATTGTCAAACTAAACTTGTTTCTTTAGTCTTCTTGTCCCTGAGTTTCATGTAATTTATCAACCGATTCCATATTCCTTCCAACTGTCTTACCAAATTCGACTAGAATTTAAGCTAGAAAATGTGGTGGTTCTTAAGTACTAGTTTTAAGCTATGTTGATATACACATGGAAACCCCATGTTCCTTCATATTGATGTGCGACGTGATTTGAAGTGTTATTTACACTTACTATCATATAAACAATTATAATTTTTCAATTCAGACATGCCAGAGACTGCCGGTTCTATCGTTTATTCCATTGCACATACTGGTGGACATGCAAATTTACCATATATCTTTGTGTGTATGATAGTTAATCTTTGCACAAATGGACATTAGATTTTTGGTTTCTCTTCCCTCTTGTGGCCTCTAATTTTCTGTCACCTTTGTATTGGATTGGAAGGCGGTCGTATCAATCTTCAACTTCCAGAAGTATCGTCATATTCAAGCCCCTGGATGGACATTGGGATGGACATGGTATAAAAAAGAAGTGATTTGGAACATGGTGGGAGCTCAAACAACTGAGCAGGGTGATTGTTCGAGATTCAAAGGGAACATCCCTCATTGTTGTAAAAAGAAGCCAGAGGTTGTGGATTTGTTGCCAGGAACTCCGTACAACCAAATGATAGCAAATTGCTGCAAAGGAGGAGTAATAAATTCATGGGTTCAGGATCCAGGTAATGCAGTTAGCTCTTTCCAGATTAGTGTTGGTTCTTCAGGCACTTCCAACAAAACTGTGAGAGCGCCAAGGAATTTCACATTGAGTGCACCTGGACCTGGATATACTTGTGGACCTGCAAGGATTGTCCGACCAAGTAGATTCAAATCGGCTGATCAGAGGAGAGAAACTCAAGCTTTGTGTAAGTTCCTTGTTGTATTGTGTTCAAAGTGATGTCTCATCTATTTATTTCACTTTCTTATTTACTGCCTTTTCTGGTTTGCAAGACAATCTTAGAAGATAAAAACTTGAGTTGGGCTAATAATTCTTTCTGCATACAACATTTTGAATGCCCCGTGTTTTAATCTAGTAACATTTATCATTTGTGACAGGGACATGGAACGCTACCTGTACATTCTCTCAATTTCTCTCCCAAAGTGCTCCTGCATGCTGTGTTTCTCTCTCCGCCTTTTATAACGAAACAATTGTCCCATGTCCAACATGCACTTGTGGCTGCCAAAATAATATAACTCACCCAGGAAGTTGCGTGGAGTAAGTCTCCTACCGTATTTAGCATGCTGTGTTTCTCCTCTTGTCAAGTTTCCGAGGTTAAGAATAATGACTCGAGTTTTTCCTTTTTGTATTGGTTTACAGGGGAGATTCGCCGTATTTAGCATCCGCTCTTGCACGTCCTGGAACAAATAGTTTCACACCTTTAGTAGAATGTACAAGCCATATGTGTCCCGTTCGCATTCACTGGCATGTGAAGACCAACTATAAAGAGTATTGGCGGGTGAAGGTCACGATTACTAATTTTAATTACAGGATGAACTATACGCAGTGGAATTTAGTTGCTCAGCATCCAAATTTTGATAATCTCACACAAATATTCAGCTTCAACTACAAAAGCTTACCTACTTACGGATCCATAAGTAAGTCCAATCTTAAGTTTCCATAAACCCCATTCTAATTCCTGAGCTACTTTCGAGAAAATATTACTAATAAATGCTCATATCTTATTACCTTGCATGCTGTGAATGTGAAATGAAATCTCTTGAGTATCTGTTGGTAAACTAAAATTTATCTGTTTGGCATACAGATGATACTGCAATGCTATGGGGGATAAAATTCTACAATGACATGCTCATGCAAGCAGGGCCTATGGGAAATGTACAATCGGAGTTTCTTTTTAAAAAAGACAAGGCAAGTTTTACCTTGGACAAAGGATGGGCTTTTCCTCGACGGATTTATTTCAATGGTGATAATTGTGTCATGCCACCTCCTGATGCTTACCCATGGCTGCCAAATTCTACTTCCAGAGCACTTATTCCTTTGATCCAAATAGTTTCAGCCTTCTTGGCTACTCTTGCATTCTTAGTATCTGCGATATAGTTGTGTTCATAATAATGTATAGTTGTATCTGAGTGTACACATTTGTGATCAACTTCATTAATCTAAATTGACGCTGTAGAGGATCTTCTACCCTTTAATGTATCCCATCATCTGCCAGACACGCATAGAGATCCCCCGTAATTTCTACCCTGATACTCCTTTATTGATAATATATTTATGTCTTACGCTGCCAAGGTCTGGAGAGTTGCATCTCCACATTCACCACCTCTATATAAGAAGAGGTCCTGGTTTTAATCATGGTTGAAATGGGTTTTGCCAAGTAGTATTTTTATTTCTTGATGGCTGGTCGGAAATGGTAGACCGAAGTCCCAGATACAGTGGGAATATGTCGTCGGGTAAATATAAAAGAAGAAAGTAAATATTTTCCCGTACCACCTATTCCTATTGTTTCTGTGATTTTCTCTCCCTTCTCATTCTGCTTCTGGTATCTTCCGATGAAGCATGCTTGTCGCCGGTAGTACAATACACATCGGACAAAAAGATCCGATCCTGATCGCCGGATTAATTAAATGGTACCCTGTTAATCATGCTTGTCGCCGTTGGTAACACCGGTTTATCTGAATTATTTATGTCTCTGTTTAATAATAGAATTTTTTTTAATGCTTCTTGACCATTTGAATTCTTTATTTCTTCTTTTTAAATAAATACTACTGAAAAGAAAATTCTTTTATTCTCCGATAAATAATTCAATACAGTCGTTGGATAAGGATTACCCGAGACGACAGAGATTATTTTTTTTAATTTTTTTTCTTCTCATTAATTAAAATTATTGTTTTTCAGTGGTCAACCTAGAAAAAACGCGGTGAATCTTGATTCTGTCACGCGCTTGATCCGACGGCCGAATTTTAAATTAGAATAGGACATCGTTCATCCCAAAGAATAAAATCTGGATTTCCTTTATCTTTTTTGATTGATGAATAGACGTGCACCGCACCAGTTTGCAACCACAGCCAATGGATTATGCGGGTGTTTTGGGGAACCATTTGTAGTCTTTTGAGTGCACGTTTTGTCCAGATCATGTACTTTTAACACTGGTTGGACAACCTGGGATGGCATGGGACAGGTAGGGTTTGAGCCGGTTCGAAATGTAGATTGGTCACAAATGTTAAGGGGTATGTAAGTAATTCACTTTTACCGTCGTCGCCCTAATGTGGAGGAAGTTTATAAATAGCCTTCTCTCCCATTGTCACTTCGTTCAACTATTTCTCAGCCGTTCTCTTCTTCTTCTTTCTCTGTAGTGATCAAAAAAGTTTCAGTAGTAGTTGTGAAAGTTAGGGTTTCAGTAGTAGTGGAAGAAGATATTTGAAGAAGAATATTAGAGATGAGTATGAAAGGTAGCTTGATCTTTCGGAAGCTCTCGGTATGGGTGTGTCGGAATGGAAATGGAAATCAAATCCCCTTTCCGAGTCCGCCCATACCGAAGGTTTCCGATGGTTACTTCCTTTCATTTCTTTCGTCTCCTCGTACTGTTTACTCTACTCAGTTCTTCAGATCTATCATTTTTTCTTGTTTTTTATGGTTTGATTTGTGTTCTTACAAAGATTATTGTTTCTGATGTGTGGATCAAAAGTAAAGAAAGGCCTTAGGTTCATGTTTTCTGATCATAAATCAGACCAAAACAAAAGATTGTTTAATTTAAACATAAATGATTTACTTTTAACAAAGATTGTTTGTGATGTGTGGATCAACAGGTCCTTGGTTTCCTGTTTTTTGATCATAAATCAGACCAAAAGGTTGTTCAAGTTCAGATTCTGGATCTAACAAAACTCTTTTAAGTAAGAACTAGTTTGTCTAGACTAATTTATCTGTTCACTTTGGAAATAAGGATTTCATGTTGTGTAGATCAAAGAAAAAAGGCCTTAATTTCATGGTTTTTAGTTTTTTTTGTTATTAGATGAACCCAAATGAGTTCACTTCAGATTCTGGATACATCAATACTTGAAAATGATAATAACTAGCTTTTTCTAACACTCATTGATCTTTACTGGTCAAGTACAGAGATCCAGCTATCACAGAAATGGCCAGTATGACTAAAGAAATGAACCAGTATTTGAAAGCTGATGGATCTCTAGACTTTTGTGTGACTTGATCTGTTTGATGCTGTCTGGTTTGAATAACTTTTTCTTGTTGTTTTTGTGGAACTGATGACTGATCTAGTTCTCCAATCAGATAGTTGTCCATTAGCTCTCTTGCGCTTTTGCTGTGTCCCACAAAATCAAAATCTTCAATTGCATCTCGTCCTGCAATGGTATTTTATTCAACATCATCATTCAAGATATTAGAGTTATTGTTGTCAACATTGTAGTACTAAGAAATAATACCTGTTGCATTGACAAGAACATCGTCACCACCAGGATGATCATCTAAGTACTTTGTCACATTATATACCTGGTCCCAACAAACAATATCGGTAAAAAAAACAAGCCCAAGACCTGTCTGTTTCCTCCTTTCTTGTGCAAGAACACTCTGTTAATCTCTGTGGTTAAACAAATGATGATTTCTTTAGTAATTAATTACTTGTAATTCTTAATTGATCTGGTCTGGACCTTATGTTTTAGGTTGAATTTGGAATCTTGTTCCCTACATTTGATTTATCTGCAGTGCTATGATTGGCATGTGGATCCAAAAACAATGAATTGTATATTGTATTTTACCTCAGGAACACGGATCAATCAATTGAAGAAATTGAATGTTTGAAACCCATATGAAAATGAAAACTGGAACTCAATGTAATACCTTCCCGTCAAGGATGAGCCAACAATCCTGTTTTGTATTATGTTTTGAAGCTTCTTCCACTGTATACAGTTTTGTGATTTTTGACATTTTCTCCCCACACAAGATCTCTCCAAATAAACAAGAAACCAATTCTCGGGTAAAACCTGCAGCAAAGTCGGGATGGAAGATATACTAGCTGATTTTGACCCCATAATGATCTTGCCTTTTATGTATTTGTATATCATCTAGCAATTAACCGCACTGCTAGATGATAATAACCATAACCACTTATAAAGCCAGCTCAACCAAGATGATGTTCACAAACTTAACAACCATAGCCACTTGGCTCACACCCCCATTACATGATTCAATGTCATCCGAGGGGTGAGAGTCATCAAGCATGGGCCGGTTTTTACCTCGTCCGTATCCAATCCATTACGGATTTCAAATTTGCTAACATCAAATCTAACATCCAAGGATGGAATGATTGGGTGCGGATAATCCAATGGATTTGTATTAGTTAAAATTTATAATTAAAAAATAAAATCAATATAGATGACTTCATATATAACTTACACATTTTATATAACTTACACATTTTATATACGTATATAAATATATAACACTCCAACCAAAACCTTAAAAATTTCAAAACTATCTATATATATTTTTTAGAAACTATATAAATGTTCTTAATTTAACGGATATGGATGTCCAACGGATTTTCAAGGTTGCATTCGGGCCCAATCCGTAATCCATTGGATTTCAAAAATCTCATCCGCGTCCATCCTATTAGCGAACGGTCCGGGCATCCATCCGCAAAAATACGGTTGGCCCTGGTTAAATCCGCGGAATACGGATGAAATGCTCACCCCTAGCCATCCATGCAATATTTGTCTTACGTACATGGTGAAAAATTGTATTAAGATGTTTTGGTTTTGTTTGGCTGGCTCCAATGCTGAGTCTAATGGGGAGTAAGATTCACCTTTCTCCCCAGAAGTGTTGTTTATGCGTCCCAAATAAGTTGAATTGAATTCAACGAGTTGTCTTCAGTTTGCTTGAACGTGAGATGGAATCAACAATGCACCAGACACCAGAAGAACCAGCGTCTGGAGGGAATATTCGATGAAACACCATTAGGGTTGGCGTCGGACGGTGTTATAAATAGTAGGGCTGTCAACGGCACTTAACGTAACGGATATTGGCTCTGCCGCTGCCGTTGCCATTAAAATTAGCGGATATCCGATATCCGTTAAGTTCCGACGGAAATATGAAATTCAAAACCATTACCGTTACGTTGGACTTACCGGATAAATTATATTTTTCCGGTACCATCTAGTATATCACAGGACAAACATAAAACATGTTTAAAACACAGAACAATTACACTGAACAACTTCTAAATCCAAGAAAACAAGTTCTAAATCCATGCCACAAAATAAAATAAAAAATACATATGTTCATGTTCTAAACCAAATTACATGTTCAGAATCTTCAGATGTTCTAGCAAAAGAAAAAACCATGTTTTTGCAAAAGAAAAGACAAGGGATTAAATGAACTCCATCTCTATTTTTTGCAAAAGAAAAGACAAGGGATTAAATGAACTCCATCTCTATTTGTTGCAGCAACTGAAAATGCATTCCTCCATCTCCAGATTATCCACTGCCAACTGCATCTGCAAATGCATTCCTCCTTACTCCTTAGTCCCGAACTTCTGCATTTTGAAAGGAAAATCAAAAGTGTTAGACAGTTAAGCAACTTAAGATGGCAATGTCATTTCAATAAGCCAATAAATATAAAAGCAAATAAAAGATTAAGATGTAAGGAAACTTACCAGTAACACAACTATCACTGTCACTGAGAGTGAGATCTGTCAGCCAATCACCCAAACAAAGCAATGCTTCAACAAGTTATGGAGCTAATGAACTCCTGTGAGATGTGAGAACCCTGCTACCAATACTAAACATAGATTCTAATGCTATACTTGTCACTGGAACTGCCAATACATCTCTTGCAATCCTTGAGAGAGTTGGGTACTTAGGAGCATGATTCTTCCACCAACTTAAGATATCAAACCTCATTTCATCAATGACTGTGCCTTTAGGAAGAACTGGTTCTGCTAAGTAAGTCTCCAATTCTGACTTTTGAACCTCAAACACATTGTTTTCCATAATAAAATCATCATAACCAAATTCATAATATGGAACTGTGGTGTTTGTTTCATAAGCACAGTAAAGAGCATCGAGTGCATGCTCAAATTTGTTATAGTGACTTTAATAGTGTTGGACACCATATACTCTCTTCATAAAAAACTCCACCCATCTAGCTTTATACCTAGGATCTAAAACAACTCCAATGCCCATCAAAGTGTTACTTTCCTTCCAGTAGCTATTAAATTTCATCCTCATATTCTTTGCCATGTCTCTGATATACTCATGCTCACTTGATTCCCAGATCTTAATGCATATATTAACTTCTTGCACCCCATTATAATACAAATTTGTTGTGGGATACTTAATCCCAGCAAATTTGGTTGAAATGACATCAAACAATTCCAAACATTCACATTTGCCACTCCTGAGAAGTTGGCAGTATCTTGAAGTCATTATCCAAATCAACTAGCCTAACAAAAGTTTATCTCAAAAAAATTGCATCCTTTAGCATCTTAAAGGTGTAGTTCCACCTGGTATCCACATCTAAACCCACAGACCTTGAAGCAGGAAGCTTAACTTGGGAAATAACACATTCAAATCTCTATTTTCTAACCTGACTTGACTTGACATATTTTGCACACTCTCTAACTGCATCTACAAATGGAGCACATACTCTCATTCCACACCCTACAATAAAGTGCAATACATGATTACTATACCTCATTTGGAACATATCCCCATTAAGAACTAAACAATCTTTGCTATCAAGCCATTTCTTCAGATTTTCTATCATAACATTGTTAGAGCTAGCATTGTCAGCAGCTACATCAAAAACCTTATTGTCTATGTTCCAATCTAGACATACTGATTTCACTACAGATGCTAGAACTTCTCCATAATATGGTGATGGCACTAAAGTATATGCTAGTGTTTTATTAATCAGTTTCCACTCATCATCTATGTAATGCATTGTCACACAACAATAACCATCCTTTGTATGCTTACATGACCACATATTTGTTGTTAACCTACATTTAGATATAATATTATCAAATTATTCTTGTAATTGCAGTTTAAACTCAGTTGCTAGTCTCATGATGTCTTCCCTAACTGTATTCCTAGTATAAAGCTTAGCAGCAGGATTTAGAGACTTAACAAACTCTCTAAAATAAGGATGCTCAACTATAGTGATTGGATAACCATGTTTAGCAATCATTTTGGCAGTTAGTATCCTAGTAGCAACAACATCATACTTCCAATTAGCTAACTTGGTTTGAGCATTACCTGTTTTGACTTGAGTAATCTTTCTTTGTCCTTTCTTATTCTCATGCTTTTCTTTGCAGATAAAAACATGGTAATGCAAGCAGATGGTTCCTTGGTTACTGGGTGCAGGTATCTTCTTGTGATAATGTTTTCATTTAGCCATAAGTATCCCAACCTCCTTCCCTTTTACAACCTTCTTTCCAATTTTCCTGTAAAAATCATTCCATACATTAGACCTTAGTGAACGTAGTTTTTTCTTTTCTTCAGCTATAACTGGATCTTCATCTACTTCTTATTATCTATGACAAATTGCAGGTGTAACGAAAGCAGGTGTTGGATTAATTCCTGAAACTTAAACTTGGTTTGATGCAGCAGCATCATCTAATTGTGATGCAACTGAAAATGAGAGATTCTGTGAAGAACCAACATGGTTTGATGCTCCTCTTTCTCTTTGGGACATGATTAATTTCACAAATCTGAAATTGAGAATTTGAGATGCCCTAATTTCAGAAACCCTAAATTGAAAATTGAGTTTTCAAGATTGAAATTAAACTCAAAAGAAATTGAAGAAGAAAACCCTAGTTTCTAATCAGTAATCACACGTGATTTCTATAGAGAAGAAGATGATTTCTAAGGCAGAGACGAGGAGTTGAGGTTAGGTTTTCTCCTTTTCTCTCTCTTTTGTGTTGATAAACTGAAGTGAAGAATGAAATGAATGAGATTCATTCAAAGAATACATACCTAGGTATAAGAATTTAAACGTGCAGTGCACACGTTACCGGATATTAGATGTAAAGCTAACGAAAATACACAATTCCACTACCGTTACGTTAAGAGGAAAATATATGTTAGCTTATCGGATACGAATATCCATTTACCGCTATGTCGGATGGTAGCAGTAACGGATTACGGATAATCGGTATCGGATTTCGAAAAATCGGTATCCATTGACAGGCCTAATAAATAGCGTCTTTCCTGGACGCCCAAATAAATGGCGTCCCAAGTTTATATTTGTTTGACCTTTTTAATACTACACCCCGTTTACACTCTTATGTTCTATTTCACACTCTCCTTGTAAACTTTGGCTCCATGAGCGAGGGTTACACGGAACACTATTGGGAATCAATATGACCGAGTCGTACACAGACCCAAGCATGTATTTATTAATTTTTCCAAGTGACATTGAGGTTACATGGATTGATTACATAATTCTAAATGAAGCTTACTTTCTGAGGCATGGCGACAACACTTAGCATGTGCGACATGCCTTTAAACCGTTATGTGTCCATAACAGACAAGTGTTGTCTCGTGAGGACATAGAGGTATACCTGAAAAAACGGGGGTATAACAACCACACCCAATATTTCGTTCGACAATGTGTATGGACTAACTCCAATATTATTTTGAGAGCACCATCTTATAAAGCGAGCTCAACCAAGAAAGATATCAAAGAGTTATATCTCAATTTCTCAATACAATTTGCAATCGAACAAATAGAAATCTGAAATCCCGATTGATATGAGAAATAACTTGGAAGGTACCAAAGACCAATGCCCAAGTGTCAATCAATTTATATCGAAAAACCAAAGGTCGGATTTACCAATTGATTGAACTACGCACAACCTGTGATATTTTAATTAAAGAAAAATATAATGCGAAAAAGAAATAACACATACACCAGAAGTTTTGTTAACGAGGAAACAACAAATGCAGAAAAACTGCGGGACCTAGTCCAGATTTGAACACTACTTTGTATTAAACCGATACAGACACTAGCCTACTATAAGTTAACTTCGGACTGGAATGTAGTTGAGCCCTAACCAAGTCTGATACCGATTAAGGTGCAATTGCATTCCTTATGTCTCTAGAACCATGACGAATTCTGCCTACTTGATTTACTTAGTTGAATTCCCCCACAACTAAGATTTTTTACTACCCAAAGTCGGAGATTTATAAACAAATTTGTCTCTCACAGATAAGTCTATTATGATAGATAAATCTATCTCCCACAGAAGTACCTATGAAGTTTTATTCCCTCTTATGATAAATCAAGTTAAACATGAACCAATTGATAATCCGGTCTTAAACTCTCGAAGAGCAGCCTAGAAATATCAATCACCTCACAATAACTTAACTATATGGTAGTAGAAGAAGTTATTATGTAATCACAAAGAATGAGACGAAGAGCTTTGTGATTAATTTTTATATCTTACCTATCGGAGATAAATCTCGACCAAATCTTAGAGAAGATAGTACTCAATAGGATATAACAAATAAGATCAGAATATGCAACTACAGAGAAAATAGTTGGATCCGGCTTCACGAATCCCAAATGAAGTCTTCAATTCGTTAACCTATAATGTTTTGGAAAAAGCCTAGGTTAAAGGAGAATCGACTCTAGTCGCAACTAGGACACATGAACGTGTCAGGATTAGGTTTTCCAGTTGCTAGAGTTCTCCCTTATATAGTCTTTCAAATAAGGGATGCTTACAATCATAGATAAGATAGCTTAGTAACAAAGCATTCAATATCCACAGTTAGATAAAATCCTGATTTAAGATTCAAGCTAAGTTTGCTTAAAACCAAAGCAATATCTCTCAACTGTTATATGGTCTTAGCTTGTTACACACAAATGAAATATACATTCATTTAGATATGAGTAACCGTACCTAAACGTGTATATTGAGTTGGCTCAATAATAATTAACCGAAGTTAGTCATATAAGCACTTTTGTCTTAACCACATTCATCTAACACATCTAGATTAAATATGATGATCAATCAATCATGAAAGATAATCAAATGAATCTAATAGTGTTTCTCATAGAGTTGTTCAATTATTCACTATCTTATAGAAATATATATGAACCAATTGAAACAAAATCGGATTGATTCTTAATCGTACAAAGTACTCATATAAGAATCAATTCATGAACATTAAGCCACGGTTTGCAAATATTTCATTCTTTAATTTATAAATGTATTTGTTCACGAGTATGAAAATCATACTTAACCGATTTTTGAACTTTAACCACTAAGTTTGCAAACTAGTACGCAAACTATAGTTCCGGAATTTGGTCTTGTCCAGCCGTTTGCAAACGGGTACGCAAATAGCCGTCCCAGACCTAACTCAGGTAGAATCGTTCACATACTGGTATACAAAAAAGGTTCAGGGACTTTAACAGTTAAACCCGTTCTCATACTAGGTACGAAAACAAGGTTCTCAGACCTGAATCATACCAAAATAGTTTCCAGCAAAAGTTTTTTGTTCTAAACTCCTGTTAGAGCATTGCTCGGTTGAACCTACCAAGCGTTGGTATGTCAAGTTTGGTTGTCATATTTTAGTGAAGCAAAACTCATTTAAGAGTCACTTGATTTATATATACTAGAGTCAACTTCGTATAGGTTGGCTTGAAAGTATTAGGATGAGACATTACCAAAGTAGTTGAAATCATTCCTCGGTCATACTCTGTTGGGGATCTTGGAGTGAGGAGCTATTAGTTCGGACTTGGAAATAGCCAAAACTTGGTATAATACTCGGAATCTATTTATTAGAAACTTATAAATTGTTGCTCATAAGTCATGATTTGCACCTAATTAAAATTAAATTTTAACACTATCATGTAACTAAGTGTGTAATATTATTATATTGCATGTATTTATCATGTATTGACAGGTTTTTCTATTTGATAGCTCCCATATTAGGGGTTACAAAAAAAATATTTTGGGATTTTAGTGCATGGAAGGTCAACCCGGAAACATCGTTGACTCGTTTTATATTAAAATCAGTCCAAATTGGTAAAATATTCCGTCATAATCGCTAATATTCAGAAATTCCTTGGAATCGGAAATTGCCTCGGTCATATAGCTTGTAGCGATTACTCGGTGAGTAATCGGCCTTTGAGAGCGATTTTAACTACACTGGACATTGCAAGTATTGTAAAGACTTGAAGAAGTGAAGAATAAGACGGAGCTACAACAACAATATAATCCTTCCACTCGAGGTTAGTGATATTTGACTTGAAATGTTTCATTCCCTATCGTATCTTTTAAGTCGTGCATATTAAAAACATAAAACTGCGAAGCATGAACACTCTAGATAGACATAGTATTAAGGAATACAATATGAAGTTTCTTGCTTAACCATTAAAATTTGTATATACGACATCAACATAATCGTATGAATGCTATTGTGATTATGTATGGGTATGAGGTGAGGATTTCATCCTAGTGAACAATGTTTACATGTGTTCTAAGGAAGTAAGTTCATGATACGTGTTGTGAACCGAAAGGGAAATCTCCAGGCGTTATTGGGGTTGTTCACTTGTTCTTCATTGCATATCTTATGAACGACCAATATGTGTGATGTGTATAAACGTTCAAAACTTGTTTGTGTTCTTGGTAAAACTGTTCACATAAGGCCCGACTTTTGTATTGGTATGACTTTTATTAGTAAAACCAATCTTAAGTAATCACCTGGGGTATGATCGGGTTGTGTATGTCTGAACTTATTACTGGGAAGAGGGGAACCGATCCTAGTAAGAGGTGCAGTGCATCACAAGTGGGAACTGATCCTTGTATGAGGTGCAGCAAGGTTTATGGAAGAAAGGGGAACCGATCCTATGAACATGTGCAACAAAGTTTTGGAAAGGGGGAAACGATCCTATGAACATGTGCATCAAAGTTTTGGGAAAGGGGAACCGATCCTATGGACATGTGCAATGCATACAAGTTAGATACCATATATATGTGGGGAACCGATCCTAATACCTAGTCAGCCGTTTCTTTGGTAAGCTAGTGTAACTATGCACAATACTCACATGGAAACCCATGAGATGTGATTGAGTGGAACTTGATCAATCACATAGTTCTTGAAAGTCAGATGAACCAATTCTAAACTTGTTTGGATGTGTGGTAAATCGGTTTCAAGTGAGCAAGCATGGTAAAGACTTGCAAGAGTAAGATGTCGACACTCTTTGAACACGGTGCATTAATGCTTATTCTATTTGTTCAAAGATATTCCTTAAAGGCTAAGAAAGAAGTAAATCCCAAGATCGAATTAAATAAGTTAAGAATCTTTTTAATTAAGGGTTTTTAATTATATATGGAAAATAAGAATTAGTAATGTGCATTTGCTAATTAGATTTTCCAAGGAGATTTCGATCATTATTTTTGGACAGTGCATTCACAGGAATTATGAAAACCGAATTTGGTGGAGTAATGAAAAATATCTTGAGAATATTTTCGGTTTTGGAAATTCCTTGGTGTCCAAACTTCCTTGTCTATAAATACTTTGAGTTTCCATTTTTAGCAAACTAATCCTGCGTAACCTAGACTTCCTCTTTTTTCTTTGTTACTGGTGAGGCGCCTATCGTAGAGGAGAGTAATCTAATTAGCTGAAATCTCTTACGGCCACTCAGTTTAAATTCTTCTTTGGGATTGAGAAGCTATAGTGCGACTCGTTGGTGGGAAACTAGATATTGCGGTTTATCTTTAGTTTTCTTATTGATTTGATTGACTAATGGAGGTTGAATCTTGATTGCACCTAGTTTGTTTATGCTTGAGAATCTTCTCTTCTGATATAAGATTCACTCAAACTAGTTCAAGGTTTCGACAGGGATATTTAGACTATTTTTAGAACTAAAGACGATCTTGTGATAATCCATTGTTAACAGACTCCGTTCTGTGTGTGATTGATCACAAGAGATTCAAGTGATTGTGTGCAGGTGTTTATTGAAGATCTAAGAAGATTTGAAGACAAGGAAGATATTGAAGATTTCTTACTTGGTGTTTTTATCATCTTTGGTATGCACAATACTTGTTTGGGAAAAAGAGGATCCAATTAATAATTGGTTTATCCTTGTGGTAGATTGGATTGATTGATTGAGGAAGATCGGCATCAACACATGTCACTTGGTTGAAGAGTGTTGTTGGATTAATCTTAGTGACTGCCTTTGGGTGATTTAACGTAAGATAGATCTCGGAACCTAGCAAAGGAGTTTATGTTAAGATAAACAAGGGAACCTTTGCGTAACTCATATCACTTGGTTGAAGAGAGTTGATACCAAACATATTTGTTGTTCCTTTACTGTTTAGAATATGATCCAAAGGAATTGGTCCAAGTACGTGACTTGTTTACAGGTTGGAGGCGTAGGAATACTTAGGGAACTAAGTGAACTACAAGTTTAGTTGCTTGGTCTCAACTATACAAAGTTGTCTTATTTTGTATAGCGACTTAATTCTGAGAGTATTAAATTCTGGAGTAGGTCCCGGGGTTATTCTGCATTTGCGGTTTCCTCGTTAACAAAATATTGTTGTGTCATTTACTTTATATTTCCGCATTATAATTGTTTTATTATAATTAAAGTAAATTACACAAACGTTAATTCCTATTTACTTGATACGTCAATCCTATTGAGTTTGGTTAAGTCCGAACCTTTTTATCAAGTAAATATACTTTGTTGTTGTATTGTCTCGATCTAGTATCCATAGACTATCACACAAAGTGTGAACCGATTTTTTTGTATTATCTCGACTCAGTCTATAGACAATCACTTTCGGGAAAGGACTTATAGGAAGGAAAAGTTATAGCTTGAGGTATATTTGGGGTACCCTCGCCTTTTCAATTGGTATCAGAGCAGGCAAACACGAAAAGATCTAACAATCTGTGTTTGGTGCGATCCATCCTATAAGAATTGAATCCATGTATGATTCAGTTAACGTAAAGCAAGACATCAAGGGTTTTGAATTAACACTTGATAATGGGATCTACGATTCAATGTCTGAAGAAATCATCTCTAGAGATTCTACGAGACAAGTTAATCTTGTTAATAATGTGGAAACCGATGACGACTGGAAAATATGTCTACAAGAAAGGTTAGATGAAATTTATGATGATGATTACTCAGATTTTGAACAAGAATTAGAAGAGGATATCTCAGAATACTCTAAAATGCTGGAACCTTTGAAAAATGAAAAAATGAGAACTTCGGATTTTATTGGTGTTATGACTCCTCTTTTTCGTGAGAACAATAAACTGAAGAAGGTATTTTAAGGATATTATACTGGTTGCCGCATTGGTGATTCTCTTCTTAAAGATCGTACAGACGAGTTAAATTCTAAGAAATTAGAATATGAAATTCTTCAAAGAGATCTTTTTTTGTCGAAAAAGAAACTTGCTAAGTTTGAAGCAAGGGTTAATTCTCAACCAGAGAGTTTTGAAGAGAAAGAAGGTGTATATCTTTCGTGAAAAAAACACCTTAAGGATGATCTAGCCGGTGTTCTTGATAAAATCAAGACGTTGGAAGAAGAAAATTTTGAACTGAAAATATCCAATGCAAGCTCAAACAAGTTAGCCTCAATGTTAGAAGCAAGTAGAAATCATCGTGATACACGAGGATTGGGATGTAAGGGAATAGATGCTTCAAATATTAACAAAGAGGTAAAATTTGTTAAAGCTACTAATCCTTCTCAACCAGAGGCTTCCACTATTGACAAAAGTGATACTATTTCTTGTAAAGAAGTAAATCCAGACAAGCCTAAGAATTGTGTTCAACCAGAATCAATCAAAGAGACCACTTCTGCTAATAAAGGAACAACGTTGAACAAGGATAAGAGGAAGAAGAAGAAAACTCGTCGAGCTCCAATGCAAGAGGATCCACAAAAAGGTAACACTAAAACTCATACTTCGTATATTTATACTAAGCATTGTTATTATTGTGGTAATAAATGACACTTTCAATGGGGATGCAAAGTTCGTAAGATGCAAGATGCACTTTCTTTTGTATCAAACGAATTGGCTAAGTTTTCTCCTCTTAAGAACTCATATCGTTATTGTCCTAAGTTTAGGCAAAAGAATTATTATAATGATAGTTCAAATCTTGCATAAATCTTGCATATCACCCAACAAGGTCATCTCATAAAATACCCAATTATATAAAGAGAGGTGACATTTTAAATACAAAAACAAGATCTGATGTTCCAAATTGGAGAAAGGATGTTTCTCAAAGTATTCAAAAGGACAATGATCCTAATGGTATAAAGGAGAAAGTTGCTCATGAGAAACCCAACTCTAAATGGGTCCCTAAGTCCTCTATAGCCAAGAATGGACCAAAAGTTAGTCACAAGAATGACTCTCAACTGTTAATTATTGTTGACAATAATTACAAAAGTCTTTTTGAAATACTAAAGAAATACATCATGTCTGAAATCTCTTGTTCTAGTAAAGGTTGTGATAATGACACTCTTCATCACAAGTAAAAGAAGAAAAACAAGAGATGGAACAAGAGAAAACAAACCAAGTAAGAGGTCAAGAATGATGATTCGGTCTTAGTCACTCGTGACGAACAAGACAAGGATCAACTCAACACAACCTAGTTGTGTTAGAATGTGCATACTCACATTGGTGCTCAATTTTGAAAGGTGATGAAGTACATGAACAAACTGAGCACATGGTCTCTCGATTATTAGATGAATAATTAACATCTTTAGGGAGATTTATTTTCTTCTATACTCACACCTTCTCTATCTATTTTTGAGCTTTTGATAGAAACGGTAATTTTGAGTTGATTATGTTGATATCTAATGATCATATATGTGTAGCTCTTGCTTTTGTGGTCAAAACGAGCCAAAAATCACTAAATTCGGACATCATATGCAAAAGTTATGTCAAAAAATAGTTTAATTGTGATTCGTCACAAGTAACACTTTGGGGGAACCGATCCTATGGAGAGGTCCCCATATGAAGAAGTGTAAAACTGTTTTGCCCATAACTTCTTCGTCCGAACTCGGAATAACCTCATTCTTTTTGCGTTGTTTTGGTAATTCAATTTCCTACAAGATTGAGTTAATTGAAATACTTGTTTTATTTTGAACATTTATGGTGTATTGCAAAGAGGTTTATGGGATGTTGGATTTCGGTTTTATTACCTTGATGTTCGATCTCATAATATGTTGTGTACCCTTATGGTTTGGGTGACTTTTTGATTTAGCGGGATTAATTTCTAGCCCAAGTTGGTAGGCTTTATCAAAGGATCATGAGGGATTCTTGTAGAAACAATATGTGAAAAAGTCACAATATGTTGAATCGGTTTTGGTTTAGCATAAAAGCATATGTGTTTCGACGGTTTTCAACTTTTGCTTGCAATTGTTAAAACCGATTTTCAACATTTCTCTGGTAAAGGTTGGTTATTGTTATTCTTTTGTTTTTGGCATGAGAATGACAACATGATGGTATTTCGATATTAATTCTCCCGGAAGAAGAAAGCGATGGAATCATATTTGGAGAAGTTGGATGCAAGATTGAGGTAACAATCTTGTTAGTTAATTGTTTTCCTGTTTTAAGAAAAGCATATTTTTATTTGATATATATATTGCTTTTGCTTAAAAGAAATTGTTGGTACAATTGATGTGTTTATTCCATTATGATTGTATGGATGTGTGTGTTATTCAATTGTTTCTGGTTAAGTAAAACTTTTGCTATCTTGCTTTGTTTGTGTGATATCAATAGTTTAGACTTACAAAAGTTGGTGCAATTGTGGTGCTTTAATATTATGTTGATTCAATTGCTTCCAGTTAAGTAAAACAATTGTTACTTTGCTTTATTGTGTAGTATGAATTGTTTAATCTTACAAAATTTCGGTGCAATAGTAAAACTATGGTTATGTTATTTCTATTGTATCCGGTTGAGGTGAATAATTATGCAAGTTGATTTATTGGTTTGTATGAATTATTTATGGCTTAACGAATGAATATATTGACGGGACGAGTTTTTTAGTCCAATTCGATTCCGGATAAGCTAAGCTAAGTTAATTATGATCTTAGTTAGACTTATCAAAGTGAAGGTTTCGGTTATTCAAGTCTAGCCGAAAGCTTATACAAGGGAATTCTAGTTAACTAACCTAGTATTTGGCTTGTTTGAAATCTAAAGGTCTAAGTTATATGGATAATTAGAACCTGATGAGAAAAATGGAGTTTACCTTTGTTTTGGTCTTATCGAATGAAGCGGTTGTATTTATACAATCAGTTTAGCAAAGGAACTAAGTTGCTTAGTTGTTTTTCAGTTTGCTAAACTAGTTGGGTAAATTGCTTCGGGAAATCATTTCCATGATAACATATCAAAACATAATTACTTGTAGTTTCGGTTTTGATATTGGTTATCAAAAATGGTGTGTAAAACCCTCGTGCTTGACTCAACAATTTGCAAGTCTATTCTTGAGATTTGTAAGATCCTTTTCGTGTTGTCCATTGTTTGTTCTTTGCTTTTTCATTTTTGTGACAAAAAGGGGGATAAATATATGGAGTAAACAAGTGATGCTAGAGTCAATCTATGGTTGATTGGTGTCAGTAGGAAAGAGGACAATGGTGCTTGAACATTTATCTAACAAATAAGGAAAAGCACAAACTAAGGGGAGTAACATATCATATGAATGGGATAACAAAGATGTGCGGATTGAATATCTACCTATCTCTCCTTTAGGGGGAGTATAAGATTTGTTATTATAGTGCAGCTGCTGCATTTTTGAGGATTGAATGAATGCAGGTTATGTGCTGTGAATTCGGAATCAAGCGTATGTGTAATGAATTCTTGTAATTTGTTATCCATATGATTGTAAGAGTTTTCTAACTAAAATTGACAAAGGGGAGATTGTTAGAGCATTTCTCGGTTGAACCCACCAAGCGTTGGTATGTCAAGTTTGGTTGTCATATTTTAGTGAAGCAAAACTCATTTAAGAGTCGCTTGATTTATATGTACTAGAGTCAACTTCATATAGGTTCGCTTGAAATTATTAGGATGAGACATTACAAGTATTGTAAATACTTGAATAAGTGAAGAATAATACGGAGCTACAACAATAATATAATCCTTCCACTCGAGGTTAGTGATATTTGACTTGAACTGTTTCATTCCCTATCGTATCTTTCAAGTCGTCCATATTGAAAACATAAAACTGCGAAGCATGAACACTCTAGATAGACATAGTATTAAGGAATACAATATGAAGTTTCTTTCTTAACCATTAAAATTTGTATATAATACATCAACATAATCGTACGAATGCTATTGTGATTATGTATGGGTATGAGGTGAGTATTTCATCCTAGGGAACAATGTATACATGTGTTCTAAGGAAGTAAGTTCATGATACGTGTTGTGAACCGAAAGGGAAATCGCCAGGCGTTATTGGGGTTGTTCTTCATTGCATATCTTATGACCGACCAATATGTGTGATGTGTATAACCGTTCACAACTTGTTTGTATTCTTGGTAAAATTGTTCACATAAGGCCTGACTTTTGTATTGGTATGACTTTTATTAGTAAAACCAATCTTAAGTAATCACCTGGGGTATTATCGGGTTGTGTATGTCTGAACTTATTACTAGGAAGAAGGAAACTGATCCTAGTAAGAGGTGCAGTGCATCACAAGGGGGAACCGATCCTTGTATGAGGTGCAAAAAGGTTTATGGAAGAAAGTGGAACCGATCCTATGAACATGTGCAACAAAGTTTTGGAAAGGGGGAACGTATCCTATGAACATGTGCATCAAAGTTTTGGGAAGGGGGAACCGATCCTATGGACATGTGCAGTGCAAACAAGTTAGATACCATATACATGTGGGGAACCGATCCTAGTACCTAGTCATCCGTTTCTTTGGTAAGTTAGTGTAACTATGCACAATACTCACATGGAAACCCATGAGATGTGATTGAGTGGAACTTGATTAATCACATAGTTCTTGAAAGTCAGATAAACCAATTCTAAACTTGTTTGGAAGTGTGGTAAATCGGTTTCAAGTGAGCAAGCATGGTAAAGAATTGCAAGAGTAAGATGTCGACACTCTTTGAACACGGTGCATTAATGCTTATTCTATTTTGTTCAAAGATATTACTTAAAGGCTAAGAAGTAAGTAAATCCCAAGATCGAATTTAAATAAGTTAAGAATCTTTTTAATTAAGGTTTTTTAATTATATATGGAAAATAAGAATTAGTAATGTGCATTTGCTAATTAGATTTTCCAAGGAGATTTCGATCATTATTTTTGGACAGTGCATTCACAGGAATTATGAAAACCGAATTTGGTGGAGTAATGAAAAATATCTTGAGAATATTTTCGGTTTTGGAAATTCCTTGGTGTCCAAACTTCCTTGTCTATAAATACTTTGAGTTTGTATTTATAGAAAACTAATCCCGCGTAACCTAGACTTCCTATTTTGTCTTTGTTACTAGTGAGGCACCTATCGGAGAGGAGAGTAATCTAATTAGGTGAAATCTCTTACGACCAATGAGTTTAAAGTCTTCTTTGGGATTGAGAAGCTCTAGCGCGACCCGTTGGTGGGAAACTAGATATTGCGGTTTATCTTTAATTTTCTTATTGATTTGATTGACTAACGGAGGTTGAATATTGATTGCACCTAGTTTGTTTATGCTTGAGAATCTTCTCTTCTGATATAAGATTCACTCAAACTAGTTCAAGGTTTCGACAGGGATCTTTAGACTATTATTAGATCTAAAGACGATCTTGTGATAATCCATTGTTAACAGACTCCATTTTATGTGTGATTTATCACAAGAGATTCAAGTGAATGTGTGCATGTGTTTATTGAAGATCTAAGAAGATTTGAAAACACAGAAGATATTGAAGATTTCTTACTTGGTGTTTTTATAATCTTTGGTGTGCACAATACTTGTTTGGGAAAAAGAGGATCTAATTAATAATCGGTTTATCCTTGTGGTAGATTGGATTGATTATCCTTGACTTTGGGTGATTTAACGTAAGATAGATCTTGGAACTTGGCAAAGGAGTTTATGTTAAGATAAACAAGGGAACCTTTGCGCAACTCATATCACTTGGTTGAAGAGAGTTGATACCAAACAAATTTTTTGTTCCTTTACTGTTTGGAATACGATCCAAAGGAATTGGTCCAAGTACGTGACTTGTTTACAGGTTGGAGGCGTAGGAATACTGAGGGAACTAGGTGACCTATAGGTTTAGTTGGTTGGTCCCAACTATATGAAGTTGTCTTATTTTGTATATCGACTTAATTCTGAGAGTATTCAATTCTAGACTAGGTCCCAGGGTTTTTCGGCATTTGCGGTTTTCTCGTTAACAAAATCTTGCCGTGTCATTTACTTTATATTTCCGCATTATAATTGTTTTATTATAATTAAATTAAATTAAATTACACAAACATTAATTCCTATTTACTTGATACGCGAATCCTATTGAGTTTGGTTAAGTCCGAACCTTTGTATCAAGTAAACACACTTTAGACAATCATTAAAACCGATTTGTTGTTGTATTGTCTCGATCTAGTATCCATAGATGATCACACAAAGTGTGAACCGATTTGATTTATTGTCTCGACTCAGTCTATAGACAATCACTTTTGGGAAAGGACTTATTGGAAGGAAAAGTTATAGCTTGAGGTATATTTTGGGTACCCTCGCCTTTTCAACTCCTATTTGAATCATTAAAACATCCTTAGAAGACGACAATATCTGTCTCGCACAAACTATTAGTTTATAAGTAATTTTCAAGTGATCGAATGATCAATATGAAACTTTCTGAGATGACATCAAATGATTGTATCACACAAATAATGTAAGATGTTTCAAGGAAATTTCCAAATGATCATCTTTTGACTTATTAGTTAGTGTCCAACAAATAAATTGTTTACAACTAAACTAGTCAAGACTAATGATGAACGTAGCTAAAACAAAAATCTTCCAACACATATTTCGAGAAATATCTAAGCGAGTTAAACTCAGCTCAAAATATCAAATGTGTATAATATAAAAGTCTATATAGATATACGACTTAGTCTCATTAGGAGATAAATTAGTATAGACTTCTGAGTAATAGAGAAGTTTTAGTCTCCACATACCTTTTGTTGATGAAGTTCCTACAAGCTCTTTTTAGTAGATATTCGTCTCCAATCGATGAACTCCGTGAAGTCTAAAGCTCAACTACACATTCTATCCTAATCCAAAACATAATTATAAGTAGACTAGAAATCAAGACTTATATGTTTAATCAACTAAACTTGATAAACAAGCTTGAGATAGCAACGCTTGCGAGTTCGAACGAGCAATGCTCTAACAATACCCACAAAACTAGTAACGTAGTTGTTGCAGTTGTTTTAATCTTCGTCTCCATCTTGAGGAGGATTAGGTGGTGGTTGTATCGTGTTAATATCCGGGAAGTTTACCTTGTGATTAACTAGCATTGATAAAACATGAATTCTCTTCATGTATTGCATATCGGTCCTACAAAAGAACATCATAAGTAGGTTAGTGTTTCTAATGAAGAATATGAATAACGGTTCGGAGTAAAAATATAAACCACTTATTTTCAACTATCTATAGAGGAGATCGGTTCTGTGCAATATAAATTTCTTACTAGTAACGTACGTAAACCCACACTACCTTTTTTATTACTCTGAGCCTAACCTTTATAGTTGTCGTTGTTATCTGATGAATATTTGTGAATTGTTGTGTGTAATTTTCGAATATCCAGTTCCAAACCATATTAGACGGAACCAAATGATGGTCAACCTCGGGAGGGTAAAAACACTATCCCACGCATTTGTGATTACAACATCCTCTTCCACGGTATACGGAGTCATTATATGTGTGTTGTGCTAGCGGATAAAAGTGATAAGATGAACCTATATTTTCCGGATAAGATGTAACTGGATGGATTGGAAAATATAATATTTGTCACAATAATTTTGGTGGACGAACAAGTGATTTTATAAAGGAATTGGTGTAACAGTCATTTCCTGTAGCAATGATGTGTAAGGCTTATCTGGTTTTGCAAGTTGGTTAAAAGACCCAATTAAAAAAACCCGACATGTTAGTCACTATAAATCACTTCCTTGATTTGTCATTCACAGTTTACCTTGTTAGAAGAAGTAAATGAAGAATAAATAACATGATTATCTTTACGAATGGTTGTGTTTTTTTAACGCAACAAATATTTTTAGGAGACAACGTCCTGTAACAATTTTAGTGAATTCAAATATATTTTAAATTATTTCATTAATAAAATTACTACACGTACGACAATCCGATATAAAAGTGCAATATAAGCCTAAGTCACTATCACAGTCACCGCGGTTGCACTTAGCACATGCAACAAGCCTTTAAACCGGTAGGTGTCCTTAGTGGCCGAGTGGTGTCTCAGGAAGGTTTACAAGAGGTATACCCACAAAAACAATAATGACGATGCTGTCACATTACCCAAAGCGCCTTGATAGTGCCAACAGGTTGAACTCATCCACCGCGTCCTTTAAAAGGAGGTAGCATTCATAAAACTCGAAACTGATATCATTTTCATGCAAGAACTGACTTTTCACCATCGATTCCTACATACATTCAACAATAAAACCATTCATTATGTCCTAAAAAACACTGTTTTATAAAGTAGGAACGAAAACAATAATTACTTACGACATCATCTGTATTATAACCAGATGCGAGGTTTCTGATTAGTTTAGATTGGATGATAACATATATCCTAAGTAACATGCCTGAGTATTCTTGAAACCCGGTGCCTTATATCATCTCTTGTTCTTTGCTTAGGATTCAAAAAGTTTGCAACAAAATGGTTATGTACTATTTGCCAAAGGTTATATGGGTCTATTCAACTCCTTCTACAACTGGAACTGACCTTACTGTGATCCATGCCGCTATGAATGCGCTCTGTTCTTGAGGGGTTGATGTAGGATCCATATTGCAGAATTCAAATAAAAGATTATATGTAAAAATTAAATAAGATGTTGAAAGTTATGGTGTGTAATTATCTATACAATGGGCTCTATTTATAGGATATTTCTAAAGGATGTGTCCTCCTTTCGAAACACTATTGACAGTGTTCCGGACCCATGTGGTCATTAATTGTTATCGATGTTAATAATGCAATGTAGCGCCCCCAAAGCTAGCAGCTGACTAATCCAAAAGATTAACTATAAAATGAGGCATTAAGAATCTAAATCAATTACTTAAACATCCAATTTAGAAATTTTCTACAAAACTTAACCCAACACTCTGATATTACATAAATGAAAATATCTCAAGTGATAAGAATGCAATAAATGTGTTATTTCACAAACTAACAAACAATATAAATATAAACGATAAAAAATATCTTCGATTCGTCCAAACGTTAAGCTACAACAACAGATATCTTCACGCGTACCGATTCTTCTGATAATTGAAAAACTGAAGTGGGACGAGTGAGCACATCATCCCTAAAAGGGACAGCCAGTAGAAATAATATTTAACTTTCAAGTAAAATATTGACAAGACTTTGGAAAACAATACATGTTTTTCCCAAACATGATAAGACAACCAACTCACTGAAATAAACAATCATGTATATGGAACTAACTCCTTCTTCGATTAATTATTTATGTGGTGACATTTACACACCGCAATGTGACATTTAAACACCATAATATTGGTGACAATTACACATCTAGTTAGTCTGTGGGTGATTATACACACCCGTAATATTGGTGACAATTACACACCTAGATAATTTGGGTGACAATTACATACCCAGATGTGCATAAAAGTATAAATGAAGGAGCGTATCCTATATACCACATATGGAAATTCTTATTTCCCAAATGTTGATGGTGGTTTTTAGCTTAGGGTTAAAGTCATAAAACCCTAGGCAAGACAGTGACGTCATAGGGTTTGAGTAATAATAGCTCCAATAAATTCATTTATTGTACCCTTTAATATGTCTGCGAGAAAATTACATGGGTACCTTTTTTTTAATTACTAATTAGGGTTTCGACAGGCCAAAATCCTAATTCCCACGCCACATGTGCCGATGACAAACAATTCCAGTCACACCCACAACGCCAAGGCATTCCAACCATGCTAGCCGCACCCATGTGCCGATGGAAAACCATGCCATCCACACACACCGCGTCAAGGCATGCCAACCATGCTAGATGCACCCCTAATCCAATTCCAAACCATGCCAGCCACACCCACCATGCCAAGGCATTCCAACCATGCTAGACGCACCCATATGCCGATGGAAAACCATGCCAGCCACACACACCGCGCCAAGGCATGCCAACCATGCTAGACGCACCCCTGTGCCAATGGAAAACCATGCCAACCACGCCCACCACGCCAAGGCATGCCAACCATGCTAGCCGCACCCATGTGCCTATGGAAAACCATTCCATCCACACACACCGTGCCAAGGCATGCCAACCATGCTAGCCGCAACCCTATGCCAATGGAAAACCATGCCATCCACGCACACCAAGCCAAGACATGCCAACCATCATAGCCGCACCCCGTGCCAATGACAAACCATGCCATCCACGCCCACCACGCCAAGGCATGCCAACCATGCTATCCGCACCCCCGTGCCAATGGAAAACTATGCCATCCACACTTACTGCGCCAAGGCATGCCAACCATGCTAGATGCACCATATGCCAATGGCATGCCAAACCCTTGGCCCCACCATGCTAAGCCAAACCGCACCTTGCTTTGGACCTAGCCATGCTAGCTAAACCATATGCCATCGGCATGCCAAACCCTTGGCCCCACCTTGCCAAGCCAAACCGCACCTTTACTTGGCCCTAGTTATGCTAGATGCACCATATGCCAACGGCATGCCAAACCCTTGGCCCCACCATGCCAATCGAAACCGCACCTTGCCTTGGCCCTAGCCATGCTAGCCGCACCATATGCCAACGTCATGCCAAACCCTTGGCCCCACCATGTCAAGCCAAACCGCACCTTGCCTTGGCCCTAGCCATGCTAGCCACACCATGTGCCAACGAAATGCCAAACGCACCTAGTCACGTCACCATGCCAGCCTTCCCTACGCGGCTACCAAAACGAAGGCGTGCGATAATCAACGGTCCCCCTTCAATCCCAAGAGCAAATCCTAGCCATCCAAGGTTACCCAGACAACACATGGTAACCTTTGGCCCAAAAACCTAAGTTTGTCCACCCCAAACCATGCCATGCCAACGACATGCCAACCTAGCCGCACCACCATGCTGGCCTTCCCTACACGGTTACCAAAACGAAGGCGTGCGATGATCAACGGTCCCCCTTCAATCCCAGGAGCAAAATCATAGCCACCCAAGGTTACCAGACAACGCATGGTAACCTTTGGCCCAAAAACCTAAGTTTGGCCACGCCAAACCATCCCGTGCGAATGACATGCCAACCTAGCCGCGCCACCATACTGGCCTTCCATACGTGGATACCAAAACGAAGGCGTGCGGTAATCAACGATCTCCCTTCAATACCAGTAGAAAATCCTAGCCATCCAAGGTTACCAGATAACACATGGTAACCTTTGACCCAAAACCCTAGTTTGGTCACGCCAAACCGCGCCAAGGCATGCCATGCCAATGACATGCCAACCTATCCGCACCACCATGCATGCCAATGGCTTTCCAAACTATCTGCGACACCATGCTGGCCTTCCCTATGCGGCCACCAACAAACAAAAGCGTGCGACGATCAACGACTACCTTTCCTCTTAAGGTGCAAAATCTTGACCGTCGGTTCAGTCAGGAACATACACCACTCAGAAAATGTTTGCTAGCTTTCCATCTGTTAGCTTCCCACTTTCTGATACAAGTCGTAACACAACTACTCTTACATAATCAACTATTCTGGTCTCATCACTTTCCTTGCTTCCCTCCCCAAAACCAACCCATTCTCCTTCACTTTGTTACCGAAGCAAGTATGGAATGACCATTTCTTGGTTTAGGCCGGACTTGTACAGATTGATCTCTCGAATCTAAAAGTACTCCCTTGAAGTACATTATTTAGGGTTTAAATTCGTTTCTCACCCGCACACCCGAAATTACCGAAATCCGCAGAAACCATTTTCACCCACAAACACCAATATTTCATAAAGACAAACCAAGCATTACAATTACTTTCCAAATAATGGAAAGATTAAGAAATAACAAAACTCTAGTAATTCCAAGGCTGACTGTAACACCCCATATTTTTAGCATGGCGCATGCTGAAAGATGCGCCATGGCCTGAGATGAAGCTTCATCCAAAGCTTATGTTGGTTGGTAAGAGGTAGATTGGCCTAAGGCCAATACCGCACCAAAGTGGCGCATTATGTTTGGAATTTGGCTGAGGGCCAATGCTGCATCATCATGATGCATTAGGCCAGATGGGTAGTGGCCTTGAGCTTGCAGCGCAGTCATTGCACGCAATGATTGCGATGAACAGTGAAACTCAAAGATTGCGATGAACAGTGGAACACAAAGATTGCGGGGAGTTGATGAATGATTTTTGGTCTTCTTTCCATACTTGTAAAAATGTCATTTTTACATATATAGGGAAGGGTAGTTGGTTGAAGGTTCATATGCGGACTATGCACCAAGTAAGCTTCATAGCTTAACCGGAAGAGTATAAATGATGCCTAAGGCTCATTTATAGTTTCTTAGCCTTGAGAGACGGCATTTGATGCTTAGGCATCACTATGCCATTCCACGGACTCGATGATGAATCACTTGGATGTATTTGATGGAACGACCTATACGGACTAGGCCATTACCACTATTGCTTGGCCACGGCCTAGTAAACGAGTTGGAATAAGTTGCTTGTCCCTTAGAGGATGAACTACAGTCTGTGCTTGATTCCTTTAGAGTAGGTAAGGATACGTAGGTAGCCGCAATGAGTTGTAGCATTGCCGGTCCAGCACGTTGGCCCCTCATATCATATAAGATCGGTAGCTCGACGCAAGAGATGATTGGGACCAGACTTGATGAGGCTAAGTTGCATTCCAGTAAGTGGATGCTCATACTTCCTATCAAGTTATAAAGCGTTGGTAAGCGAGGCAACGTAGGAAAGAGCAAGGGCTTGGTGCGGCCTACGCCATGTACATGGCTTATGCCTAGACCAGACCCGACGGTATGACGGTGGCTCAGCTAGCTAGGAAATTCAGTGATAAATTCCCTAAGGAGAGGCAAAGCCAGAGATGTATGCGAGGTGCATTGGCGTTGGCCTTATGGCCATAAATCCTTTTGCAGAACAAGGGTAAGATGGAAAGGTGTGGAAGCTAAGTTAGCCGCATCATGCTCCACGAGCATGCTTGCAAGGGAAAGTGAGCATGCATTTTCCTGGGGATGAGGCCCGGATCGTAGATTCATCAGAGTGGCGCACCAGGGGAGTTGCGGCCTGCGGGGCGACGCGCCGAAGGCGTAATTTTCCGGTCCATCACAGATGGTATCAGAGCAAGTTCCGAGAAAACACTAGGGACTTGTGCGGAGTGGACTTGTCCACAACTATTTTTCCTTAATGGAAAACTTAAAGTTGGAGAGTAGGCCAACTTTTGCGCGGGAAAGAGTTGTAACTGCTTCGCCAGTTACTGTGCAAATCGAGTTGAGCTTGTATGAGTACTGTGAGTTTTCTAGGCCTCTGTGGCACCCCACTTACGAGCATCCGGAAGACCGTCTAATACGGTGGGTAGACAATGGGACTGATCATCCCCACACGTTGGAAACTATCCAAGGGTGTGCATTGTCATGCCCGGCTAGCATCCCACTTACGAGTGGAAACCTGGATGACCGTCAGGGACGGTGGGCAATTGGAAAACTGTTCCACACAGTACAATGCTAAAATCTTGTCATTTCCATGACACCATATCTCTGTTTGGGCAATTGGCCCGTGTTGATGTTGGCAACTGGCCGTCTGTTTGGGCAATTAGCCCGTGTTCATTTCGATGACATCTTCCAACCTTGTGAACTTTAGGAACTTCTGAGTGCGTAGTATGGGATGCGCATTCAGGATACCTGGTCGGGATATCCTTTTGGCATTCGCCAATTGAGATTCTTAGTATCGTTGTGGGCACTTTTTGGATTCCTGGGCAGGTGGTATGGGACATGTGCTCAGAAGGTCTAAATTGTTGTTCATGATAACTTAAAGAAACCTGTGATTTATGAGCATCTGGAATGGGACTTTTTCTCAGGAAATCCAAACCGAAGAGATTGTCCACAATAGTTTTTATTTGGAATTTCGAGGACGAAATTCTTTTAAGAGGTGAAGAATGTAACACCCCGTATTTTTAGCATGGCGCATGCTGAAAGATGCGCCATGGCCTGAGATGAAGCTTCATCCAAATCTTCTGTTGGTTGGTAAGAGGTAGATTGGCCTAAGGCCAATACCGCGCCAAAGTGGCGCATTATGTTTGGAATTTGGCTGAGGGCCAATGTTGCATCATCATGATGCATTAGGCCATATGGGTAGTGGCCTTGAGCTTGGAGCGCAGTCATTGCACGCAAAGATTGCGATGAACAGTGAAACACAAAGATTGCGATGGGTGGAACGCAAAGATTGCGATGAACAGTGGAACACAAAGATTGCGGGGAGTTGATGAATGAATTTTGGTCTTCTTTCCATACTTGTAAAAATGTCATTTTTACATATATATAGGGAAGGGTAGTTGGTTGAAGGTGCATATGCGGACTATGCACCAAGTAAGCTTCATAGAATTTTTTTATTATGGTTTTAGGGAAAGCTTAAATCTATTGGAAAAGCTGACATTTTGGTCAAAGAGAGTTAAATGGGTGAAAATTGAACGGAGGTCTAACCGTTGAATTCTCTCTTCAGCGTTTGCTGGAAATCAAAGGGATTGATTTTGCTGGAAATCAAAATTACTAATGTCTTTTTATCTGTTCACTCATGTACCATGTTTGTCACTTCCTATAATAATAGTATATTTTTGTTGCTATGAACCACCTGAGATTTTTTTCTAAAATCATTATGTACCTCAAAATAAAGAAACTCACATAAAATCTCCTAAATCTCTTATATAAAAGTTCCTCACTATAGATCTCAATTGCTAACTCCAGACCATTGTTTAAAAAACAAACTGAAACCAATTAAATTTACAATATTTATTACAGGGCAGTCATTTCTCGCCGGATACATCAAAGTGTCAAATAACCTTTTAATTTTTTTAACAAACGCCGGTGCGCAACTTATAGATAGTTAGTCATGTGATTGTTGTTGGGGTGATCCCTTGGTTACTAATTAATGGTGTATGGAAAGACAACAGACTCCCATTTAGCCAACAACTTATAAGTACACTTAAGCAGTTTGATTCCATTCGAAGACATGAACCTCTTCACAACATCTGTTTTTCAGCTATTTCCCATTCATCTTCTTTATTTGTTGATTTTCTCATCATGGGTTTGGATTAATAAATTAAGTTATTGGAGATGTGTGCTTTTCTCAACATGGGTTGATTGTTTTTCTATTTAAAGATGGATGTCTTGACTTGGTGTTTAGGTACTTATTAACAGAGTCTATAACAACCAGCTATAACAGAGTCATGTGTGGGAGTCCCCTTTCCTTCGTATGAAACTATGAATCCATTAATGTAATACATAGTTACATATGTTTTAGAATATTTTCATTTTAGATTATTTTCTATAATATACATCAAGATATTGGTGGATATGAGGATATCACTGCCCTTATAATTTGCATATGATCAGTTAGCGTTCTGAATATGGTTATGTATTAATGTACGTTAATAATTTGAATTGTTACATATTTTTGAAATTTGCTGCGACTCTAAATGATATCCATCTTTAGAGTGCTTTCCTAAGATTTAACTGATGGTACTTGTAATTGTGTTTGTAAGTACATATTTTCACCACTCGCCACGTGTCCTCGGGTAAGCACGTGGAGAGCATGTGATGCGGGGAATCAAAGGATGATGCCACATGGATATAGCCAAGAAGCGTGTACCGGCAGAAAAGGACCCTCATCTCGCAGATCCAATGGCCACAAATGAAGGAGCACCGAAATAAAGCACCAATGCGTTGGACTCAATACACCCTCGGATCTACTTTATCCCATCTCGAGAGAAATCTTAGATCAATGGTCATGGCCCAACTGACTGACACAGATAAGACAGGGGCAGGAGACCGTGGCCTGATGCGTGTAGAAGACCCAACCACCCGCATTAAACACCTGGGTCAGCACACGCGTCAACCAACCAACAGAACAGACAAGCATGCCTCTTCGGTAATGACGAAGAAACAAAGGGGGCCTCGTAGGAACCGAAGACGTCTGCGTATTGGCACAAAGCACAAGATGATAAGGTTACAACGGCTCCATCAGTGGAACCCCTATAACTACCCCTCCTCACTAAGAGAGAGGGCAAGTCGATTCGAAAAGGAAAAGGAGAGAGAATTAGGAAGAGTAAGTAGTCCCCTAATCCCGCAGCCTAAGTTAACACACCCAAAGTCATTTGACTATACTTGTAACCAATTAACATATAAGGAAACCCCTCTTTTACCCCGTGGATATATGCCTCAGTGCTGAACCACGTAATTACTTGTCTCATTTACATCATGCACTTTACATTCCGCACTTACATTATGCACTTTATATTCCGCATTTATATTATGCATTTTACATTCCGCACGTTATATCTAATCTATGAATTTCAGTATGTGCGAACATTGTTTGTGGACATGTAGATACCATCGTAATTTACGTGTTCATAGTGTTGGCTGATTTTATGCAGGTTTGTTTGCATTGCATGTGCAGATGTGCTGTAATAGCTTCGTGACGTAATATCCCTGTCCTTATCGACTGTAATAGGTAATCCATGTGGGTGGATGTTTTATCCGTGTGTTGTGATATATACGTTTTGTTCACTGGGTAGGTTCATTTAGTTCACAACAACGGCACGAACCAAAGGCAAGCAAAAAGTTGCCCTGTTGATGATCCAAGACGCTCACCGATTGATGAGATTTTATTTACTCCTCAAAAATCCAAATGAAACAAAAAAAAATTACAAAATTTTCTTATCAGTCAGTCACTGGACGCTTGTAACTTGTCCTATCACTGTATAAATATATCTGGAAATAAAGATACCTCTCAAGTGAAGTAGAACACCAAAAGTAATATGCCTGCTTCCAATACCCAAATTATTTTCTTTTCCTACTTGAAACCTATACAATTTACAGAAAGATAAATTTTCCCACAAATTTTAACATTGCATGCAGAGTTCCACCACTATCCCCTACAGTGTGGTCATATCCATATTTCTTCTGGTGATTATAAGTAATTAATCAGCATAACGTGATTACTGATGATAATAAAGGATACTCACTTATGCTAAAAGGACAATAGTTATTGGATCACCACAAAACCAAAAAAAAAAGACACAACATAAGACAATTAAATACGCATTCATGAAAGGAAAACACAACTTTGAAGCTAGGAGGAATCAGTTTCTTTATGTTAAACGCCCAGTGCCATCTGAAAGTTTCTCAATGCATCGTGATAACGTCGAAGGAGGACTGAACTTTGGATTTTACCTGTCCCTGCATTACCAAACAACTCCAATGTAAGAGAATGACACATCATACATGCTTCAAAGAATGAGTCATGCTGGCATTATATTTTAACTATTCTAGATGTACATGCAAAAACAAATGGAATTGCACATTTTTTTGGGATTCTAATGTAATCTGGTACATATATCCCTTCCCGCAAAGTCTCAAATGCATATTGAGTGATCTATATGGTGTGAAAGTTGTAGTCCTAATGTACAAATTAACCGAGAATGAGTGAAACTCAAGGAGCAAGGAGGATAGTAACCTTTCCAAATGTTATATATGCATCGGAAGCTATGGGACCAACCAATTTCTGGACCTCGCTATCCAAAGCAGCAAAAACAGCAGACCCCTTCCGCTTACAATTCCTTTCAGCTCAACCGCATTATGTATTTCAGCAAATTAGACAACCTAATTGTCACAAAACAGATACATGTGGTAAATAGAAAGGTCACTTTGGTTTCACATAACATTTCAAATTGTGTCTATATTGTTATGTTCTTTGCTAAAAATGGAATTCTATACACGTGTCACTTTGGAGAGTATATATATTACATTTTGAGGGATCCATACTTGCATTGCTTGAAATTCCTAGAAAGGGGTGGTTACCTACATGCTTGTTGGACCCACAATGCCTAGCAAGGGACGGAAGAACCAACAGTATCACCAAGCAATTACCCCTGACATAAAACGTTTCCTTTTCTTCTAATTCTCTCTCATTTTTCTGCAAAATATGATTCAAGCACATCCCTATCGAGACCCTTTCCATTAGTACCAAAATCCTTAACTTCCTCAGCAGTCAACAACTTTCAATAAAATTACAGTTACCAGTTCTAGCATCAAAGTTTGTTGTTGTTGTTGTAGTTGTCGTTCTCGACTTGGGATTAATCAAAAGCATGGGATCCAACATTTTGGTTTTAGTACCAAGAACAGATTTTGTCAATTCTAGCATTTTATATTTCTTAGACTGCATTTTTCATTACCAATCACAGTTTCCATTCTTTTGACATTAGTACCAAGAATATTTCCTTACAACAACAAAATGGTTTAACCAAAAGCATGACGGAATCATATAACAATGCAAATACAAAAAGTCCATTTCAATTATGAACCAACTATTTGATCAAGGAAGATGTGATCATCAGAATTTATGCCAAATATAATTCTGGTAAGGCAAAAGTTCCTACTCTTATCTGCAACTTGCTTTGATTGACCATGTTGCTGGATTTCATTCTATATGTGATGTAATATTGAAACAGTTACGAATTTCTCTTAAAATTCCTAGTAAGAGTGAAATATTCATTACAAAAGTTCTCGTTAATCGTATAGGAAAGCTTAAGAACAATCACATACATGGTTGGCTTGATCCTGCTAGAATGTTGCCTGTCGAGGGAAGGTCACCTACGAAACAATGTGTAAAACACTCGATCAATTTTTTAAGGTTGGAATTAACTGATTGCAGTATTGTAAAGAGTATAAATAACGTAGTGATTCAAAAGGTAAATATAGCGGTACTGTAAACATGTGCTACTTCAAGATGTTGATAACCTAATGCAGCACATAATACTTCCTAACTAAGTCGAGCATCTAGCTAATTTCCCCTTTGGAGTATGCTAACTGTACCACAAAAGGATCACATGCTCTAAGGAACCACAACCAAAGAAAAATCGCTAACACATAGGCTTGTTAAGCCTATGAGCAGCCCTCAGATAATAAGTGGATGACGTTTTCTCAACGAAACCTATCTAATATGCTAAGTGAGCTTGTAGAACCTAAAACAACTCATATATATACATTAACACTTGATTAGTGTGCCGCACGATTTTCACCTTTTTATCTTTGAACCTGTGAGAGAGACATGAAGTCGTACTAATTGTTTTTTTTTTTTTTTTTTAGTTTGAAGGAATAAAGATGAGCAATTTCAGTTCGGAGTGAACCTGTTTAAGTGTCGGAAGTGTTTGTATGAACAACTTATGGTTAACACTTGCAAAATTTAGCAATGAAGAAAACAATGTGTATTCTGACAAACACTTCATTATTGCACTCATAAACTAAGAAAATCAGAAAATATATGTGAGGTAATTAGGTTTACCTTGAGCTACTATAGAAGCCCACCGATGAACAACATCAGTAGACAACTTGGATTGTACTTTAAGTGAATCCCATCTGCCGGAAACATTGTTATCGGTTTAGCCTCAAGAAATATCTCAAAAGATGAGCTTTGAATCCAAAATTTAACACATTTCAATCAAAGATAGTTCCAAACAAAAATACCAATCACAAATTTAAAGTAAAACTAATCCAGTCTAAGATAGTATTTACCTAATATTATTTGGAGAGCACGCTGAAGAAAGAAACCGAGAAACTTGGGAAGATGATAAACCATCTAGAGGTTTATATAGTCGAACATTTCAAGGTAACGTAAGAAATTTATTATTCGGTTGTGAATCGAAGAGATTGATTGCTGCAAATAATGGCTTCTGTAACTTGCGAACAATTGGAGGAGAGATGGTGGAAATAAATCCCTAATTTATGGTGATGTTAATGGGATTTTGAAACCGAAGAGGATAATAATGGAGGAACCATTAATGGGATTTTGTAACCGAAGATGATAATAATGGTTGAACTAATATGAGTGGTTGGATTCGGGAGTAAAACATGGATTCATTTTCAGCCACGATTTGTCTTTCAATTTTTTGAGCTTTGAGAGCAAATGATGGCCCTCGATGGTAATAAAATTCCTAACTGAAACCGTCGGATTGGGAAAAAACCATTTGTTTTTGTAAGATAGATAAGATTTCATTAAAAGAAAATACTCATGGAGAGTTTGGGTTACACACCTAGTACAACCATCTAATACTCCCTTTGTACCTGTTATATAGGCGGAATTTTGGATTTTGCTTGTCCCATTAGATAGGCGGAATCCTATTTCTAAGATAAAAATTCCTACATATACCCTTATTTATGATACATAGGTAATTGTACTGAGAATAAAACAAAGGGCAAGACAAGAAAAAACATGTAAAATTATGAATTCCAAATAGTTTTCTTAATCTAAGAGATTTGGTCCCTCCGCCTATATATGTGGTACGGAGGGAGTACAAAGGAATGGTTCATCCTAATAATTAGATTTATCTACTAACAGTTTTTGTTGAATACATGCCAGAGGATTGTGATCCCAATCTGAAACCGAATATAAACGTTTTGTAAATTTTACCAAGGCACTGCAGCTGCATTTCCTGTCTAGAAACAAAAGAAAACCCCAAAAAAAAATAATGGAGAAGAGACTGCTACTTTATTCGCTTCTTCCAAAAGATTTTTGCTACGCTAAGAGACTTCTGGTGAGTTTCCATTGAGATACTTAAAAAGAGTTTCACAGTCATCTTCAACACTGAATTGCTTGATGTTCTTATCATTTGCCCAATATAATGCTGGAAGACCTACAACTTCCGTTTCTTATGGATCCGTGCTTGAATATAGTCTTGATACCTTTATCATCTCTTAGGATTAAAGCAAAGCTAGAATTAGAATGTTCATAATTCCAAGTTGCGTCCACATTAATCTTAAGACAGTGAAGCTCTGGCGCTTTCCAAGGGATATTAAATTTTTTCCCAAGTCGTTGTCGTTTTTCTTATGTCATTTCTTAGTCCAATAATGGATATGTCTATGGATTTCTAGAGACAATTGAGATGAGGTTTTTGACTTTCCTTTAAAGACTCTGTCACATCTTTATTTCCAAATGAATCACATTAACTCTATTGATATCTTCTGTTTTTGGGTTTTGAATCCTATCTTTACATAAATCAAGGATACTAATTGAGGCATCAAACTGAATTCGTATTGGTTTTGGTTCTAGTTCCTAGACAGCTTTGACATACCTGCAATGGAATGGCAGATATTATGTTGTTTCTATTTCCTCTCCACACATTATAAATGAAGGATTTATGTCTTTTCCCCAAATAATTTAGCATTAGTCGGCAGAGCATTCTGAATGTATTTCCCGAAGAAAAAAAGTTTGATTCTCTGAGATGTATCCAATTCCACAGAGCTTTCCAAAATGATTCAGGAAGGGATAAACTTACTATTTATATGCCTATTTCATTAAGTTTATCATACATAAATTAAACTATATAGTCTCCTAATTTTGTCAATGTGATTACTAATTTTCTGGTAACCTACGTAATATGAAAAACTCATAGGATCATATACTAAGTGGTATGGATACCTCCGTTGAACTGATGCTGCTGAGTAAATAAAATATACGTTCGAAATGAGATCTGCTCAGAAGATCATATACTAAGTAAGTAAAGATGCTTCGATAGAGCAGACGCTAATAAATAGAAGGTATGTCTGTAAAATAGATATAAGTAAGCAAATAAGCTATATGATGAGATATCTTAGATGAAAAGATAACTCAGAAAACAGAGATAGCTTAGTTAATAAACAACTAAGTGAAAATATAATATAAGTGCAACTAAGTTATCAAATCACACAAGAGATTACGTGCTTCGGTTAATTATAACCTACATCCACGGGTAAAGATAGTAAGTTTATTATTGATCTTATTAAAGAAAGTATGAAGCTCTAGTAAGAGAGAAAGTAGAAAGAGAAAAAAAGTATGAGTCTTTTCTCTATTCCCATCTCACCCAAAGTGTAACATTCTGTACCTTTTTCTCTGGTTGAATCAAAATCCATTAATCCAAATTTCGAATTTCAAGTGCTAAAAAAAAAAAAAAACAAAAAAAAACTACACTCTAATATAGCATTTTCAGGTTGCCTTAGTAATAAAAGTTGTTCCTAGATATAAGCCTACCTTAATAAAGATTCTTGGGTGCTATAATAGTGGCACATGCAGTTGAACACATGGCAAACATGTGAAAGGGGCATTTTAGTTAATTTCCACCCAACAATTAAAAGAGGAAATCCTTGTTTTATGATGGGGGAGACCTCATTCTTTTCATCATTTTCTTCCCCTCTTTTCTTATGAAAACCCTGAAGGAAGAACATTAGAAATTTAATTCATTAAAGTAAATAAGTTATGTTTGAAATTGATCTAAATTTGGTTCCTTGAACCATTGCTGGAGCAGAATTAAAGGATTATTAGTGAACGAAATTTTTACTTGAGTGGCGTATCAGAGAGTCGGAGCTTGCCAAGTGGGCCGAAACCCGGTTCGTTGGAAGTCCAGATTTTCTGGTCCGTCACAGTTGGTATCAAAGCAGTTCCGATTCATTCGGGACTGTGAGTTGTGGACTTGTCAGTGCTTGAATTGTAATACAACCACAGGTAATCGTCTTTACTTCTAACTTTTGTTTTGAACTTTGGGGACAAAGTTCTTTTTAAGGGGTTAATGGTGTAACATTCTGTACCTTTTTCTGGGGTTGAATCAAAATCCATTAATCCAAATTTCGAATTTCAAGTTCTAAAAAAAAAAAAAAAAAAAACTACACTCTAATATATCATTTTCAAGTTGCCTTAGTAATAAAAGTTGTTCCTAGATATAAGCCTGCCTTAATAAAGATTCTTGGGTGCTATAATAGTGGCACATGCAGTTGAACACATGGCAAACATGTGAAAGGGGCATTTTAGTTAATTTCCACCCAACAATTAAAAGAGGAAAACCTTGTTTTCTGATGGTGAGACCTCATTCTTTTCATCATTTTCTACCCCTCTTTTCTTATGAAAACCTTGAAGGAAGAACATTAGAAATTTAATTCAATAAAGTAAAGAAGTTATGTTTGAAATTGATCTGAATTTGGTTCCTTGAACCAATACTGGAGCAGAATTAAAGTATTATTAGTGAACGAAATTTTTACTTGAGCGGCATATCAGAGAGTCGGATCTTGACAAGCGGGCCGAAACCCGGTTCGTTGGAAGTCCAGATTTTCTGGTCCGTCACACAAAGTCCCCCATTCTATTGATATAAAGATGGGTATCTATAGCTCCACATGAATCATGGATATCTTTGTTGTCTTCTGTTCCATCAAGATCCGATGATCCTTGGTCAATATGGTATCTTCGTCGGCCGCTCCCCGTATCCAATCAGACAATACCACCTTATCTTCCTCCACGTGTTGTCGTGAACTGTGAAACCTCTGCCCAAGTTGTACCTTTGTTGGACGCATACCTTCGCGGTCAGAGGATGCCATGTACTCTGAGCTTACTTGGTTGAAGACCACGCCTTCGCATTAAATGCTGAGCAGACTACTCAGCTACCTCTGACATACAGACATATCCATGTGCCTATACTATACATCATATTTCTTAACAACTAAGCAATCTTTGTAGTGTTTTTGTGTATTCTATTATAGCATACTTTGCTACTATAACCTTTAATATTACGCCACATGTTGATAGAGATAAGTTCATAACTAAGGATCCTAATAAACAATGTAGTGCATGTCATTGTAACATAATAAGTTGATCCACCTTTAATATTTTGTCATGTGGCACAACAGATTTTTGGTACTCACAGTCAAAGTCCGTCCAACCTTATATTTCTTTTGAGAATTTAATCTATCTAGAAATAAATAAATTCTAAAGATTTTGGAGGTGATGTCTACTGGAAAAAGTAGCACGAATAAGATAAAAATTCCACATTTTAGTGGTTGGATCTATAAGTTCTTTCACAAGTGTTATGAAGTTGATGGAAGAATTACGATAAGACGATAAATTTTCACTAAGACCTGGAATCTAATTGTCATCCCGTATGTTAATACTGGGACAAGTTCTACTTCTAAAATATCATACTGGTTAATTAATTCCAGTCCCTTACACATACAATCCCAAGTCGAAGAGAACTTATCAAGTGGTTCGTCCTTCAGAAAGTTTTTTTTTTCCTTGGAATAAATAGGTTCTAACATTTTGTCCCATAGAGAGTCTGGTTCCTAAATTAGCCTCGAAGCTACTTTAGCAGTCATTGCTAGATTGAATTTATGTGCATCCCTAAATCCTAAGACCCCTAGTTGCATTGGTTTACAAGGATTGGTCTAGGATTTAGGATAAAAACATCTAGTGCCATTATCTTTTCCCCACCAAAAATCTCTTTGTATTGCATCTATGTTGTTAGTAATTTTCTTTGGTAGCATAAAATATATCATTTGATAAGTAATGATACTTTAAAAAAAAAATTGATCAGGTAGCAGTGGGAATTGAACCCCCGACCTATTACCTGGTAGTTCAACCCCTAGCCAGTTCATAAGTAAGGATACTAGATAAAACTGCTTTGATCAGACCTATTCTACTATTTTAGGAAAGTACTTTGCTTTTCCAACCTTGAGATTTGTTCTCCACCTTTGCTTTGATCGGAACCTAGGAGCTCCTTTTTTTTTTATGGTAGATCAAAACTAAAAATCTTTGAGCCAATTATGGAAACAATGGAGAAAAAATCTCAAGGTTGGTGATGTAGTTTAAAGTGTGGTAAGAAAAGGATTCGATACTCGGACTTTTTTAGAGATTTGGCTCTAGAATAATAAAGGAATTACTAAATAAAAATAAACTAATTTAAATTTTTGTTGATGGAGAACTAGGGTTAGGATTCCACTATTTTGATGTTGCAAATTCACTAATTATAACTTTTACACAATACTCCAAATTACTCAAGGCAGTTTTGAACTCAATCTCATTCCTTGGAGGATAAAACGTTACAAGCTCTATTTTTATGACTCTGTCATTAATCTTAGGCCTAATTCTCCTTCGCCTATAAAAAATCAATAGTCTAAAACTATTCAAAATAATTTAAATGAGGCATGCAAAGAAGAGAGAATTCTTAAGTAATTGTTGATGGTGGTTTTTAACTTAGGGGCAAAGTCCTAAAACCCTAGTTAGACAGTGACGTCACATGACCTAAACGCATTTATTGAACCCTTTAATATGTCTGCGAGAAAATTACCAGGGTACCTTTTTTTAATTAATTACTAATTAGGGTTTCGATAGACCAAAACCCTAATTCCCACACCCCTTGTGCCAATTGAAAATCGTGCTAGCCACACCTACCACGCCAAGGCATGCCAACCATGCTAGCCACACTCTTGTGCCAATGGAAAATCGTACCAGCCACACCTACCGCGCCAATGCATGCAAACCATGCTAGCCGCATCTCTTGTGCCAATGGAAAATCGTGCCAGCCACACCTATCGCACCAAGGAATGCCAACCATGCTTTCTAGACGCACTCTTGTGCCAATGGAAAATTGTTCTAGCCACACCTACTGCGACAAGTCATGCCAACCATGCTATCCGCACTCTTGTGCTAATGGAAAATCGCGCCAGCCACACCTACCGCGCCATGGCATGCCAACCACGCTAGCCGTACTCTTGTGCCAATGGAAAATCATGCCAAACACACCTACCATGCCAAGCCAAGTGCACCTTGCCTTGGTCTTAGCCATGCTAGCCGCACCAGGTGCCAACGGCATGCCAAACCCTTGGCCCCACCATTCCAAGCCAAACCGTCCATGCCGAATCCTTGGCCCCACCATGCCAAGCCATATGTACCTTTCCTTGTCCCTGGCCATGCTAGCCGCACCATGCGCCAACGGCATACCAAACCCTTGGCCCCACCATGCCAAGCCAAAATGTCCATGCCAAGCCACACGCACCTTGCCATGGCCCCATACCAATCTAGTTGCGCCACCATGCTGGCCTATCCTATGCGGCTACCTAAACGAAGGCGTGTGACAATAAATGGCCCCCCTTCAATCCCAGGAGAAAATCCTAGCCATCAGAGGTTACCAGACAACACATGGTAACCTTTGGACAGAAACCCTAATTTGGCCGCGCCAAACCGCGCAAATGCATGCTATGCCAAATTTCATGCCAACCTAGCCGCGCTACCATGCTGGCCTTCCCTATGCGGCTACCTAAACGAAGGCGTGCGACAATCAATGGTCCCCCTTCAATCATTGGAGAAAATCCTAGCCATCCGAGGTTACCAGACAACACATGGTAACCTTTGGACCGAAACCCTAATTTGGATGCGCCAAACCACGCCAAGGCATGCTATGCCAAATGGCATGCCAACCTATCCGCGCCACCATGTTGGACTTCCATATGCGGCTACCTAAACAAAGGCGTACAACAATCAACAGCCCCCCTTCAATCCCAGGAGCAAATCCTAGCCATCCGAGGTTACCAGACAACATATGGTAACCATTGGCCCGAAACCCTAATTTGGTCGCGCCAAGGCATGCCATGCCAAATGACATGCCAACCTAGCCGCGCTACCATGCTGGCATTCCCTATGCGTCTACCTAAATGAAGGCGTGCGATAATCAATGGTCCACCTTCAATCCCAGGAGCAAATCCTAGCCATCCGAGGTTACCAGACAACACATGGTAACCTTTGGACCGAAACCCTGATTTGGCCGCGCCAAGGCATGCTATGCCAAATTGCATGCCAACCTAGCTGCGCTACCATGATGGCCTTCCATATGTGGATACCTAAACTAAGGAATGTGACAATCAACCGTCCCCCTTCAATCCCATGAGAAAATCCTATCCGAGGTTACCAGACAATACATGGTAACCATTGGACCGAAACCCTAATTTGGTCGCGCCAAGGCATGCCATGCCAAATGGCATTCCAACCTAGCCGCGCCACCATATTGGCCTTCCTTATGTGTCTACCTAAACGAAGGAGTGCGAAAATCAACGGTCCCCCTTCAATCCCATGAGCAAATCCTAGACATCCGTGGTTACCAGACAACACATGGTAACCATTGGCCCGAAACCCTAATTTGGCCGCGCCAAACCGCGACATGGAATGCCAACCTAGCCACGCCACCATGCTGGCCTTCCCTATGCGTCTACCTAAACGAAGGCGTGCGACAATAAATGGTCCCCCTTCAATCCCAGGAGCAAATCCTAGACCTCCAAGGTTATAGATAACGCATGATAATCGTTGGCCGCGCCAAGGCATGCCATGTCATTGGCATGCCAACTTTACCGCGCCACTTTGCTGGTCTTCCCTATGCGTCCACCAAAAAATGAAAGTGTGCAATGATCAACGGATACCTTTCCTCTTAAGATGCAAAATATCGACCGTCGAAGGTCACCAAGTCAGCAAGTCTCCCAAGCATGACTTGCCCGATAACATCAATATGCTACATGTTTTCCACAAAACATTTGAGACATCAACACATATCACAAACTGGGGGATCCTCTTTGGGTATTGGTTTGTCGGTTTACAACGTGCGACGTACACTACGCCCGTCATAAGGAAGTGTCATAGGGATGATGCGGTTAGTTAATACAGGGAGTTAATGGTGAAACACTATTTTTATGGAATATCAATTCCATGCGTTAACCGTTTTATGGAACATCAATTTCATGCGTTAACGGTTTTATGGAATATCAATTACATGCGTTAACGGTTTTATGGAACATCAATTCCATGCGTTATCGGTTACCACCTCCTCCCATTTACTCACCCATTTTACCATTCCTTAATGAGACCAGAGTACGTTTCACTTCAACTTGTATAAATAGATCTTACATATTTCCACCGAACAACAAGTTCAGCTAGGATAATACAATACTCAAAAAACACTTGCTAGCTTTCCTCTTTGATTAGCTTCCCACTTTCTGATACAAGTCGTAATTACTCTTCTAGAATCAACTATTCTAGTCTCATCACTTTCCTTGCTTCCCTCCCCAAAACCAACTCATTCTCCTCCACTTTGTGACCGAAGCAAGTCTGGAATGACCATTTCTTGGTTTAGGTCGGACTTGTACAGATTGATCTCTCGAATCTAAAGTACTCCCTTGCAGTACACTATTTAGGGTTTAAATTTATTTCTCACCTACACACCTGAAATTACCGAAACCAGCAGAAACTATTTCCACCCAAAAACAATTGGCGACCACAGTGGGAGATCAATCTCTCAGTTACAATATCGATTTCCAAATTTCCGATATCGCCTTTCACTTACAACTCCATCATGGTGGAACTCAGATACGGATCAGCTGCCGAGAACACCAATGCATAATCTGTCCTTGGTGTTAACACTACTTCCAACAACATCACTACGCCATCTACTGACCCTAGTAATACCGAAAACACTCCCTCAGGTGTAACGCCGTCGATCACCTGGGCCTGAGCCGTTGTCGCCTCTAATGTCATTGCACAACTTGCTAATCCTGACAGTACTGAAAGCGCTCCTCCAGGCGTGATGCCACCAGTCACCAGGGCAAGAGCTTCCACTACCGCTCCTAATACTTTGTCAAGCATGGCTCCTCCAACCGCCACCAAGACTCCAACTACCCCACTAACGGGACAAGAAACCGGAGGAATAAGAAGTAGCCGACCCTATATCATTATCGCTGATTTGATGGAACGATAAGAGGTTCTCGCTAGAGCCCAGACAGATATTGTTTCTACACAGAAAGAAGTACTCGTCTTTCTCAAAGCCCTGACAGAGCGGCTGCCGCATGAGTCATGCCATCCATATGCATTTAGAAACGCCTCCAACACCCCCGGCGCCAGCATCTCGACAGAACGCATCTCCGCGGACGAGGGGACTCAATCCAGAAACCCATTGGAAAGAAATCAGCCATCCAATATTGTCACATGAGAAGATCTGGAGAAAATTCTTCGGAACCGAATCAAGAATGATGAAATATAAATGCATCATCATCAACCTCCTTACCCATATGAAATACAAAGAATTCCTCTCCCAAGAGGATACTCCTCTCCTCAATTCATCATGTATGATGGCACCGGAAATTCACACGAACACGTCTCTCGCTTCCTCGAATCCCTAGGCGAACATGAATACAATCACGTTCTCCGTCTGAGGTAGTTTTTGAAATCTCCCGCTGGTACATTCTACCGGAAGAGCGTACACGTGGTACAACAACATCGCGGCAAACAACATCCCCAACTGGGGAAGCATGGTTACCGCATTTTACAAGAAGTAATTCTTCGTGTCTGAACAAGTTACCTTCTCAGACCTAGGAAGAATGTACAAGCGGGACAACGAACATCCGAATGATTTCGTTAAGAGATTCAGGGTTCAAGCACTAGACTGTCACTACCAAAACGTGACCGACAAACAGCTGGTGAACACATGCATCAACGGTATAGCTCCTATTTATCGCGCCTTACTAGAGAGCCTGCGTTTCCATACATTCTTCGAGCTCCATGAAGCTGCAAGGCGATCAACAACGACATCACCAATATTATTAGAAAGAGCTAGACCAACCAGAGCCGAAGACGTGCACAAAACTCGCAGGAACAGACATCCCATCAACAAGCAGTACAACACTGGCCCCTCCTCTGTAAGTGTAGTAAATGCGGGAGGAAAAAGGAAGGCCCCATCTGCAGACCAGGAGCCTAAGTGTGAAGCACTAGCACGATGAGAAACTCCACCATGGAAGGCCGTCGCTAAAGCTCCCATGCGTCATCACGAAGATGAAAGAAATACCCTGGATTTCCCATTTCCCATTGAGGAGTTGGTCGATCTCTTAGAAGCATAGATTCAAGATGATGTTATCAGACTACCATCTCCCAGACGCCCACCGACTGAGGCCGAGATGGAAAACCCCAAATACTGCCACTACCACAGATTTGTTCACCACCCAACCAGTGATTGCAACAAACTAAAGAATATATTCAAAGAAAAGATAGAAGCAGGGGAACTCCAACTAGGAAACGGGGGAGTACATCCAGACCCACTTCCAGTGATGAATTGTGGGGTCTCTGGGGACTCCGTGCGTGAGACTATGCAATCCATGATGAAACATGTATGCGAAATTCTCTACCTTTCCAAGGTGCATCGCCAAGATATTTTCGCTACTCTCAATCGCGTTGTGTCAGGCAAGCGGCTTTTCCCCTCCATATAAACCACGCCAAGAGCCCAAGCTCTCACAGCGAACGTAATGGAAAAGGATAGCTGGGGACTGCTGACCACGTCCTATTTAAGAGGTATTGAATTCGACAACACGCTCATCGACGCGACCTCTGACTTCAACATTATTACTTTCAAGACTCTAAAATCAGCGGGGTTTACGAAACAAGATGCTACCCGATCCCCATCCGTGATTGAGAACCCCGAAGGGGAATCCTTGAACACGCATGGCTACATCAACCTCTAGATCAAGATGGGAGACGCTATAATGCATGGAAAATTCCACATTGTCAAAGAACTGGGTTACAACATGATATTGGGGCACTTGTGGGTACTCGACAACAAGGAGAAATTGGGTACATCTCCTCTACCAATGTCAACACCTGAAAGAATCTCCAACAAACCATCTCACTTGCTGCCGCATCGACGAGTTGCCGATGGAGCCCGGATCCCTGAAGAAGACTTGTTGGCACTAACTCGTGGATTCCAAACGCAAGTAAGTCTGCCCGAATGATCTTCCCTACAACCAGTCATTTCTCCCCTATTTCGTCATGGGGACTCAACGCGATTACTGGCACAGATGTGGTTAAGAGATGTGAATGGGGCGCTGGGCCATTCAAATGCTTTGCAAAGAATTTGGAAGCTGCCATCGAAACTAACGAGACCATGATTCAAGCGGTTGCACATTACCTGAACCCGATTTCAATCGGAGATATAGTGGTCAAAGTGAACTCGTTTCAAGTTGGGAAAATAACGGTAAATATAGCTGCTCGGATTGGTTTGCCTGAGGAAAAGGAAGACGAGCCTTATCTGGTGAAAGATATTCTTTTAAGAGGATACTGCAAGCTCATCAACACAGACAAGCCGGTTGGTATGGTAGTTCACTCGCGATGGATCAATCTTTCCAATCCTTAAAACACTGTACTTTTCCAGCCACTCTCCCTCTAGTATTTTCTTCAGCAATTTCTCTTGATATTTGTATTTCCCCAAGATAAATACACCGTTTGTATTCTTCTCCGGAGTTTTATTTTCATTCAAAAAAAAAATACATTTATTTCCGAGTGGGTTTTCCAAATCCCAGAAAAATACACCAAACTAATCCAAAATCATTGAGAAGCCATTAACCATCACACCACAACCAGAAAGCCCCGTGTCAGAAATACCTTATTCAATTATTCAAAAATGAGAAATTGCAAACGGGATGCTAATTGGCGAAACCCTAACTTCTCCACGAATATAAAGAAAATAAAGATGAGTCTACAAAACATCGGGACGACTACACAACAAATAGAAAAGATAAAAGGGAGAAGCTAGTCACCTAGGTCAGATCTCTTTTCAAGCACTTTCCCCAATAATTTCTCGGGCAGCAAAGGATCCACCCGGCGGTCACATCAGCAATAGTAACCTCAACATCCCACCCTGAAGCCATCCCATCAGCAACAACACCCGTCTCTTCCCTAACGCCCACATCAACAACCGGTCCAGCATATGCCACCATGACTCACCCGATGTCACCGACAACAGTCTCGGCGCCTACTCCGAAGGCTGTTTTAGTTTCATCAGACGCAGCATGTTCCTCGAGGGTTTTCTCAGCAACCTTTCGAGGATAATTTCCCGATTCATCCGCATCCGAATCGAGAATTATGACGCCATCTTGAACAAAGAAGTTAAGTTAGATTTCCCCTAAAAGTTTCACAGACTCAGTTTTTCGTCGTTTCAACCTAGAAACGGGATGTACCGCCCTAGCACTGTGCCATGAAGAAGTTTTACTACACAGAGGTCTCTCAGCACACCGGGGTGCTTCGTCACTCTCCTATTCCTCCTCCATGTTCACCGAATCCAAGAAGGTCTGAACACGCACATGCACTTCACCTAGATGGGTGGAAGGTAGGCCCTGAATAATTCTGCAAGATTCATGGAATAGAGATTCAATTTTATCTAACGCCTCATCATGAGAAGAAAACTGGTTTTCGCCGATCCCAAAGCTTTTCTCTGAAGGGTTAGAGGTACGACTACCTCTGGAAGATCCCATTATGCACTACAAAACCAGAGAAAGTAAGCAAGTTTTACCATATCTACACCGGCAACATACATGAGGAAAAAGACAAAATGGAAACCATAAGAAAACACGAGACGATACCTGCAAGGAGGGTGAGCACGATTTTAGGATGAACTATGGGAATGAAGGATCCAAGATCACTTCTTATGATCAGCAGAATGACGCAATCCCAAAAATGAAAGCTTTCAAATAATTGTGAATTAAGGTGTGATTTCCGGTCTTAACTAAAACCTATTTTACCACGTAAATAAAAAGGAAAGTCTCATGCCTGCCTATGCGATATAATTAGGGTTTGGTGAGAAAACGTGGAAGTACGTGTTCGATACATGCTTGCTCGCATTTTTCTTTTCTGAACTCCAACACTGAGGTTAGGGAACAAAACCAGCAACGTAACCTGAGAAGAAGGAGTAACACCCCTTTTATGGTCATATCACTCTCAAAAAAGAAAAAATTCCCAATTCAAGCTACACAAGAAAAGAATCAATCGGGCCCGCCAAGATAAATCACCACCACACCAAGTCGTCCGCTCCATTTCCGCAGCCCCCATCATTCCAAGCCGTCCATTCCATGACTTTCCAAGCCAGCACCAACTCGCCAAGCCTACATCATGATGTTCCCTGACCCAGTCAAGATGATGAGTAGCCATACTGAACTAATGATTTATCATCTCATCACTTCACGGTCAACACCACAAAGAGAATCTACACAAATCTGTCAAATACAATGATCATAGATTCTCCTTATTTCCCGAAAAAAGTTAGGTGGATCTTCCTGACCATCTTGCATGATTTACGTTTCGATTCTGTCCTTGTCTGTCGACATTTTATGCTTACCTCACAACAACGCCCCTGTTCCGAGCTAAGCAAGGGACTTAATGTTGATGGTGGTTTTTAACTTAGGGTAAAAGTCATAAAACCCTAGTCAGACAGTGACGTCACTGGACCTAAACGCATTTATTGAACCCTTTAATATGTCTGCAAGAAAATTACCAGGGTACGTTTTTTTAATTAATTACTAATTAGGGTTTCGATAGACCAAAACCCTAATTCCCACGCCCCCTGCGCCAATGGAAAATAATGCTAGCCACACCTACCGCGCCAAGACATGCCAACCATGCTTTCCGCACTCTTGTACCAATGGAAAATCGTGCCAGCTACACCTACCGCGCCAAGGCATGCGAACCATGATAGTCGCACTCTTGTGCCAATGGAAAATTTTGCCGGCCACAATTATCGCACCAAGGCATGCCAACCATGTTAGCCACACTCTTGTGCCAATAGAAAATCGTGCCATCCACACCTACCATGCCAAGACAAACGCACGTTTCCTTGGCCCTAGCCATGCTTTCCGCACCATGCGCCAACGGCATGCCAAACCCTTGTCCCCACCATTCCAAGCCAAATCGTCAATGCCAAATCCTTGGATCCACCCTGCAAAGCCAAACGCACCTTGCCTTGGCCCTATTGATGCTAGCCGCACCATGCTCCAACGGCATGCCAAACCCTTGGACTCACCATACCAAGCCAAACCGTCCATGCCAAACCCTTGGCCCCGCCATGCCAAGCCATACGCACCTAGCCATGGCCCCATACCAGCCTAGCCACGCCACCATGATGGCCTTACCTATGCGGCTACCTAAATGAAGGCATGCGATAATCAATGGTCACCCTTCAATCCCAGGAGAAAATCCTAGCCATCCGAGGTTATCAGACAACACATGGTAACCTTTGGCCCGAAACCGTAATTTGGCCGCACCAAGGCATGCCATGCCAAATGGCATGCGAACCTAGACGTGCCACCATGCTGGACTTTCCTATGCGGCTACCTAAACGAAAGCGTACGACAATCAATGGTCCCCCTTCAATCCCAGGAGAAAACCCTAGCCATCCGAGGTTACGAGACAACACATGGTAACCATTGGCCCGAAACCCTAATTTGGTCGCGCCAAGGCATGCCATGCCAACCTATCCGTGACACCATGATGACCTTCCCTATGCGGCTACCAAAACAAAGGCGTGCGACAATCAACAGTCCTCCTTCAATCCCAGGAGGAAATCCTATCCATCCAAGGTTACCAGACAACGCATGGTAACCTTTGGCCCAAAACCCTAGTTTGGCCACGCCAAGGAATGGCATGCCAATTTTACCGCGCCACCGTGCTGGCATTCCCTATGAGGCAACCAAAAAATGAAAGCGTGCAACGATCAACGTCTACCTTTCCTCTTAAGATGCAAAATATCGACCGTCGAAGGTCACCAAGCCAGCAAGTCTCCCAAGCTTGACTTGCCCGACAACATCAATATGTTAAATGTTTTCCACAAAATATTCGAGACATCCACACATATTACAAACTGGGGGATCCTCTTTGGGAATTAGTTTGGCGATTTACAGCGTGCGGCGTACAATTCGCCCGTCATAAGGAAGTGTCATAAGGATGAGGCGGTTAGTAAATACATGAAGTTAATGGTGAAACGCTCTTTTTATGGAATATCAATTCCATGCATTAAAAGTTTTATGGAACTTCCATTCCATGCGTTAACGGTTGTATGGAACATCAATTCCATGCGTTAACGGTTACCACCTCCTCCCATTTACTCACCTATTTTACCATTCCTTAATGAGACCAGAGTACGTTTCACTTCGACTTGTATAAATAGGTATTACCTATTTCCATCGAACAACAAGTTCAGCCAGGAGAATACAACACTCGAAAAATACTTGCTAGGTTTCCCCTTTGGTTAGCTTCCCACTTTATGATACAAGTCGTAACTACTCTTCCAGAATCAACTATTCTGGTCTCATTACTTTCCTTGCTTCCCTCCCAAAAACCAACCCATTTTCCTCCACTTTATGATCGAAGCAAGTTTGGAATGGCCATTTCTTGGTTTAGGCCGGACTGTTACAGATTGATCTCTCGAATCTAAAGTTCTCCCTTGCAGTACATTGTTTAGGGTTTAAATTTGTTTCTCACTCACACAACTGAAATTACCGAAACTAGAAGAAACTATTTTCACCCACAAACAGTAATTATATCACAAAAGAGAAGTAAATATGATAAAGAAAATAATTATTTATATAAACTCATAAGAAAATAGCTTCCTCCCAACCCTAGAAAAGAACTTATCTAGCACTTGAATCGAAAAATAGAGAAATATTGATTTTTCGTTGTATTCAAAAGTAATTAAAATAGCTTACAATGATATCTAGGATTTCAGCATATGTACTAGGCTTTTTCTTAGCGAGTATCTTAAGAAATGGTGCAGGTGCATTCTCAGGCCCATTATGGTCTTTAGACGAAGTTTGGTCAACCTCAGTCTGTTTTTCAGCTGGACTACTATCCTTAGGTGGTTCTACCGAGTTCTCTAGAGTTATACCACTCCTAAGGGTGATAACTGCTTTGGTATGTTCATTCTAGTTAGAACTACCTGATCTATTAAACTGGTTAACTCCTTTCGGATTTAGAGTCATTTGGCTAGTAAATATCTAGTTCTCCCTATCATTTAACCGGTTCGAAAGTTTCCTTATTTGAGTCTCCAAGTTGCTAATGGCTAGTTCATTATTTTGTTGGAAACGTTGACTCGTCAAGACAAAGTCATCGAACTTATGACTTAAAAGGTTAATATTTTGGGTAGTCTGGGAATTGCTTAGGGCATTACCCTCAATTAAGAGTCATATACTTTCCTCCAGAGATGACACCTTTTTATCAACTGGGCTCGGTCCTCGGACTTGAGATTGATTCCTATAGAAACATGGTGGTGGGTTACTAGATGGGCCACCTTGATGGTTACCTTTAGACCACGAGAAATTCAGTTTATGTCTCCAACCAGGGTTATAGTTATTAGAGTATGGGTCAAACTTGGGTCGAACTTCATATTTAGAGTTCATACCACCATCTAGGACACTAACCTGGTCACGAGTAGTTTTATTAGGGTAAAACAGAGGACAGTGAGGTCCAATATGACTTTGATCACCACAAATGGTACACGTATAGGTTCTAGGCTCATTATTACCGCTCACAGTATGATTGGACTCTTGGTTCATCTCTATGTCCTCTAGACGCCTAAGGATAGGGTTCCTAGTTATTTTGGGCTCCCTCATTGAATACCATTGACGAGTTTTTTCATCCAACTCGATGAACTCGTCAAAACATTCATCTGGGTCTTGATGGGTAAACTCTCCACCACTCATTATTTCTACCTTCATTTGGGTTTCACTATCAAGACCCTCATATAAGAGTTGGGACATGTGGGCTTTATCAAATCCATGGTGCAGGCATTGGTATAACAATTCATTGAACTTTTCTATGTAATTATGTAGGCTCTCACCTATTTTCTGCTTAAAGGCTTGGATTGATTGTCGAACAACAACAGACTTTTTGTGTGGGTAGAATTTCTTAATGAAAACCTCTACAAGGACATCCCAGGTGGTGATTTTTTTAGTGGGAATGATGTGGTACCACTCATTGGCCCTCTCTTCAAGATATAAAGGGAACAAATGTAAAATAAGAACGTCTTTGGTGACATTAAGATAACTCATGGTGCACAAATTATCTCAAAGTCTCGGATGTGGGGGTTCTCATTCTATATCCCCCTAAATTTATGTAACATGGCAAATATCCTAGGTTTAATATCAAACTTTATGGTAGTGGACGGTAAAATAACCTCAGGTTCACGTATCACTCTAGACGGGTTCAAACGGTCCCTAAGGGTTTGGTTGGCGGGACTTCACCCTTATCATTTTCATTAACTATTTCGGTAAAAATAGAATGTTAGAGAATAGCACGGTTAAACCCACCAAGCATTGGTATGTCAAGTTTGGTTATCATATTTTAGTGAATCAAAACTCATTTAAGAGTCGCTTGATTAAATTTACTAGAGTCAACTTCGTATAGGTTAGCTTGAAAGTATTAAGATATGAGACATTACAAGTATTGCGAAGACTTGAAGAAGCGAAGAAGTAAAGAGCTACAACCACAACATCATCATTCCACTTGAGGTTAGTGATATTTGACTTGAAATGTTTCATTCCCTAACGTATCTTTCAAGTCGTGCATATTGAGAACAAAACTGCGAATCATGAACACTCTAGATAGACATAGTATTAAGGAATACAATACGAGGTTTATTGCATAACCATTAAACTTTGTAGATAAGACATCTAAATAATCGTTTGAATGCTATTGTGATTATGTGTGGGTATGAGGTGAGGATTTCATCATAGGAAATAATGTTTTACAGAACTTTGTTTGTGAATTGAAAAGGAAATTGCTAGGCATTATTGGGGTTGTTATTCATTGCATATCTTATGAACTACCAATATGTGTGATTAGTATAACCGCTTATGAATTTTTTGTGTTCTTGGTAAAACTATTCACATAAGGCCTGAATTTTGTATTGGTATGACTTTTATTAGTGAAACCGATCTTAAGTAATCACCTGATGGTATGATCGAGTTTGTGTAGTTTGTAAGACCTAATTAAATATGGGTAAAGGGGAACCGATCCTAGTAAGAGGTGAAACACATCACAAAGGTGAATCTATCCTTGTATGGGGTGCAACAAGGTTTATAGCATAAAGGGGAACCGATCCTATGGACATGTGCAACACATTTTTAGGAAAAGGGGAACCGATCCTATGGAAATGTGCAACACATATAAGTTAGATACCATGTATATGTGGGGAGCCGATCCTAGTACATAGTCAACTGAATTTTGGGAAGCTAGTGTGACTATGCACATTACTCACATGGAGGTAGAACCAAAACTTGTTTTGGTAGAACCATTAAACCCATGATTTGTGATTGAGTGTTCTTAATCAATCACATAGCTCTTGAAAGTCAGATGAACCAATTCTAAACTTGTTTGGAAGTGTGGTAAATCAGTTTCAAGTGTGTAATTATGAAAGAGGACTTACAAAGTAAGGATGTCGACACACTTTGAACATGTGCATTAATGTGTATCTTTTATTGTTCAAAGATATTCCTTAACAACTAAAAGGAAGTAAATCCCAGGATCGAAATTAAATAAGTTAAGAATATTTTAATTAAGGTTTTTAATTTCATATATGGAAAATAAGAATTAGTAATGTGCATTTTCTAGTTAAATATTTTTCAAGGAGATTTTCGATCAATATTTTGGACAGAGCATTCTCAGGAATTATGAAAATCGAATTTGGTAAATTATTATTGAATATCTTGAGAATATTTTCGGTTTTGGAAATTTCTTGGTGTCCAAACTTCCTTGTCTATAAATACTTGAAGTTTGCATTTCTATAAAACTAATCCTTCGTGACAGTAAACTTCCTCTGTTATACTGTTACCTGGTGAAGCCGCCTATTCGGAGAGGAGAGTAACCTAATTAGGTGAAATCTCTTACGTACGGCCGCTCAATTTAAAGTTTTTTTGGGGATTGAGAAGCTCTACGAGTATTGTTGGTGGGAAACTAGATAATTGCGGTTTATCTTTTATTTTCGATTGATTTGATTAACTAACGGTGGTTGAAATTTGATTGCACCTAGTTTGTTTATGCTTGAGAATCTTCTCTTCTAATATAAGATTCACTCAAAATAGTTCGAAGTTTCGACGAACTTTAGACTGTTGTTGGTGCTAAAGACGATCTTGTGATAATCCATTGTTAACAGACTCCGTTCTGTGTGTGATTGATCACAAGAGATTCAAGTAGTTGTGCGCATGTGTTTATTGAAGATCTAAGAATATTTGAAGATAAAGAAGAGATAGAAGATTTTTGACTTGGTTATATAAATCTTTGGTGTGAACAATACTTGTTTCGGTAAAAATATGATCTCGCTATAATCGGTTTATCCTTATGGTAGATTGTATTGATTATTTGAGTAGATCGGCATCAATATGGTTCTTTGTGATTAAAAGTATTGATTGCAAAATCTAATTGATTGCAAAATCTTAATGATTACCTTGGGTAATTGAATATAAGATAGATCTAAGGACCTGACGAAGGAGTTTGTTGAGACAAACAGAAGAACCTTTGTCCGACTCATATCACTTGGTTGAAGAGAGTTGATACCAAACATATTTATTATTCCTTTACTGTTTGGAATACGAACCAAAGGAATTGTTCCAAGTACATGACTTATTCATAAGTTGGAGGCGTGGGAATATAGACGGAACTAGGTGAACTATAGGTTTAGTTGTGTCAAGTACCAGATGATATTGAAAAGACAATGGATAGATAAACTAGTAATAGAGAAGGATGATATCTTAGTAACCTCCACACTCAAGAGCGCAACCTCAATTATTTTCATTCATCTTATCTTCTCAAGTCTCAAAAAAACTTCCTTAAATACAGAAAGGGAAACTAAAACAGAAACCCTAACTAAGAAGGAGTCGATACGTGTAGTAAGTGTACACGTTAGTCTACCAGTAAAATAATCATGGTAATAAATTTTAATGGCTCCAATGATTAACACATTAATACACTCGCCGTTATGTTAAGGGCAGCCGAAGGGTCATAATAATTACCCTCCTCTTCAGACAATCTTTGCCCTCAAAGATTGAATTTAGGAAATTGTGCTTCCACGTTTGTTGTATCTTCCCAAGTTGTATCAACTGGAGATGTATGAGACCACTGAATTAATACCTGTGATACTTCCCGACCCTGAAGAAAATCTTGTCGGAAAGATAGAGCCGCAACAGGTTGCGGGACAATTTTACCATTTGAATCAGTGGGAGGTAGAGTAGGAGAAAAAATTACAGTAGCTCCAATCTTCTTTTTTAATTGTGATACGTGAAACACAAGGTGGATTTTGGAGCTAGTTTATAAGCCACTTCTCCCACTTTTTGAAGTACTTGATAAGGCCCAAAATATCTGGCAGAGAGTTTCATGTTGTGTATGATGGCTAGGGAAGATTGTCTATAAGGTTGCAGTTTGAGATAAACTTGATCACCTACCTCAAATGATCTATCAGTTCTCAATTTGTCAGCAAAAATCTTCATTCTCTCATGTGACTTGGTGAGAGAATCCTTGAGTATGTCCAGCATAGCATTCCTTTCCTTTAGGTATTCCTCAACAATAGAAACAAAGGTGGTGGCTTCCACAGGAAAGGCCAGGTGAGGTGGAACATATCCATAAAGTGCGGTAAATGGAGTCATTTTGAGGCTGGAATGGTAGTTTTTATTGTACCACCATTCAGCTAGTGAGATCCACCTGCTCCAAAGTTGTGGTTTATGCCCTGTGATACATCTTAGATACCCTTTCGATCATGAATTTACTCTTTCATTATGTCCATCAATGTGTGGATGGTAAGAGGTGCTCATGTGAAGTCTTGTTCCCAAGGATCTGAAGAGTTCTTGCCAGAATGTACTTGTGAAGATCTTATCTCTATCTTAGATAATAGAATCTGGTAACCCATGAAGCTTAAATATGTGATGTAAAAATTCTTGAGCCACTGTGATAGTTGTGTATGGGTGAGTTAAAGCAATGAAATGGGCATATTTAGTGAGTATGTCAACCATTACCATAATAACATCCATGTTGTTGGATTTAGGAAGCTCTTCTATAAAGTCCATTGAGATGTGTTGTCATGCTTGACTTGGGATTGAAATAGGTTGAAGTAGACCTGCTGGGTGTCCATGTTCTCCCTTATTTCTTTGTCATGTATCACAGTGACTAACAAGGAGTAGAGTGTCATTTTTCAATCCTTTCAAGTAAAAATACCTCTTAGCCCTTTTATAGCTTCCCTTCACACCTGAGTGACCACCAACTGAGCTAGAATGGACAACTCTAGAAGTTTTTTCCTCAGTGCATTATTCTGCCCAATATATAGTCTGCCCTTATATCTGAGAACACCTTCTGAATAACAATAGTGAGGCACAACAGTGGAATGTAGTAAGAGTTGAGGTATAAGTGCAATAGCAACTGGATCATCTTCATAACTTTGAATCACCTCTTGTGTCCACATGGGTGTTGATACTGCCAATGCATTTCAGCTGTCTAGCATTATTGATAGAGCATCTGCAGCTGTATTCTCTACACCCTTCTTGTATTGTATGGTGTAATCAAATACTAGAAGCTTGACCAACCATTTCTGCTGGAAGAGTGTAGTGAGCTTTTGGTCCATGAAGTATTTAATGCTCTATTGATCTGTGTTGATAAAGAAGTGATGCCCCATTAGGTAGTGTCTCCATTTTGTGACAGCCATAACAACAACCAAGAGTCCCTTTTCATATATGGAGAGGCCAAGAGATTTTGGACCTAGGGGTTTGCTAAAAAATGTTATTGCTCTTCCTTCTTGCATTAAAACTGCTCCAACTCCTGTTGTGCAAGCATTAGATTCTAACACAAATGGTTTGGAAAAGTCAGGTAGAGCTACCACAGGTGTAGATCACATTGCTTTTTTTTAGATTATGAAAATCCTCCAAGGATGTAGTAGACCAGGTGAAGGAATTATTTTTCAGCATATCAGTGAGTAGCTTTCAGATGGTACCATATCCTATGATAAATTTCCTGTAATAGCCAGTCAGGCCCAAAAAACCCCTTAATTGCTTCAAGGTTGTTGGGACAGGCCATTCTTGCATGCATTGTATCTTTTCTGGGTCAGCAGCCACCCCTTGAGCAGTGAAAATGTGGCCCAATTAGTGTAGGGAAGGTTGTGCAAAGTTGCATTTGGAGAGCTTGGCAAAGATATTATGCTGTCTAAGCAAGGTAAGAACCAAGTATAAGTGGTGAAAATGTTCCTTGAGGTTTTTGCTGTAAATAAGGATGTCATCAAAGAACACTAACACAAATTTTCTGAGATAAGGAGCAAAGATTGAATTCATCAATGCCTGAAAGATGGAAGGTGCATTTGTTAATCCAAATGGCATAACCTTGAATTCATAATGCCCATGATGAGTTGTGAATGTTGTCTTATGAATATCTGGTATGTGCATTCTAATCTGGTAGTAACCAGATCTTAAATCTAGTTTAGTAAAAATGACAACACCATATAACTCATCAAGTAGTTCATCAATAACTCAAATTGGGAACTTATATTTAAATGTGATATCATTGAGCTGCCTGTAATCAACATAGAATCTCCATGTGTTGTCCTTCTTATTGACCAGAAAAATGGGAGAAGCAAAAGGGATTTGGTTGTCTTAGATAATGCCTTCTTGGACCATTTTCTGCACTAATGATTTTACCACTGATTTATGCACATAAGGGCACTTGTATGGTCTAAGGGAGACATGATGAGCATTGGGTTTTAACTGAATTTTGTTGTCTAAACTTCTTTGAGGAGGAAGTTGGGTGGGTTTTGCAAAAACATCTTTAAACTCATCCAGAAGTGGTAGGACTTCAGAGAGAATTTCAGATGGTGTAGGTGTGGCTTCAATGTGAAAAAAATTGGCCCACTAAGGCAGAGGTATTCTTTTTAAGAATCTTTTCATAGCACTCCCATTCATCATCATCATGGATGGTTGAGAGGCATACACTTGGAGAGTAATAAGTTAGTTATGATGGAGGAAAGAGATTGAGAGTTTATCTAAGTTGAATGTAACATCTCCAAGAGTGCTGAGCCAATCTGCTCCTAATACTATGTCACAACCACCAAGTGGGAGTAGTCTTAAATCTCCACAAAATTCTTGGTCTTGCATTTTCCAATGAAGGTTATGGAAAAGTCCAGTACTGGTTGTATTAGCTCTATTTTCCACAGTGACAAGCATGTGAGATGTGGGTTGAATCTCACACCCTAATTGATTTACCAATGCTGAATCTATAAAGCTGTGGGTGCTCCCTGTGTCCACCAAGATAGTAAAAGCATGATGTTTTACAAACCCTGGAATTCGAATAGTCTCAGCACTTGTTGCACCTGTATGAGCATGTAAGGAAATCTCTATATCTGACTCAAGGATAGAATCAGAGCTTTCTGGGGTAGGTATGGATTCAGCTGACTCATCTAGTTCTTCTTCTGTGAGTACCATGAACAATTTTTGAGGTTTACAACGGTGACCAGGAGTATACTTGTCATCACAATTGTAGCATAGGCCTTGAGCTCTGCGTTTGTCTTGTTGTTCCCTGGAGAGACGCCGAATTGGAGGTGGAATGTAGAGAGACCGGTTTGGTGGTGTGGGTGAAGGCAGTGGAAGAGAAGTGGTGTTGTTGGGTGGGGGTGAGGTGGTGGAGGATTTTTATGGTGTGGGTGAAAATTTGTTCAGGTAGGTGGTGGTGGTGGGATATTTGGAAAAAGTGGGTTTTGAGGGTTGATAGGTGAGTTAACTCTCTTGTAGGCGTGCTAGATAAAAATCTTGTGACAAGGTAGTAGGTTTATGCATCTCTACAGCATATTTAATGACATCTTTTAGACTTCCTAAGAATCTCATGAAAAAATACTCCTCCTTAAGTGTGGGGTTGTTCAAAAGCATAAGGGTTTTAAGGGGTTCAAATTTATCAAAATAATCAGTAACAGTAGTAATTTGTGATAACTTATTAAAACACCCTACAAAGTTCTTATTAGCCAGATCTTCGAAACATTCACATAGAGCTGAAGAAAAATCAGACCAAGAGATAAAGGGTTTACCCGTATGAAAATCCTGAAACCATGAGTCAGCTTTACCCTCTAGATACATATCATCTATCTCCGTTTGTTGATTAGGTGGAACAGATTTGAGGTAGAAGAATCTTTCACACTTCCGTACCCAACAACGAGGGTTATCACCATTGAATTTAGGGAAATCAATTTTTTGGGTTTTGAAATGGGAATCTTGTAATATGTGGTGAGTGTTGTGAGAACCCTGACCAGATTCAGGTGTGACTGGAGTTACAGGAATATTGTTTTTAATACTAGCATACAGTGTATTGATGGAAGCAATAAGTAAGATCATCTCATCAAATATCTTTTTCATAGCAGCAACACGCTCTACAGATTCTTTGATGTTAAGATCCTCGAGTGTATGTAACATTGATGTCATATCAGCAGCTTTGTTACCAACATCTTTAATGGTAGGTCATGTCATTATAGATAATAAAGAGAGATCAACTGGGTGATACCAATTGTCAAGTATCATATGATATTGACAAGACAAAGGATAGATAAACTAGTAATAGATAAGGACGATAGCTTAGTAACCTCCACACTCAAGAGCGCAGCCTCAATTATTTTCATTCATCTTATCTTCTCAAGTCTTAAAACAACTTCCTTAAATACAGAAGGGGAAACTAAAACAGAAACCCTAACTAAGAAGGAGTCGACATGTGTAGTAAGTGTACACGTTAGTCTACCAATAAAACAATCATGGTAATAAATTTTAACGGCTCCAATGATTGACACATTAATATACTTGCCGTTGCGTTAATGGAATCCGAAGGGTCATAACAAGTTTCTTGGTCTCAACTATACGAAGTTGGTATTATTTTGTATAGTGGCTTGATCCTGAGAGTATTCAATTCTGGACAAGGTCCCGATTTTTTTTTGCATTTGTGGTTTTCCTCGTTAACAAAATCTTGTTGTGTCATTTACTTTATATTTTCGCATTATAATTGTTTTATTATAACTAAAGTAAATTACACAAACGTTAATTCCTATTTACTTGAAAAACCCATGGACCTAGTCCAGATTAAACAAACACTGTATTAAACCGCTACAAACACTAGCCTACTCCAAGCTAACTTCGGTCTGGACTGTAGTTGAACCCAAATCAATCTCACACTGATCCAAGGTAAAGTTATGCTCCTACACCTCTTATCCCAGCAGGATATTGCGCACTTGATTCCCTTAGCTGATCTCACCCACAACCAAGAGTTTCTACGCCCCAAAGTCGAAGACTTTAATAAACAAATATGTATCACACAAAAAAGTCTACAGTGATAGATAAATTCGTCTCCCACGAATAAACCTACAAGTTTTTGTTCCGTCTTTTGATAAATCAAGGTGAACATGAACCAATTGATAAAACCAGACTTATATTCCCAAAGAACAGCTCAGCTTTATCAATCACCTCACAATAGTCTTAATCGACGCAGCAAAAAAAGATATTGTGGAATCACAAACAATGAGACAAAGTGTTTGTGATTACTTTTATATCTTGCCTATCGGAGATAGAAATCTCAAACCAATTATTACAATTGTACTAGTACGATAGAAACATCAAGATCATCTCAGCACTTCACGGTCAACACCACAAAGAAAATCTACGCAAATGGTTATCCATATGATAACTTTCATATCAACCATATTCGTCTTCACCATAACTAGTCCAAATGACTCAAATGAACTAGTTAGAGAGTTGTTCAATTGCTTAAATCTTTATGTACTACACAAGATATAACCGAAGCAAAAATGATGTGATTCACTCAAATCGATTCATGAACTATAAAGCCACGGTTTGAAATAGCATTCCTTAGTTTATTAAGATAAGTTCACAAACATCTTTTTTAGACATAACTTACTCAAGCTCGCGGCCTGGGTTCGTGGACTTAAGTTCCCGGACGGAGTTCACAAATTCCAGCAGAAATTCTCGGGTTCGAGAACTATGCCAGTTCGCGGACTGAAGTTCACGTGCTGCTCCGGTTTTACTTGATAAACAAAGTTCACAAACTTTGGTTCAAGCAATATGGACTTATACATGTATGTGTTTCCACAACAATGTTTATATCCTCTAATGGTTATATAGTCTAAACTCTCATTTCAATCATTGAAACATTCTCATAGGGCATTATATAGTTGTTATTCACAAACTATTTTTCGTCAGAGCGATTTCTAAAATGATTGAAATATAACATGACTTTCGTCACTAGGAAAAGATGAACTTTGCTAAAGCTTTACCAACACATATTTCGAGAAATAGATAAGCGAGATATACTCAGCTCGAAATATCACATGTGTATAATCTTAGTCTATATAATAATACGACTTTTGTCTCAAGATATGAGATAGAATAGATAGACTTTTGAGTGATAGATAAGTTCAAGTCTCCACATACCTTTTAGTCGATGAAGATCCATTGGTTCCTTGAGTAGTCCTTCATCTTGTATGATGATCGACATGGAGTTCTTGAGCTCAACTACACTTTCTATCCTAGTCCGAGACCTTAGATATAGTAGACTAGAAATCAAGACTTTATAGTTTTGATCACTACCATTGACAAACATGCTTGAGATAGCAACGCATGCGAGTTCGACCGAGTTGTGCTCTAACAATCTCCCCCTTTGTCAATTTTAGTGGCAAAACTATTAATACATATGGAATAAAAAAATATATAAATAAACTTTGTAGCTCTTATTCCACATTCCTTCTAATCTTCAACATTACTCAAAATCTTCGTCACTTCCAAGTACTCCAATGATCCCAAAGGTTGTAAGTTTATCATCATCGTTGTTGAAAATCCATAACTATAACAACGAGAAAACAAGAGTTCTCAATCATTGTTATAAAGTGTCATAGTATCATAACACAGCGTCAAAGTCCAATTGCATCACAACTTTAACAACAATACTATGGTGATACTTCACTCCCCCGTAGTCAATACTCCATCTCACATGGAAACCACTCCCCCTTACATAATGATCCGAAAACCATATATATTTGTAGTGTGACCTACATATTAATTCTCCCCCTTTTTGTCAATAAAATTTGCAAAGGTACAAGAACGAGATCCTAATGAAATTTCTTTAAGAGACGGTTTATGACCAAAGGTAAATGTATATCATCTTGTTTAGATGCAATCATAAATCCAAAGCTAAATTCATTCATCAAGGAGTTCATAAAGATACAAGATAACCCCTACAATATTCCACAACCGCACTCCCCACAAAGATTTGGAAATTAAGCACAAGTTCAAAAAGAACTCTCCCCCATAAAATGTCATTCCCAAGGGAACAACAAGAACGACCTTAATTTCAAAAGAAAAGAAGGATTTATTTGAACTCAACAAATCACATACAAGTATGAATTTGGAATCCAAAAAGAATATTCAATCAAACTAACTGTAAGCGAACCTAAGATTAATTTAACTAAATATTCTCAACACAAGTAAACTTATGGAGACTTAATAACTCGATTAGATTAATCACAAGAGAACCCATAACTAATCTAACCAAAGTACACAACTAAACTAATCATAAAAGTAATCATTTAATTTCCATGCTCAACATAAAGTACCTTATGGAACAACAACTAAGCTAATCATAAGAATCAACTTTGGTTGTTCTAATGCTCAACATAAGACACTTTATGGAATAACACAATATTTACACAAAATTGTGGATCATAGAATCGACCTTATATCGTGGAATAAACAAGGATTCATTCTATTTCCCATCACTATTTGCATAATGACACACAATAGACATAATCCTTGAATCACAAAAGATTTTAACCTATCTTACATCAATAATTGACAATATAGGCTTAACATTTGTGTTTTTCAAAAATCTATTCATTCTTTTATCAATACTTGCATATCAATTCACGAACGACTTTACTTTTGACAAAGTATGGGACAATCAAGTTCATGGACATAAACACACATATCCCATAACAAAATAGCAATATATAAAACCATAAAGATTAATACTGCAAGAATCATCTTCTAAACAAGTTTAGAATTTAAACCAATAAATCTAAAAACAAGAAGATGAAAACTTTGGACATAGCTATGTGTAATCACAATAATGGATATTCCAAACACTAGTTATTCTTCTAAACAAAATAGAAAATAGAAGATTTACTAGGCAAACATTTCACTTACTTTGAATACTCTTCTCATATTCTCTGTATTCGTCAAGCTCATCTTCGATCAGATCAATTCTAGATTCTCCATCTTTTCTTCAAGTCTCTTGGAAGAAGTTTTTAACTCACTTTTCGGGGCACGAACTTGTTCCAAGACTAGATTCATGGTCAAGGAGAGCTTTTCAAAATGAGATACAGAGACATTCCCATCCAAGGATGAACCGTGACTATCAGGGCTCATAATATTATCTGAAGAATCAAATCATATCTTCTTTAATGGAAAGAGAACAGTCCAAACATCACTTTCTTTACTTGAAAAACTTGAAGAGGACATAATGGAAGAGTTAGATGAAATGCTCAGAAGGGAAAACTTTACTTTAAAGTAAACTGGAAAGGAAGACTTTCAAAAAAAAACCTTGACCAAAACCCTAACAGAATGTTGATTTTTCTCAAACAAAAAAATCTTAAAAACAATAACAGAAACATGACAACCCTCTTGAAGATTATGATTTTTTGTCTAAGAGAAATAAACAAAAAATCTCAATACAATATTAAAAACTTTAAATATTCCAATCCTCTCCAGGACTGGTAACTTTTTTTGAGGGGATGAGATATTTATACTTCATTTATGTCTTGTTTTTATGAAGGAGGAGTTATGAACATCATCCTTTCTTTCCTTTAGCATAGATTTGACCACCTTGATTGTTGTTTTTTGAAAACTATGAATTCTTTTGAAAATCTCTTTTACAAAGGCTGAGGGTTTGGTATGAGATTTCTTTTTCTTCTTCTGCAAACAACCTTTTGTAGAAGAGATTTTTTCCCATTTCTCAACGTCCCAATTTTTTATATGGACCTGATAATCACAAGTAGAATCCGCAAGGTTAGGTACGATATTGTGATTCTCTATACTATCCTTATTGTCAAAGTGACTTAAGAAAGGTATAGAATCAAGGGAATTTTGCTGACAACTTTTTAACAAAAAGTTTTGAGAATCATGATTGCAAATCATCTCCATTTTTAACTTAAATAGATCACCTTCCAGTTAACTCACTCACTTCCATATTTGGATATTTAGAAGTATTATGAACACTTCTATAGCACTTGAAGCAGGAATTATTAACATAGTTTTTCTGAACCTTTTTATTGATTGACTGCCTTTTCTTTTGAGACTTTATTTTACACTGTCTAAGAGATTTCTTAAGTTGTTGTATAAACAGTGACATAGTCGAATTAAACTAATTCTCATCTCTTTTGTCAATCAATTTTGGACGTCGAGACTTACGACCAGGTGCAACAACATGGTTGCTAGACAGATGACATTTCTCTCTTTCAACTTTCCGACTAGAGAATTCCTGAAAAGTGTATCAAGGTTATTTCCCTCAACGATGGGATGCTTCTTAGAATCGTATATAGATGGCAGCGATCTGAGAATTTTTATCACAATGTCCTTTTCAGGAATAGTCTTGCCTAATGCAAAAGATGCATCAACAATTTCAGACACTTTGTTATTAAACTCATCAAATGTTTCTTCATCTTCCATACGAAGGTTTTCCCAATCGGAATTAAGGTTTTGAATCCTATCTTCCTTCTCACTGGTATTACCTTCAAATATGATTGCTAAGATATCCCAAGCTTCTTACGACTTAGTGCAATTAAACACATGGTGCTGAAGATTTGGGTTAATGGCATGTATGATGGCATTCAAACCGTTGGAGTTTTTATTAGTAGCAAGAATCTCAGCAGGGGTGTATTCAGCAATATTCTTTGGAACGCTTACACCACCAACTATCTCAACGGTATCATCATACCCATTAATAACATATACCCATGATTGAAAATCACTTGCTTGAAGAAAAGATCGTATATCAATTTTCTACCATAAGCAATTAGAGCCATTGAAGACTGGTGGTACGTTAAATGATATTGCACCTCTGTTCATATAGTCAGATCGCTACAAACACATACTTGTAAGGTCTTGAACGTGTTTGCCTGCTCTGATACCAACTGAAAAAGCGGGGGTCTAACAACCACACCAAATATTTCTATTAGCAATCTGTATAGACAAAATCCGAGTTACTTTCTAGAGAATCAACTAGACAATCAGACTCAATCAATAGAAAATATCTCAAGGATTTAGTATCTCAATCTCTCAATTTGATCTTTACTCAAGTAAATAGAATCTGCTAGTCTTTATCAAAGAGAGATAACTCGGATAGTACCAAAGACAAATATCCAAGTCTCAATTAATTTTGGAGTTATAAGTCTTTAAGTCCATTGGTGATTCATTGGGAGGCTTAATGTTAGTATCTACTAGCACATTGAGGAGGGAGGGATCAAGTTTCTTCAGAATCTCTGTCAAAGGTGAGTTTGCTAACATACCGGAAGTTATCGTGGTGGAAGATGGAGACCAAAAGTGGATCGCTTCAGTTGAATGGGATTACAAATTATTTCCTAAACAGAAGCCGAAGTTGGGGGAGTACAGCAGAATGATAGCTGAGTTTAACAATATTTCAAATTCGAACTTAAATAGTACCGTATTTTCTAGAGCAAAATCAGTGCAGGTTTCATATTCGAACCTGAGTGAGTCGAATAAGACTTTTTCTGTGTCAGGTCGTGACTTGACCCAGAAGTCTCATCCAATAGCTCACGTGGCAGCGAATACTAGGGATTATGATCGGGTGGATGATCAAAGATACATCGATGATGTTGGCCTATTTAAGAAGGAAGATGGAGGTCCCAACAAGCCCATCGAGCGTGGTAAAAATGATTATATTTTGGAGAGAATTGGTGTTGTAGGGGAATCCATCTCTTAGAGTAGAAACATTACTACTTCTTCTAATAGATTTCATGTCCTGGCGGATGTTGGATGTGAAGGAGCAGTATTTTCTTCGGATAGATTGGAGGCTAGTGATAGCGTGTTGGAGGTCGAATCATCTGGTTTCATGAATGTGGTTGGAAGAGATGATGGTGTACCCAAGAATTCTGGAACATATTTGCACTCAGGTAGCCAGAATGGCTTTTCTAAGGATGTTGGATATGAGGGGGTAGGAGAACAAGGTACCTCACTGGAGCATATGTCAAGTGAAAATAATAATATTCAAACTGTTCTGCTTGAGGAGAATTTGAGAGAGACTTGTTAATCTAATGATTCACTGGTTATACAACGGGTGATTCCTTTATAAGAGGGTGAACAGACCAGCTTATTTAGAGTGGTAGAGGACATAATTGTTATCAACCTTGGAGATATACAGACTTCAAATGTTGATGTTAATGAAGTCATATTATCCACATCAAATATGGTAGTAGAGTTGTGTTGTAGGTTGGGAGGCATTAAGACTTACGAAGGATGAACTCCAAGCAAAAGAGGTGATTGATGAAATTCTTTTGAAGTATAGAGATCGATATAAAGCCATTACTGAAGGGAGGAAGATTCAAGATAGTTGTGACTCGTATGAGACAACAAGTTCAGTTGAGTAGGTAGACGATATTGATGAGGTTACTTCTAGGGAGAATATGATTGAGCAATGAGTTCAAAACTCATCTCATGGAATATCAGGGGTTTAAATGCCTATGATAAACAAGTGGAGGTAAGAGCTATGATTGCTGCTCACAGATGCATGGTGTGTTCTATTTAAGAAACTAAGATACAAAGTTTTTCGAGCTAGTTTGTGAGACAGCTTTGGTATGATTCAGATTTTGGATGGGAATTCATCCCGTCATAGGGAAGTGTTGGTAACAACATAGGTCTTTTATCTATTTGGGATAGTGTGACTTTGGATCTCCTAGATAAGAGAGTGGGTTTGAACTCAATTTCTTGTTTGTTTAGATTCAGGTCAACATGCTTTAAATTCATTGTGACGAATGCTTATTCTCCGTGCGATTTTAATCTGAGGGAAGATTTTTGGCGAGACCTGGAAGAGACAAGAATTTGGTCAACTGAGGCTTGGTGCTTTGCAGGGGATTTAAACACAGTTCGGAGTGATGCGAATAGAAACAATCTAGGAGGGGATACTAGGAATATGGCTTTCCTGAACGATTTCATTATGGGGATAGAGTTGATTGATTTGCCGCTTAATGGTGGAGCGTTTACTTGGAGAAACAAACATGCTGATCCAACATTGTATAGACTTGATAGATTCTTGATGTGCACTTTGTTTGACGCTAAATTTAGTGGAGCAACTCAGACTTCACTAGTATGTACAATATCTGATCATAATGCGTTATTGTAGGATTTGACTCCTGATTTTCGTTGTGCTTCAAGCTTCAAAATTGAGAGTCACTGGATAAAACATCCAGATTTCTTAAAGTTAGTGGATATTTGGTGGAGGACAATGGTCTTTGAAGGTACACCAGATTATGTTCTGTTTCGTAAATTACAAAATCTAAAGTTCTTTATAAAAACATGGAGTAGAGAGGTGTTTGGTAATGTTAAGAGGGAGGAGGATGAGTTATTGTAGAAGATCAAAACTTTGAATTTTCAAGAGGAGACAATGGCTTTGACAGATGTCCAGGGAGAGAAGAGAGCTAGTCTTCTAGTCAAGCTAAATAACATAAAACTAACAAGAGCTAGAATGGAATTACAGTGTGCTAAGGTGAAGGGATTTAAGGAGGGTGATAAGAATACGAAGTATTTTCATAGGATTGCGAAAGCAAAGAAAAAAACGAAATTGCATAAAAAAGTTGGATATTGGATGCGTTGATGTAATCAATCAAGATACAATTAAGCATGAACTTCAAAGTTATTATGAAAAGTTGTTTACTGCTAATTATTCAATTACCCCATCGTTTGATAATATGTGTTTCTAGAGAATCGATGAAGTACAACAAACCTGGATAGAGAGAAGTTTTGAGGAGGAGGATGTTTTAGGTGCAATTAAGAAGTGTGGGACAAATAAAGCGTCAGGGCCAGACGGGTACAACCTAGAATTTTATAAGGCATGTTGGAGTTTCCTCAAATTCGACATTATGGAAGCTGTGAGCGAGTTTCATAGTAAAGGTTCTCTAGACTGGCGTCTCAACATGTCTTTCATCAATCTTATCCCAAAGAAGGAGGATTCATCTACGGTGAAGGACTTTAGGCCACTCAGCCTCATTAGCATTTTTTACAATATAATTTCTAAACTTCTTGCGGAAAGGATGAAAATTGTAATGCTTGGTTTAGTTTCGAATGCTCAGGGTGCCTTTATTAAGAACAAGTAAATTCTGGATGGCATTTTAATAGCAAATTAGTGTATGGATAGTCGTTTAAGGCAGAAAAAATTGGGCATCCTTTGCAAGATAAATATGAAGAAGGCGTTCGACAACGTAAGCTGTCCTTCTTTATTTTCTATTTTGATGAAGAATGGTTTCGGTGATGGTTGAAGTGGATAAGGTGGTGCGTGACAGGGGCTCAGTTTTCTTTACTAGTGAATGGAAAAGATACAAACAGAATCAAGCCTTCTAAAGGGATTCTCCAGGGATATCCTCTTTATCCTTTTTTTTCTGTTGGTTGTGGAGGTCTTATCGATGTTGATTAATGGTGCAGCGGCAGAGAACAGACTGAGTGGATTTCAGATTATAAACGATGGATTGATAGTTTCTCACCTTCAGTTTGCTGACGACATAATCATCTTCTTAGATGCTTCCAAGGAGGATATTAGAAGACTTTTCATAATTCTTTTGATATTTCAGGAACTGACTGGGCATAAACTGAACTTAGACAAAAGTTCTATGACAAGAATAGGAGAAGATTCAGCTGTTAATGAGCTTTTTTTGGAGCTAGGATGCAAGGTCGATGCGCTAACAATTACCTATTTAGGCATGCCGATAGGGGCTCATAGGAGGAGTGTTGCTATTTGGGATGTGGTAATCCAAATAATGGAGACGAAATTAGCGCCTTGGAATAGAAAATTCCTCAATAAAGTAGGTAGGGTGGTTTTTATCAAGAGTTGTCTAGAAAGCATAAATACATACTTTTTATCGATATACTACTTACTGGTGGCTGTGGAGAAGATGCTAAATAAGATAATGAGAAGATTTATATGGGGGGAGGACGATCAGAATCGAAAATGAGTTAGGTTGCTTGGTTAACAATGTGTAGACCAGTCAAAAATGGAGGTCTTGGTATATATAGCTTGAGGAAGATTAATATATCGCTGCTAGAAAAGTGGAATGCTCGATACTGTAATGAACCAAATGCATGATGGAGAAAGCTAATGTGCAAAAAGACTAAGGCATCTGGGGAGTTTATGTTACCGAGTCAGAAAAATCAGCCTATGGGCAGAAGTATGTGGTTCGACATATTGAAGGCTAACAATGATTTTTTTAACTCAATTTATATCCAAGTTAAGAGTGGAAGTTCTCTACGTTTATGGCATGATTGGTGTATTGAGAAGAAATCAGTCAAAGAAAAATACCCGAGACTTTTCGATGGACCAAATAATTCATAATTGGGAGGATGTAATTGGCATGTAGTTGAGGGTTTTACCTTCTTTTCTTTGGCTGATTGACCTCTCCGATCACCTTTGTACAGTCTCTTTAAATATCTTTTCTCTTTTCTAATATATCCTTTTTTCCTCAAAATAAAAATAAAAATCAATAAACCTTCTTGAATGATGCTGAACTAGGGCCATCTGAATCTCATGAGTCTTAAGCACAAAAGCCTTTATTTGTTGAATCTTCTTTCACGTCTCCTTCAACACTTCAAGAACATCAGAAAACTTCTGAGAATTTGAAAGAATAACTCTTGGATTCCTCACATTCCTTCTTTTTATTTTCAAGGTTGGAGGCAACGGAGATTTCTATTTTTCTTTCATGATTGAGGTCTTAACAAATATATTAACATCTTTTCTATCAGAATCCATGATGCTTGGAGTATCCATAAGCTTATGGGTTTGTGAGAGGAAATCACAAATTAACTCAACAAGTAGTCTTAAGATAAAAGAAGTTTCTGGGAAGGAAAAATGAATGTATGGTTTCACAACCTTTAACAGGTTCGATCACGCACAATTCTGAACCCTAGAAAGAGTAGAACTGTTTAGAATAACCCTCTTTTATTGATAGACAAGAAATTCCAATTTTGCATCAAAAAATAAAACTAAGAAAAGAAGAAAACAAACTTTTCTTAAAGCCTGAGAGGTGCACAACCTTGTCTCTTTTGATCAGGCACATGAGACAAGATCTACAAATCAACATAATCAAGTTGTGTTGCGGTGAACAACAATAGTCCACCATGTTCCTCTTGAGAGAAATCCATAGACCTCTATCTATCAAAACGATTTGACCATTGTTTCTTCTCCAATGGTCTTGTTTTGTCCTTAGAAACTAACTTCTTATATTGAACATAAAATTTTACATACCTCAACAGTCTTATAAGCAAGTTTAAGCTTGTTTGCTAATCGATTTGCTCTTCGTTGAAGTTTGTTGACATGTCTTAATTTGTGTTTATACTTGTAACACTTTGATAGTTCATGACTTTTGAGTGAACAATACAAGCACGTCAATCTTGGATATAATTTAGGCATCTGAGATGTGCAAGCTGCTAGACACATAGTGGAACCTGAAACATTATACACAGAGTTTCCAATAGAAAGGTCAATTTTATCTGCCAGATTGGTTGAGTTTTCTTCTGAAAGAATATCAAGACTGATGTATGTATTGCTACAATTATCAAAATCAATATTTTCACAAAGAAGTGCAACACTTGATTTTTTGTCTTCATTAGAATCATAGTTGTCAGACATTTCATCAAGAGTTGCAGCTAGACCTTTGTTCCCAGTGTATTTCTTCCGATTTGGACACTTATTTGCAAAATGACCACAACCTTTACACTTAAAGTACTGAGGAATATCCTCGTCATCATTTTCATCAATATCCCTATTTTAGGAGGAACACGATTATGAGGTTTATATGATGACTTGGATTTATCTCTTGAAAACCATTTACTTCTCTTCAAAAGAAGATCCCTAAACTATCTTGTGATTAACGAGACTGACTTGTCAAGATCTTCATCTGATGAATCAGCCTCAGAAAGATCATCTTCAGAGATATAAACAATTTTACTTTTATCAAGTAATTTAGTGTTCTTTAGTACTTTGAAAGCAACATCGTTACTAGACTTGGACGTATGCTCATGATTGTAGATGGTGGATTTTCGACAAAGGGTAGAATTGTAAAAATATACTCCAGATTCAGCAATCGGATGAGTATTGAGGCTCATGTCTCTCGATTAAAGCGTGAAATCTCATGCCATAAATCTCTGACTGAGAAGGATGTCTCTCAGAGTACATGAAGATGTGTAGTCTCCTATCTTAAACCACGGCACATCTCATGAATACCTAGAAGTTTCAGTAATTACTCCGGATACGGCAATCGGATGAGTATAGGGACTCATGAATCTATAGCATGAAATCTCATGCCATAAGCCTCTGATAGAGAAAGTCTCTCAGAGAAGATGAATATGTGAAGTCTCCCAGCTGAGACCACGGCACATCTCATAAGCCTATGATGGAGAAAGTCCCTCAGAGAAGATGCAGATGTGAAGTCTCCCAGATGAGACCACGACAGATCTCATAAGCCTCTGATGGATAAAGTCTCTCAGAGAATATGCAGTCTCCCAGCTGAGACCACGACACATCTCATACTGTATAGAATCGAAATATTGGGCGACAAAGTCTTCAGGATGCGACCGGTTTTCCCCGACTATGCAAGAGGAATATGACACTCCAGCAAGTTTATATTGCTCAAACCCTCAGATGATTAATGCTCCTAGGAAGGAATCCCTTCTAGTATAGACCCATCGATTAATTATATGAAATCGTCTGAATATCCAACAATATTCTACGAACCATCGTCTGAATATCCAACAATATTCTACGAACCATCGTCTGAATATCCAGCAATATTCTACGAGCCATATTTAATCGTCTAAATATCCAGCAATATTTTACGATTCTCCGTTATATTTCGTCACTTCAATTCGTGGTTCTTCCCATCAGAATGCCACGGGTTAGTGATAAATATCCGATTAATCCGGCATCTGGGCATCGAATAAGCCCTGACAAAAATGGTGCAAGTGTAATTAGAAAATAATGCACAGACCAGCATGAACGAACGAGGAACCTTTGCAAAATAGGAAGGAAAATTAATAATAATAAAATATTAGCAAAAGATGTCAGGGGACCGCCGCCCCTGGCCGTGGCCGGTCCCACACCTCATGTCCCCATTATTTTATTATTCCTCCTAAAATTATGAAAGTATCTTGATTTCATGAATTTCCCCTAAAATTACCTAATTTCGTGTATTTTCTCTAAAATCATAGAAAATATTAAAAAAATAGGAAAAACTTGTGGGACCGGGCTCTAGCCGGCCGGCCATGCCCTAGTCGGTCCCACATGCCCCTTGTTTTATTATTATTTGGTGTTTTGTTTCATGATTTCATGAAAACTCCCTGATTTCAAAAAAATATCTTGGTTTTCAACAAATCTCCTTGATTTTATGAAAATTATCTAAAATCATCAAAATATGGTAAAATTGGGAAGAGTGGCTTGGGACCCGCGCCCATTGGCCGGACGGCCATACCGTGGCCATTTCCGGTCCCACACTCCCATTCCCTATTTTATATTTATTAATTTATGTCTCTCATCTTATGGAAGTTCCCTAATTTCGCCAAACTCTCTAGTTTCATGGAATTTCCCTTAAATCAGAGAAAAATACATAAAATCACATAAAACTGGGAAAAACATGTGGGATCGTGTGTCAGCCGTCCGGCCATGCCCTAGATGTGTCCGGTCCCACACCTTGTAATTCCTTATTTTATTTATTTTCATCATCTCATGTATTTTTCCCAGTTTCAGCAAAACCATGGATTTTGCATATTTTCTCCAAATGTTGCTCAAACGTGCACCAGGAAATATCAAAATTCTCAGGACTGAAGCGCGGACATCATGGTGACACGAGAACATCCCCTTGACCGACAAAGGGTGACCCTGAGGCTTGCAAACGGCTGGTCCCACATGTTTTAATGATTTTAACCTAATTTTCTCAATTGCTCATATTAGGTTCAAACTCTTTCCAAACAATTGGAAGTTTGCTCAAACGACCATCTATTGGTCCCATGACCACCAAGATCCGGTCTCATGACCTCTTGGTCGGTCCTTCACGTATTCATAATACCAGGTTTTATTATTTGTCGCTCACACGAGCATTATTTCGGTAAATGATTAAACCAACATTTAATCATTATGTCACCAACTGGTCCTCAAGAGACTTTGGTGTTTTTTCTCATTCGAGCATCTAGGCGTTATATGGTGAACACATCATCCCATGTAGCCGGTCCCATGTTAATTTGCGATAAATTATCATCTTGGTAAAATTAGGGTTTTAAATCTAGATCTCTACAGAAACATGATTCTGAGAAGATTCAAACACTCTAATAATTTTATGTTGATTCCATGATCAACATTCTTATTTATTTTGCTCGACTCGGCAGTCAGTAAATTAAATTATTATTTTATTTGGTCCTCCTACCAATAAATTCATCAAACGAGCAATATTTGCTCGAACTGGCAATATTTGTTCGAACTGCCAATATTTGCTCGAACCTGCAATATTCACTCATACTAGCAATATTTGCTCAGATCGAAGAATATTGGTTTAACTATTAATATTCAACAATTTAGCAACACAGTTTGCTCATTTTACGTTATAATGGTACCTCGTCTCAACATACATACATTTAATTCATGAGTTTCGGAATATTTGCTAAAACGTGTTCAACTCAGCAATACATGGACTCATCATCCCAAAAAGTCAGCAAATGACTCCACAATCACGAGATTTCAATCGTGTCATAATGGGGGGATATTAACTAGGGTTTTGGTCTGGCGGTCTATGGCACGTGTGTTCAACCACGATGAGAATGTGAGCAAGTCGTGCAATCAGTTGGAAGAATCAGCAAAGTAGTGGGTGGAAAATTAACCAAGTCTCCGCACGATGAGTAATTGGTTTAACACGATTTCCCACTTCCCCATTCTCTGATTTTGGCAACAATCACACTTCATGGGATCATGGTGTTTTCAACTCCGGCATTATAAAATGTGAATCCTGATTGAAACAACAACATTAAAAAACAAGGGTTTTCGAACATTCGAACAATATTCGCCTAAAACGAGCAATTTCTCATCAAAGTTCATACAAAATCTTTCGTCTACATGAACTCACAGAAATCACTCTCAATTGAGCGAAATTTCAATCATCCAGAGCATTTTCACGCTGAATTTACAACACACCTACAATCTCAGATAACCATTGATCTCACACATTTCTCACCTTCCCTCCTTCAGATCAACCCATCCTCTCTTGTGACCGAATTGACTCTGGAACGGCCATTGTTCTTGGTTTAGGCCGGAGTCCCATCAACAATGATCAAAGATCTTTAGCTTCCCAACCAGAGTATTTCTGGACAGCGTTGCGAGATTATTTCCTTCAACGATGGAATGCTTCTTTGAATCATATCTAGGTGGCAGCGATCTGAGAATTTTCATCACAATATCCTTTTCAGGAATGGTCTTACCCAATGCAAAAGATGCATTAACAATTTCAGACACTTTTTGATTAAACTCATCAAATGTTTTTTATCTTCCATACGAAGGTTTTCCCAATCAGAATTTAGGTTTTGAAGCCTAGCTTCTTTCTCACTGGTATTTCCTTCAAATATGGTTTCTAAGATATCCCATGATTCTTTAGATTTTGTGCACATAGTCACATGGTGCTGAAGATATGGGGTAATGGCATGTATGATAGCATTTAAGCCGTCTGAATTTTTCTTTGCAGCAAGAACTTCTTCAGGACTATATATACCAATATCCTTCGGTATAGGTACATCGCCTTATGTATTAACATAATGAACACAAAGGATACTGCAACAAACCCATTTTATTGCACTAAAGGAAGATTACAAAACTCGTCCATCACATGGACCAAAAACAGGCCATTCACCCTCTTGGTGAATGCCTAACTCTCTCATATGTAGCCTACTGATTTTCCTACTCCTTAGGATTATTTATACAGTGGTTACAATGGCCAAAACCTTGCACAACACTTGCACACACATGGAATAGACATGTGTCCCATCAGGTAGTTTCTATAACCGCCAGCTTGCTTTTCAACCGCCACCTTTTGTGTTGTCAAGCCAAATGATGCCACATCTGTTCTTGGTGGTTATGAACACTCCCACATGGTTATAACTTCTTCTGTAACCGTTCTAATTCATCTCACATCATTGGCATGCTTGTGAAGTTCGTAACCAACTCGTAACCATAACTTGAGCCGTATTGCACCACTTGTTGTGCTTTACTGAATTCTGCCTCGCGCCAACGCTCGGCCCTCTTGGCCCTGCATTCTTATCACTCAAAGCTAATACACGGACAATACTTAAGGTTTAATCATCGAGGCCAACTCCTTAAGCTCGCTCTAGTTACTCATGCGTCATATATGCTTCACTTCGCCAATTAGCTTGACAATAGCAATGCAACTCTTGCATTACCAACTTGTTTGCATTGTTCAAACTTTGGACCTACCTTGAACTAATGCATAGACTAACTCTTAGTCTATTTCACTCTTCTTGCATCATCCTTGAGTTTGATCCAACTCAATTCAATGGATATGCCTCGATGCCAACATCGCATGTTGCATCTGTCAACTTTGGCCTCGTCTTGCATTTCCCTTAATGAAACCTCATTATGTCGTCCAATAAGCTTCATTCCTTAGCCAAATGTCTTTACAATAAAGTGTTGCACTTTCACTTCATTGGTGCTGCAAGGTTATGCCATTCTTGGCACTTAACAGTCTATACCGTATACCGCTATTATGGCTCCGTGATGCGCCATTACGGCTATACTGACTTGGCATGCAACTCTGTAACGCGTCATCATTATGCATCACTTGCAGCACCATAACACCTTGGCCCTAGCCATGCTAGACGCACCATATGCCAGCGGCATGCCAAACTCGTGGCCCCGCCATGCCAATCCAAACCGCACCTTGCCTTGGCCCTAGCCATGCTAGTCGCACCATATGACAACGGCATGCCAAACCCTTGGCCCCACCATGCCAAGTCAAACCGCACCTTGCCTTGGCCCTAGCCATTTTAGCCGCACTATGTGCCAATGGCATGCCAAGCCCTTGACCCCACATGCCAAACGCACCTAGTCACGCCACCATGCTTGCCTTCCCTACACGGCTATCAAAACAAAGGCGTGCGACAATCAACGGCCCCCCTTCAATCCCAGGATCAAATCCTAGCCATCCAAGGTTACCAGACAATGCATGGTATCCTTTGGCCCGAAAACCTAAGTTTGGCCACGCCAAACCATGCCATGCCAACCTAGCCGCGCTACCATGCTGGCCTTCCCTACGCGGCTACCAAAACAAAGGCATGCGACGATCAACGGCCGCCCTTCAATCCCAGGAGAAAATCCTAGCCATCCTAGGTTACCAGACAACGCATGGTAACCTTTGGCCCAAAAACCTAAGTTTTTCCATGCCAAACCATGTCGTGCCAACGACATGCCAACCTAGACGCGCCACCATGTTGGCCTTCCCTACGCGGCTACCAAAATGAATGTGTACGAAAATCAACGGTCACCCTTCAATCACAGGAGAAAATCCTAGAATTCCAAGGTTACCAGACAACACATGGTAACATTTGACACAAAACCCTAGTTTGGTCACGCCAAACCGTGTTAAGGCATGCCATGCCAATGACATGCCAACCTAGCCGCGCCACCATGATGGCCTTCCCTATGCGTCCACCAACAAACGAAAGTGTGACCATTAACGGCTACCAAGCTAGCAAGTATCCTAAGATCGACTTGCCAGGCAACAACAATATGATACATGTTTTCCACAAAAATATTCGAGACATCAACACATATCACAAACTGGGGGATCCTCTTAGGTTATTGGTTTGGCGGTTTACAGCGTGCGGCGTACTCTACGCCCGTCATAAGGAAGTGTCATAAGGATGAGGCGGTTAGTAAATATAGGGAAGTTAATGGTGAAACGTTCCTTTTTATGGAACATCAATTCCATGCGTTAATGTTACTGTAGTTGCAGAATAACCTACAACTACACCCTCAGTATAATTTGTAAAACTTAAGAAGTTCTTGATGATGAATGACAATTTTCTTATTAATTCTCTCAATTGATTACAAAGAAGTATCTAAATGGAACTAGAATAGTTACAACTTTCTATATTCTCTATCCTAAGATATTTTATAACACTTTGAACTCCTATTAAAAAATTTGTACCTATCGCTATCTAAAGATTATTTTATTCTCGTAAACATTTTCATTCTTCTTCCGTGTTTCTTCCATCATCGTCTTCCTCTTATTTATAGTATATTCCGGTGCCTCTTCTCATGTCATTTACGTGAGAATATAACCGTTACTTATTCTTTTTATTTGGACACGTCTTTTTTGTAACCGTTCTTTTCTAAGATTTATCATTCTATCTTGTTGTTTTACCTCATCATGAGTTTTTTTTTTTTTAAACAAGTAACCCACTTATTAAAAAAAGAAAAGAGAAGGAGGGGGGCTAGGCCTTACCTCCCAAACAGAGGGGGGCTAGGCCTTACCTCCCAAACAGGTGTTGATTTTCTCTTCTCTGCCTCCTATTTTTCAGGTGTTGATTTTCTTTTGAAGCTGTAATTTTGTTTAATTGCTACACTCAATTATTCTTCTCCTATTTTGGAGAAGAATAACAATTTCATCAATCTCTTCTTTGTTTCTTCATGGTATCAGAGAAAAGGAGGCAGAGAAGAGAAAAACCTAGCCTAGATCCCCTTTAAAGCTTCGATCTATTGTAGCTTCAATCTGGAATCAGACTTGTAAGTTAGACTTTTCGTGAAGAACCAATGGCTGTTAGAAGTAGATTTGATGTAAAATCACTTTAGAAAATTGCTGCTTCTCAGTCTATGGGTACTACATCTCTAGATGTTTCTCACAATGATAATATGAGCAGAAATATGATATCTTGTAAACTTGATGATACAAATTACCTTGTGTGGTCTCACTGCGTTAAACTCTACATACCGGGTAAGAAGCTTGGGTATCGGCCGGAAGTAAAGCTTGTCCAGATAAAGGACACTTAATACGACACCTGGATTCAAAGAGAGAACGCCATGATAATGAGTTTTGATTGACTCAATGACTCCAGGCATCAAGAGAAGCTACATGCGCCTAACCAAAGCAAAAGTGTGGGATGCGGTCACACGGTCTATGTTGTGGCGGTAATGCGATTTATGAACCGATGATCGTTATCGAGACTCGCAGAATTGCACTTCAAACCATATGGCAAGAACTTGATTTCCTACAACCCTTATACATGGTGTGTGCAACAAGGGAGAATTGGCCAGTTCCTTGCGGGACTTGACATAGATTTTGATCCAATTAGATTCAGAAGTGTTGGGAAAGATCCATTGTACTGCGAGTGTGTATGGAAATGTAAGATCGGAAGAACTCTGCCCGATTGCTATGATACCTCCAGTGCCACATGAAAGTTACGCCCAGATGTGAAACTCATCAAGCACCCGACTTCCACCGCAGCAACCGACATTTCTTTCGATTATTGTCACAAGCATAGACATACCAGGGAGATGTGTTACAAGCTCAATGGTCGTCTGTGCAAAACAACAATCTCTAGTGGCGTGTAGTAGAGGAAGAAGAGGAGGTCATGTCTTGGTTCAAGGGCATATAACACTCTTTTGATGAGATGGAATTTCAGTCTATTTCATCATCGAGTGGTTCTTCTCATTCATCCCAAAACCAGCTGGAACAAATGGTCAAAGAGTATGCACGTCTGCTATCATTCAAGGAAAATGTTTCCGGATCTACTTCTATGGCTCAATCATAACACGAGAGAATTGTGGTAGGGCATTAAAAGAACCTATACATGGATTCCGCTCTAATTTTATCGATTTGTAGCTAGATCCAGTGCAGAAGCGAGTTTAGGGCTATGGATCATGGAATATGTGAGCTATTGTTTAAGAATATTGTTGACCTTTCAGTCCTAAAGATCATATGAGGTTATATTGCGACAAGGCTGCCATCAGCATTGCTCACAATCCACCAGTCTCAAAACATGTAGAGGTGGACAGACATTTCATTAAAGAGAAGTTGAATGCAGGAATTATCAGCACTTTTGTAAGAACATGATACAAAAGTTTGAACTCTCTAATTTTACATTTGAACTCCTATTTATAGTAAAATTTGTACAATCAGTATATGCGTTTGTTCATCAAACTAGTAAGTATCGCAACATATCTTCGCAAGATTATTTTATGCTCGCAAAATTTTCATTCTTCTTCCGTGTTTCTTCCATCATCGTGTTATTTCTTGACACTTCCTCTTATAGTCGTTGTTATATTCGCAACCCGAACTCTTTTGCGATATATTACTTTAGCTGAAAAAGAAATTTTCTACATATTGCCTCTTCTCATGTCATTTATCCTATAACAGAAGTAATGATCGTGAGAATATAACCGTTTCTTATTCTTTTTATTTGGACACGTCTTTTGTAACCTTTCTTTTCTAACTATTTCCTTATATATAAACTCATTTTATTTCTTTCCTTATCTTTCTCTCACTTTCCCTTTTCACTTCTATAACTTCATCTTCTTATTACACTTTCAGTTATCATTCTATCTTCTTGTTTTACCTCATCATGAGTTCTCCAAGGTAATTTTCTTCTATTTATCGCGTCTTTCACTTGTTTACCTCTTTGATTTCCGTCTAATTTATTGTTTGATTTTGATTTATTTCAGCAAAATTATTCCTCAGGAGAAACCTTCAACCAAAAACTCAAGTCCTAATCTCCGAAGAAGAAAATCTGAGAATCAAAAGGTAGTTAAAAATACTCTGTTTTCCTTTTTAATCAATATATTGTTGCCTCAGTTTTTAATCCACCTTTTGATTCGTAGGTTGGTGAAAAATCAAAACCCAATAAGAGATCTCGAGTAACTAAACCCACACCATTAATTTCAATCGATGACTTCCTTCCTGAAGTTGATGAAGAGTTTCCCTCTCCATCTCGTGGAAATACTTCTTCGCAGACTCCTGCCTCTACTCCATTACCCAGTTTTCAATCTCCCACCAATGTCAATTTATCAACACTTCTTCGAGATCAACCTTCGCAAGATACTTCCTCAACTTCGTCTCCCAAAAAACCTATTTTTACCCCTAATCCCTTGAATGTTGTTGTTCCAAGCAATTTACAACTTGCTCTATCAAATTCTTCTCCTCATTCTCAAGAAGATCGAGACGGAATTTATTCAACTTTCCAAATGCTATCCGAGGTCTTAAGTAGTACTGCGAAGTCTTCAAACGTTCGTTCGCAATCTGAATTTTGTGAAGTGCTTAATAATTTTATCAATCCTGATATTTCTATTTCACGCCAATCTTTGGAAAAAGAAGTTGAATTGCTTCGCCAATCTCAGGAATCCTTGAAAGCGGAATGTGAGAGTCTTCGTAAAGTGAATCATCAGCTTCAGAATGATTCTCTAAATTGTGCGATCCTTCGCAAGAGGAATGATGAATTAAAAGGTATTACTATTATCTCTATATTTTCTTTCCCTTTGTTTACTTCTATTCCTCACATGCTTGAAACATCCATTTAAACCCATTCCCCTTTATAGAATCTATCCATAAATGTAGAAAGTTGGTATTTCATCATGAATCAGACGCACAAGAATCTCAATCCAAACATGCAATTATTTTGAATCAATTCTCCCACTTGTCTAATCTTCATTCATGTGCTCTTGATAAATTTGATGCCCTTTTCCAAGAGAATACTCAATTAATTTACGATCAAAAATTTTTGAATGATGAAATATCTCAGCTCAATTCTTCTTTAACTAAATCCGATTTAAGGATAGAATCCCTAGTAGAAGAGAATGAAACCTTATCAAAAGAACGATGTATGTACTTGAATAAAATGAATGCTTCTTCGCAACAATTAAATATTCTTCAGAGTAAATGTTGCGATCAAGAAAATCTCCTTTATTTGTTAAAAGGTGAACTTGAGGAATTGAAAAGGTCTTCAGATGCCGAGAAGAAATCCCTTCTTAATAAGAATATGATATTAAGTACTAAGAGAAATAAACTTAAAAAAGATTACTCTCAACTAGAAAATCTTAATGCCAAACTTGCGAAGGATAAAAATTATCTTCTTTCCAAAGATCAAAAGCTTCAATCTAGACTTAAAGGATTAGTTGGCGATGGTTTTGACAATGCGATGGATCAGATGAAGAGTTGTTTTCTATCTTTAGCTCAATTTCTTTCTTCACAAAGAGAAGGTAGTCATTAAAATTTGATTGCCTTTGGTATACCTTTCAATTTTGTTATACTCGCAAAACTGATTCTTTAAATTTTGTTTCACTCGCAGAATCTGAAAACAACCTCCGCAGTGCTAAAGTTGGACTAGAAGCCTCTTGTTCTGAGCTTCGTAAGAAAAATGCTCTTCTTTCTACTCGTTTGATCAACTCTCGTGATCGTACCACTTGAAGATTCAACTATCTTGCTTATGCCAAAGATATCGAAGATACCAACCATCAGAAGGCTATACTTCGTGAAAGTCATCTGAAAGCTCAAGTCTTTACGAATAACATTCTGTTATCAAGGTCCTTGCCTCCCGTGAGAATTACACCTCTGAAAATATCTGATGATGAGGTTGCTCGTGATCCTGATAGTGATTTTGATTATGAGAGTGACGATGAAGGACTTGATTTAGAAAAAGAATCTATCCCTTAAGGAGATGTTCTTGTTTATGATCCTACCCCTCCTAAAGATCCAGTACAAAACGTTGATGAGGAGCTTTAAGCATGATGGATTATTCAACTGTTATTCTTCTTTTTAACAACTTTGTTTTCCTTTCTTTTGAATTCTTTCTCTTGGTTACTGTTGATTCTCTTTTCTCTGAACGATCCTGCTTACTGCTTGTTTTCCTTAAGAAGCATACTTTGTACTTTGCGATACTACTTTGATCTTTCTCTAGATTTGCATGAGTTGATCATATGAAGAGAAATACTATGTCTTGAAGACCTAACTTAGTATTCCCTTTCCCCTTATTATTGCACTTCAGATGATCAATTATTGTTGTAGATATTAAAATACCTACCTCAGTCTAAGTTGCGAAGTTCCAATTTGTTGCGAATTAAATAATAAATTTCCCCTTTGAAGTATAAGAAGTATGAAATCTCCGTGAAGAATTACGAAACATCCTTGAAAATGTATAGGAAGTATGAAATATTCTTAAAGAAGCATAAGAAGTATGAAACATCCTTAAATAAGTATACAAAGTATGAGGCATCCTTGAAGAAGTATAAAATTTTTCAATTCATGAAGAAGTATTCACTGTTTGAAGAAATATAAGAAGTATTGAATCTCTTAAAAGTAAAAGAAGTATTGAACCCCTATGAATATGATTGCGAACAAAATTGCTTCTATGCTCATGAATTCTGAACATATATTCTCGTAAAAATTGTCCCATAATATTGATGGTATTGATTTCATTAATTGATGTGGTCTTATCATGCCTTCCTAAGTAAAGGTCTTATTTTGCCACCTCTTTTCGTGATGATATTGTAGGATCAGAATATTGTCACAACAATATCCCTGAGAAATAAACAACAGTACTGCGATACATTGATAATAAACGACTGTTCTGCGATACATCAACGATATTCTGCGAAACATCCAAAGATGACTTAAACAATGACGTAATGACTGAAAACGACGGAAACATGAAGAAAGTGTGACATGTATGCGATATATCAATAAAACCTGCGAAATATAAAGGCGGTGCTAACTGAAATTTATCGGAAGAACTCATATCCGAAATTGAAGGGAATCTTAGCTGTAAATGAGCTATCATGAGCTGTAATCCACTATGTAAATACCTATATAAAGGAGATGAATAGTTCCAGAAAGGAGAGGAATTTTTGGAGGGATAGGAAAGTTTTTAGGAGAGAGAAAATCTTTTATCAAGTGTTATGTGTTCTTGATTTCTGTAATTCCTTAAGATCAAATTAATGAAAAAGTGTCTTTAATCTTCAAATTATGTCATAAATATTGATAAATTCTTGAATTGGGTGTAGTGTGGGAATTCCTGCAACTACATTTTGGCGCTAGAAACATGGATAATCAATTTGAGAAATTTCAAACTACAGCTTGAAGATTTGAAGAGATTATTAGAATTCAAGAAATGGCTAAAAGGAGAAGAAATACATCAGAACCACCAACAACAGTGAGAAAAAGTAAAAGAATTGCAGGGGAAGGAACATGTGAATTGGAGGGATCTTTAAGGATCAGATCAGGAAGAAGTAGAATGAGAAATGGAGCAGAAAATTCAATCCAACCACCAAATCAACAAACACGAGCACAAGATAGAAATGAGGATTACGATAGAGTGAGTGTGCATACTTGGAGGTCGGATTCGATAGAAGAGGCGGAAAATCAAGAAGAGGAAAGAAATCAAGAAATGGATGGAGGATTAATTCATGAAGGACATGAATTAGTAGATGATTTGAGACAAAGGATACAGGAAGAAAAAATATTAGAGGCAGAAGAACGTGCCAATCTTACAAGACAAAATCATGAATTAAGAATGGAAAATTTGAGGTTGCAAAACAGAAGATCGAGAAGCAGCATGAGATCAAATTCAAGATCATATAGAGAAGAAACAAGACAAAATATACAAAATATTGGCGAGAATTTGATAAATGATTGTTATATTCCACGCGGTGAAACTTTAGACATTAGACATAATCAGGATGAGGGAGAAAATCAAGAAGAGAGAAGAAGAATGTTACGTGATGAAGAAATTCGAAGAAATCGCAGAATAATTGAAGATGATATTGAGAGGCATTATATTGAGCAAGTACATTTAGCGGGAGAAAGAGAGAGATTGCAAGCAGAAGTAGAAGAAAAATAAATTCAAACAGCGTTGCGTCAGAATAATCACGATAATCGAGAAAGACGACGTTCGCAAAATCGTAATAATGATAATCTCACTAAGGAATATGAGAGAATTCGCAGAGACATAGAAAGGCAACGAAGAGAAATAGCAAGAGATGAGGAAATTCGCGGAGAGGAGAATGAAAGACAAATTAACTTGCAAGAAGAATAAAATCGCAGAAGAAGGCAAAACCATGATGTTGGAGAAGAAGCGCGAAACATCGCAAGACAAGAAAGACATGAATGCATACGAAGAGAGGTTGCGTTGAAAAGGCCAATGGAGCAAAATTTTGATAGAAATGAACAAATCTTGCGAGAATTAGCAGAAATGAGAGGAATGATAAATAACAAAAGAGAAGGAGGAAGAAGACAACTTGATGAGGCAATCGAGGAAGCTGCGAAAACTCCATTTACTCAAGAGGTACAATTAGGAGGGATACCTCCAAAATGTAATTTACCGGTGTTGACCAGTATATTTGATGGGACTACGTGGGTTGTCCAACATATCAAAGCTTATATTCGATGTATGCTACAATGGGAGAACCATGATGTCGTTTTGTGCAAATATTTTGCATCAAGTTTAACTGGTGAAGCATTGAAGTGGTTCGAAAGTCTTCCAAAGAATACAATAACTTCGTTCATGCACTTGCAAACAACTTTCTTAGGAGCATACATCAGCAATAACTTTACGCGACCTGGAATTGAAGATGTGTTTGGATTGAAACAGAGAGTTGGTGAGAGTTTAAAGCACTTAACGATAAGATGGAGGACAATGTGTAGTGAAATGGCAGGAAGAGTGGATGAAAGATATCTCATCTTATCCATCATAAATGCTATGTTTGCGACGAATCTATTATACATCCAGGTCTTCAGAGTTAAAAACACAATTACCATGACAGAACTGCGAGAATTGCAGGAAGAATATATTGCTTTGGAGGAAAAACAAAATGAGATGGAGTCTTATCCAATTCACATAGGCACAAATTTAGCCGCAGCAAATGGAAGTTTATTACCAAGGATGATTAATACAGTAGCAAGTACTTCTCAAAACCCGCGAGAGAAAATGAAGACTGATAATCAACATAATATAGTAGCAATGGGGAGTAGAGATCAGGAGGAATTGGAAAAGGAGAGAAATTTTTATAATCGCAATAACAATAATAAGGTCCCAATGTTTGATCAACCGCAAGAGACTTATGGTGGACAGAGGCAGAATTATTCAAGAGAGCAAAGAGGTCAGAGGAATATGTGGGAAGACATCAAATTTCCACCTTTAAACACCGAAATAGACAAGATTTGGGAAGCGATTATTCTGATGGAGAATATACCCTCACCCTGGAACATGGGGAAAGAACCACATCCTAACAACCAAAATCAAGAGTTCTGTCCTTATCATCATTTTCATGGCCACTCAGTGCATAATTGTAGAAATGTAAAAAGAATTATTTTGCGAATGATTGAACAAGGGAAATTAAATCATTTTCTAGTAAGATATTTACAACCGCAACAATTGCCACAAGCACCAGAAATTCGCAGAGTTAATGTTGCAAAAGAAGCCAAAATATTTGTCATTGAAGTAGGAGCTACAGCAAAAAATCTATTTTGCAATTCAATTGTACATTCACAGAAAACGATAGAGGATTTCCATGACAATGTGCTAAGCATAATATTTGCAAGGGATATAGAGGGAAGAGAGGTGATGAATATTGCAAAGATTTCTCCGTTAGAAGAATGGCAGAAACAAGTTATTTCTTTTACTGCAGAAGAGATACCAGAGCCTGGGAAGATGCATGACAACCCATTGGTGGTGAAGTTAGAGATAAATCCAAAATATAGAGAAGAAAAAGATGATGATGACGCAGCAAGTGATTCTTGGGCAATAGATAAAGTTTTAATTGACACTGGTAGCTCAGTAGACATTTTGTTTTATCATACTTATCGCACAATGGGTGGAAGAGATGATGAATTAATTCCTTCAACTTACAAGATCTATGGATTTAATGGCACTGCAAACAAGCCAAAAGGAGAAATTACTATGGAAATTCCATTGAACAAGATATCTTCAAAAATAAAGTTTTGTGTAGTGGATATAGAATCTCCTTACAATGCCTTAATTGGAAGGCCATGGCTCCATGGGATCTTGGGAATAGCATCAACATATCATCAATGAATAAAATTTCCACTTCCTCATGGTATTGGGATAATTAAAGGTGATTGGTTTGAAGGCAAAAAGTGTTATGAAGTTGACATTAATACTTGCGAAGAAAGGAATGCCCGAAATCGTAATTGGCAACATAACAGGAGGCAAAATCAGAGAGCTGAGAAATTAATGGTGGACAATATAGAGTTGTGGCGAAAGTATATACTTCAATAATAGTTTTGTCCCAAAAGATTCAATGGCGATTAATCATACGAAGATGGGGAAAAGTAGAAACCTTCATTCTTCGCAGGAGAACAAACAAGTATAAGATAAATAAGTAAAAAGAAATTGCGAATAATCATTCGACACAGAAGAAAAGAAGTGCAACAATATCATGTTGCGAACAAATGAAAAACTCTATTGTGAGAATTAAAAGAAAAACTCTGCTCAAAAATGAGAATTTTTCTATTAAAAAGAAAAAGATGATGATTTCTAATCATATAAGAATTTTTAATGAAAATGTATAAGAAGGGCGCAAATCGCCTAAAAATATATAAGAACGGGATGAACTTTTATGGCGTACACCTTAGTTCGCGGATTCTATTCCGTAAGAGGCAATGTCCTTAAAGTGCGTCATAAGGGGGTATCTCTTTGCATGGCTATGGGAAAGGCTATACCGCTGCTGGAACCTAGTCATGGAGATTTGAGATTATAGAAAATCCATCCGGGAGAGATAACTTGGATTCCCAATTATATAAGGTTATACCCTGGTTGGGCGCCCGAGAGTTTCTCCTAAGGAATGCAACGTATTATCAAGGCGCCGAGGTACACGGTTGAGCTGTGGGTGCCCGGGATGGATGAACCTACCCTATCCATCCATGGAAAGTCTTGGCTTACGATGTGTTCGGCCCGAAGAATACCCCACTTAGGGTGCAGTCTTGTATCTATAAGCCATATAAGGCATAAAGGACAAGGTTTCGAAAACAACTGGTTGTTGCCAGAACCGGATGGGAAAGTGCTAGTCTTGTATAGCCGATGTATAATCCTTGAAGGGGAAACCGGGGGGAGAGATAAGGGCGGTACCCTCCATTAGGGAGCTGTGTATCAAAAAAGACGGCAATGTCATGGGGCTTTATATTCGCAAGAATATTTAGGCCCGTCATATTGTCGCGTGACAGAGACAACAATGTCATGGGACTTTATATTCGCAAGAATATTTAGGCCCATCATATTGCCGCGTGACTGGCCAAAAAGCCTAAAGAGAAACGTTAAGATGAGATCAATGGGTTTTTGCGATAAGATCAAAAGATGAGATAAATGAAATCAATAATAAGAGGAAATAAATCGCAAAGACGTCCTGCGATTTCATCGCAAAGACGGCAATGTCATAAGTCTTAAAAAGCAAAGAGAGATTAATCTCACAAGATGGCTTAGATTTATCATATTGTCGCAGAGATAAAAATAATGATAAGGCAAGGTCAATGGATTATTACATGTAAAGTAAGAATGTCCTGCGATCTTGTCGCATAAAAGTGGCATAATAAGACCTTTAACTAGGAAGGAGAAATAAGACCACAAGAGAAGTTATATCTGCGAATCATATAACAGACGGTTCGCAGAAATATTTGCGATAATTCATTTATCATATTGCAGATTAATAACAAGAGGCAAGTATGGGAACGATGTATAGCATAGTAAATATTGTTATTCATCATTATATGATAAATTCATATAAATAACAGACAGACATAAGCAAAAAAGGGAATTTATATATTGAAAGACATCAGGAGTTACAAATATCTTGCAGAAAGAATGATACAATTTGTCGCAGATAATTATCGCAAGAAAGAAAGATATACAAGAGAAGGTTAAAAAGAAAAAACAAAACTATTGAGATTTATTTTCATCATTATCTTCATCTTTGTCTTCATTATCTTCATCATCAGTTTCTTCTTCATCTTCACTTTCATTCTCATCTATATCAACCTCACTGTCAGAAATAACTGGTGCTTCAGTACTGGTTGGGATGTTATCCAAGAGACAAGGATATAGACTAAGAGGAAGATCATTATCTTTACAAACTTTCTCAATAGCATTATTGCGAACGGTGAGAAGATTACTACGCAAATTGGAATTGGATATCTTTATTTTCTCTCGGAGTCTAGTGATTTTATCATTGCGGGAAGCAAGATTTTTCGCAAGATTACTTTTTTATTCTTCAAGTTCTGCTATCCTTGCGGAATGTTTTTCTTCAGATTCTGCGATGATACAACAATAAATTAGAAATTTGTTGAAAATCTACAAAAAGTATAAAGATGTTAGAGGATCAATAAATAACCTTCTCTTTCATGAATCATTTCTTGTATCAAGGTTGCTTGCTCGGTATGAAGACTGACATCTATCGCTAAGTTTTTCCTAGCATTATCGAGAATTTTCGCAGCCCATGCTAATTCATCATCATTTTGAATAAGAAGATGGGAACGGATTTGTTTTTCTCTCTTAAGAAGTTTAATATTTTCATCCTTAAGTCTATCTCTGTCAAGTTCAGTATCAATAAGGGTATTGCGAAATTTTGATAGAGCTTCAGCGCCTTGAAGAGTAATGCGTTCTTTATCCTTCTCAAGTTCACTCTTCTTGGCTTTTAAGACTTTGATTTTTTCTCTAAATTCATCTCTGCAAGTCTTTAAACTATTGGACATACTCAAGGTAGATCTATAGTCCATTCTCATAAGGGAAACCTGATGTTTAAGCTCATCAAGGGACAGAGTATTAATTTTTTTCGTCTGAATAATTATTTAAAGCGTCATTAAGACGCTGAAGAAGAGTGGTTTCATCTATGGGTTCATCAATAGAATTGAGAATAAGAGCTTCATCAGTAAGATTATAGGCATCTGCAAAATGGTTGCTCAAATAAGCTATAAAATAGCAAGAATGAAGAAAAGTAAAAAAAAAAATATTAAAGAAAGAAAAAATTTATACCAATGATTTGTTTGCAGAACTTCTCCTTGTCAACTAATTTCTGTTGAAGAACTTCAACTTCTACTTCAAGCGATTTGTTTTTATTAAGGAGTTCAGTATTTCCAAATACTTCCAATTGCTTGCATTTTTAGCGAAGAAGGGATATTTCAGCTTCATATTGTTTATTTCTTTCACGAAGTTTCGCAGATTCAGATTGCGAATCAGTAAGCCTTTTCTGCGATGTTGATAATCTATTTTCTAATTCTGAAGCAACAGAAAAAGAAGCTCTAGCAGTCTGCGAAAGAAAAGAGAAAATGAGTAAGGATAAGTAAAAGATCTTCGATACACATGATAGATGTAAAATTTACTACAAGAAAAATAAAGGAAAGGGGCATACCAGCGAAGTTAGCGCGTGAATAAAACTTGAGTCGATAAATCTGGAAACGCCTTTGAGATCTTTATTATTAGTCAAGATCGAAGCATCGCAGATTTTCGAGAGATAATCGCAAGTACGAGTGATATCATCCTCACCAACACCTTGCATGGGATTCCTAAAAATATTTGATAATTGATCCATTGGAGTCTCAGGTTGAGAGATACCCATCGCAGATCTAATTCTTGTGGAAGAAAAATGTGTTGAAGTGCCCACAGTGATGTCATGGTTTACCCCATCATTTTATTCAAATTCTTTATCTTTTTCAGCGATAATAGGAGTCTCCCTAAGTGGAATAAGTGGTTGAGTTTTTCTTATCTTCTCTGGAGGATCATATGTGGTTTGATTTTTGTTATGGCGAGGAGAAGTACCAGAGCTTTCATTTGAAGTTAATACTCTTTTGCCTTTATCTTTGGCTTCAACCACCGCGACAAAAGGAATTTCCTTGAAAACAATCACACATAAAGATAAGAAACAGAGGCAACAATATATTGTTAAAAATTATAAAAGAATGTTTCTTACTTCATCTGTGAAGGTTTTCAAAAAAAATAGGAGATTGGGATTCCCAGTATTGGCGTAACTAGCCTTCATTTTTCCAATCTGATAAAAGATAATTAAATAACTAGTAAGAATAATATACTTATCTAAGTCTGCGAATAATAATTAACTTCGTGAGATATACCTCAGAATTCTTTTCAGGCCAATTAAAAACCCAAGGATGATAAGCCACAAGATATGCAGGATTCGCAGGAAGGTTAAGAGTACCATAAATATATGGACCTTCAAGGAGGAGAGGAAATCTGCACCAGTTATCATCCTTGGAGAAGTGTGGACCATTGTTTCTTGTGGAATGATAGTCTATATCTTGCATAAGAATTTTATCCTTCGCAACCTTTTTATCCCTATTCAAACGAACATCCCAACACGTGCTTTCTTTCTTCATTGGAATCACTTGATAATTCGCAAAGAAATTCTCCATGGTATATTTCGCTGGAAGAATTGGGATATTTTCAAAATCAGGATGTTTCACAGAACCAGGATAAAGGGATCCTTTACCAGATCCACGGGAGGCATATTCAAGAATGAGACGAATACAATCTCCACTTAATTGGCATATTGCTCGTGAAAATTTAACATGAGAAATAATCTCATAAAAAAGAGGAAATCTGGGTTATAAAGAGGAATAGGAAGGCCAGCTTCTAATTGACCTAGAGAAACAAGGATCTTCTCATTAGAAGAAGGAAATCTTGAAGCTAGATCAATGGAGAGATCAGAGTCTGAAGATTGATCAGGGATCTCAGAAAGTGTGAAACCTAAGGATTGAAGTTTCTGCTGGTGTTTTTTAAAATTGGATTGACCTAATTTTTTAGCAGGGGCCATTTTTTAGTATGGGAACGATGATTTGGATGAAGAAGAATAAAGAAATAAAATTGAAACAGTAATAGATCCGGAATTTGCGGAAGAAGATGAAGAACAAAAGAGTTGCAGAGAAGAAATAAAAAAAAAGAGTAAAAAGAAGAGGGGGGGATTAGCGAAGAAGATATTTATAAGAAAAGAAGATTCTTGAGAACATCAATGCATTTAATGAAGAAAATACATGAATGGTCAGAATTCAACGGTTGAAAAAATACGTGTCAAGAGATAAATGGGAGAAAAAACACGCGTAGAATATCTAGCGATGGATGCAAAGATGTGTCAGAATGCAGGGAATATGAAAATACAAGGAGTTGCGATTAATCAAGAAGCTTAAATTCTCATGATCTTTATCTTCTTCGAAGAAAAGATATGAGAAGAGGCAAGATGTAGGATCAGAATATTATCACAACAATATCCCTGAGAAATAAACAACAGTACTGCGATACATTGATAATAAACGACTGTTCTGCGATACATCAATGATATTCTGCGAAACATCCAAAGATGACTTAAACAATGACCTAATGACTGAAAACGACGGAAACATGAAGAAAGTGTGACATGTCTGCGATATATCAATAAAACCTGCGAAATATAAAGGCGGTGATAACTGCGATTTATCGCAAGAACTCAGATCCAAAATTGAAGGGAATCTTAGCTGTAAATGAGTTGTCATGAGCTGTAATCCACTAAGTAAATACCTATATAAAGGAGATGAATAGTTCCAGAAAGGAGAGGAATTTTTGGAGGGCTAGGAAAGTTTTTAGGAGAGAGAAAATCTTTTATCAAGTGTTCTGTGTTCTTGATTTCTGTAATTCCTTAAGATCAAATTAATGAAAAAGTGTCTTTAATCTTCAAATTATGTCATAAATATTGATAAATTCTTGAATAGGGTGTAGTGTGGGAATTCCTGCAACTACAGATATTTTTGCGATAATATGACAAGTCTGAACATTCTTACAAATATACAACCTCGTGACATTATCGTCTTGCGATGAAATCGCAGGACGTTATCACACTTTCATGTAATAACCCATTGATCTCATCTTAACTTTATTGTATGTAATTCTGCGAGTATGTATATATACATTTTTTTTTTAGTTCTCAGAAATATTAGTGTTGCACAAATATGACAAGCCTTTATGTTCTTGTGAACAAAAAGCCTCGTGACATTTGCGTCTTATAGCACGTATCAGCTCCCTAATGGAGGGTGATGCCCTTTATCTTCCCCTTGGTTGACCCTTCAAGGAAGCGTACATCGACCATACAAGGTTAGCTCTTCCCATCTAGTTTTGCAAACAACCATCTTTTGATCGCAACCTCTTATTCGTTTTGCCTATAGGGCTTATAGTTACAAGGTTGCACCCTATGGGGTATCTTTGGGCCAAGTGCATCATTTTCCAAGACTTGTCAAGAATGGCAGATGTGCTTCAAACCCATCAGGAATTCTTGACTCAACCGTGTACCTCGGCGCCTTGATCGTTTTCTACACTTCTTGAGAAAGACAGTATGCCTTAGTCGCCCAACCTATATCTTGGTACTTCGCAAGATTAGGTTGATAATCCAAGGTGTCTAACCCGGATAGGTACCCCGCTTTTGGGTTGTACCCCGTAATGTCCATGTACTCAGGTTCCTTGGTGGTGTTCCGGTTTCCCTGAGCCATTCTTATAGGTACCCCCTTAAATGACGTACTTTAGGACTTTGCCTCTTACGAAATGTTGCTTCGCGAACTAGGGTGTACGCCACAAAGGTTCGCCTGTGTAAAATTTTTGCGGCTCTCTTTCTTTTTTGAAAGCTAATCACAGTTTGCGGTCTTTTATTCGCAAGTAATTTTTGCGTCTCTCTTTAATCAAAGCTAATCACAATAAGAGTTAAAAATTCGTAATTTAAGCTTCACACGAGCAAACCATATTCGCAAAATATTTCATGAGGTTTATGGATAATACCTTTTTAAATACAATCTATTCCAGGGTCGACCAAGTCTTAAACCCATGTCTCTCCCTTCTGGATCCATCATTCGATAAGCTCCACTTCCTACAACCTCTTTGATGACATATGGTCCATCCCATTTTGGTGCTAATTTTCCTCCATTTTCTTTCTGGTATGGAGGTGTTTCTCGCATAACCAAATCCCCTGGCTTGAAATCACGTTCGATAACTCTCTTGTTATATTCTCGAGCTAATCTTTCTTGATAAACTTTCATATATCGCAACACCTTTTCTCTTTTTTCTTCTAAATCATCCAATTCACTTAATATCACCCCTGCGCTTAAATTTCTTTCCCAGGCTTCTTTCTTTGTAGTCGGAATTATAACCTCTGTTGGCAATACATCTTCTACTCCATATGTTAAGCAATAAGGATACATTCCAGTTGCCTCTCTTATAGTTGTATTGTATGCCCAAACTGCGCTAGGTACTTGTTCGCACCACCCTTTGAGATGTCCTTCTAATTTCTTTTTGATCGTGTCTGCGATTGTTTTATTTGTTGCCTCTGCCTGTCCATTAGCTTGTGGATATAATGGAGTTGATTTCCCACATTTTATCCTAAAAGCACTGAGTAACATCTCTATATTCTGCCCTTCAAATTGTTTCCCATTGTCAGATACTAATTGTGCTGGAACTCCATACCTACAAATGATATTCTCAAATATAAATGTAAAAACATCCTTATCACGAATATGTTGTACTTCTTTTACTTATGCGAGTTTCGTGAAATAATCTGTTGTGACTATTAAAAATCTTCTCTGCCCTGATCCAGGTAAGAATGGGCCAACAATGTCCAATCCCCATTTCCCAAAAGGCCAGCATCTTGTTGAAGAGGTTAATGTTGCTCCTGGTGCGTGAGTTTTTTTCCCATGTCGTTGGCATTCCTTACATCGTATTACCAACAATTTTGCGTCTGTGTGCATATATGGCCAGTAATATCCTTGTATTTTCACCTTGTACGCCAGAGATCTTCCCCCACTATGATTTCCATCTTCTCCTCCGTGTAACATCTTCAATATTTTTTCTCCTTCTTCACGAGTTAAACATCTTAGAGGTGGTCCACTGAAATATTTTCTGTATAAAATCCCTTCTCGTAGTTCATAATTTGTTGCATGACTCTTTAATTTATGTGCTTCTAATCTATTCCTGGGTACTTCTCCTATATGCATGAATTTCCTTTCTCCAGATATGCATGAATTTCCTTTTCTTTCTACTTCCATCTGCTTCTTCAATTTCTTCTTCCTCTTTATTTACGATGTTAATTGTTTGGATTTTGATATTTCTTGCATTAGGGTTTGTCATCATACTTGGAATTGATTCTTCAATTTCTTTCTTCCTCTTTTAGCTTTGGTATCTTCGTAGATAATTCATCAACGGTGTTGAATTGTTTGGAAAACTTTTGATATTTCTTTAATTTGACAAATTACCAACTGAGAATCACTTGTTATTCTTATACTTTCAAGCTTATTTTCTATTGCGATTGTAGGTACTAAATATCGCAAGATAATAGTTCACGAGTATCGTAATAAATAAAGGAGAAAAGAGTTATAAAATGATACGATGATAGAAGTAGCGCGGAGAAATATGAAGTTTTGCGAGGATGGAGTAATTTTGCGAGGATGAATTGCGATACTTCGCAATTCATATACAGTTGTATAAATTTTACTATAAATAGGAGTTCAAATGTAAAATTCGAGAGGTTCTTTTAGTGAGTGTAAGAAATTATCTTAGGAAAGAGAATAGAAAAAGTTGTAACTATTCTAGTTCCATTTTGATAATTCCATGTAATCAATTAAGAGAATTAATAAGAAAGTTATCATTCATCATCAAGAACTTCTTGAGTTTTTACTAATTCTATTGAGGGTGTAGTTGTAGATTATTTTGCAACTACATAATTGGCGCTAGAAACAGGGACTTGAGAATTGTGGTAGCCTAAATTTGAGGGAATTGTGGAAAATTTGAAGATCAAATGAATTCAGTAGATGGAGATTGCAAAAAAGAAGAATGTAATATGATCACAAAGACAATGATTGATGAATTTCATAGTAATATGAAGGGAAAAATATACAAGCGAGATTGTAGAGGAAGAAAGATCATGGAGAAAGAAAAGATAACAACTTTAGAAGAATGGGAAAAGCGGAAAATCACATTTTCAGCAGCAGAAATTCCAAATGAAGACTTGAACCACACTTCACCATTGGTGATCACAATTCCGATCATGCTAGAAGATAAGAAAGCTGTAGAAAAATGGAAATTAAACCGAATTTTAGTTGATACAGGGAGTTCTGTTAATATCATATTCTATCATGCACTTAAGGGGATGGGAATTAAAGATGAAGAAATCACAAATTCAAAATGTCTTATTCATGGATTAGGAAAATCTACAACAAAATCTAAAGGGGAAATCGCGCTGCGAATATTACTAGGAGAAATCGAAACACATGTAATATTGTGTGTGATAGATATGGAATCTCCATATAACATGCTGATAGGAAGGCCATGGATTCATGAGATCAAAGCTGCTGCTTCAACATTACATCAGAGAATCAAATTTCCTACACCAAATGGAATACAAAAAATAAAAGGAGATCTTGATAGTGCAAAATTTTGTTATCAAATTGAAGTAACGCAATGCGGAGGAAGAGCAAGAAAGAAACAACTTCGTAGGAAACTTGCGAAGGAAACAAAAAAGGAAGAAGAATTCCGAGTGTATACAATAAGAGCAAAGGAAGGGAGAGGTATACCAAATGAGATTCCAGAAAAAGAAGGGGAACCAAAGAAAATAATCAAAGAACCAACACCTATGGGGGAGAAAATTCCAAGTTATGTTGCAGCTGAACCAACTAAAGAAATAAATATTGGAAGTAAAGAGGAGCCTTTATTCTTGCGAATTGGAACTAAGATGGATGAAGAAGAAGAAAAAAGAACTATTGATCTTTTACGAGAATATAAAGATATCTTCGCAGGAAGTGTAGATGAGATACCAGGAATTGATCCATCGGTGGCGTGTCATAGATTGAACATAGATAAAAATGTAAGACCATTCAAACAAAGAATAAGGAAGATATCACAAAATTATCATGTACGAGATAGAAGAAGAATTACAAAAGATGTTGGATGCGGGGATCATAAGGGAAGCAAAATATCCGTAATGGATTGCGAATATGGTCATTGTTCCGAAAAAGAATAAAGGAATAAGAATTTGCATAGATTTCACTGATCTAAACAAGGCATGTCCCAAAGAAAGTTTTCCATTACCAGATATACCACAAATGGTGGAATCAGCTGCAGGTCATGATAGAGTCACTTCACTTGATGGATATAAAGGGTATAATCAAATATCACTCGCAGAAGAAGATCAAGAACATACTGCCTTTTTTGCTCCAAGGGGTTTGTATTGTTATGTGAAGATGCAATTTGGTTTGCGGAATGTAGGTGCTACATATCAACGTATGGTTGAAAAAGTGTTCGCGAAGTGGATACATAAAACTTTGGAGGTATATGTAGATGATATGTTGATAAAAATCAAGGAAGCTAAAGACCATGTGCAAGATTTGAAGGAAATATTTGAGCAAATGAGAAAGTTCAACATCAAATTAAATCCTGAGAAATGTATAATTGGGGTTTCATCTGGAAAGTTCTTGGGATACATAGTATCGAAGGAGGGAATACAAGTTGATCCAAAAAAGATCCAAGCAGTTCGTGACATGCCAACACCTGCAACGGTAAAAGAAGTACAAAAGCTAAATGGACTCTTGGCTTCACTTGGAAGATTTATTTCGCGAATGTCAGATAAGTGTAAGCATTTTTTCAACATACTTAAGAAGGGAGCAAAATTCAAGTGGACTGATGAATGTGAAAAAGATTTTCAAGGAATCAAAGAATACCTCGCAAATACATCTATACTACAGAAACCAGAGAAAAACGAAGAATTATTGGTATACCTCAAACAACTCCATATGCTCTAAGTGCGGTTCATTGCAGCAGACAGAGTAGAAAGGCCCATTTACTACATTAGTAAAATCTTTAATGCAGCAGAGAAGAATTATTCTAAAATGGAGAAGTTAATCTTAGCCCTGGTTTATGCATCATTCAAGTTACGAATATACTTTCAAGCACATGTGATAAAAGTGGTAACCAAAGTCCCAATTGAATCAATCATGAAGAACACAAAAAGGTTAGGAAGAATAGAAAGGTGGAATGCACAAGTAAACCATTACAAGATAAAATACGAAGTATTGTCATCGCAAAAATCACAAGTTGTCGCAGATTTTTTGGCAGAATTTCCTTTGGAAGAAGATGAAGTAGTAGAGGAAATGATGGATGTTGAAGAAGAATTTGGAAATCCAAAAGACTTGTTAACAGAACCATATAGATGGGAAATTCTAGTGGACGGATCATCCAATAGTGAGGGAAATGGAATTGGAGTCGTGTTTATTTCACTAGAAGGAGAAAGAACAAAGATTCTCATTCAGACTAGAATTTGCATCCACGAACAATGAAACAGAGTACGAAGTCAGTAGTACATGCATTAAAGATCACAATAGAAAAGAAGCTTGAAAGTATAAGGATAACAAGTGATTCGCAGTTAGTGATTTGTCAAATTAAAGGGAATATACCACAAATGAATCTTCTTTGAAGAAATACAAGAAACTCGTTGAGGAATTATCTGCGAAGATACCAAAATTAAAATGGAGACATATATCTAGAAAATATAACCGTCTACATGAGATGCTTTTGCATTTATTCCAAGCATGATGACAAATCCAAATATAAGAAATTCCAAATACATAAAATTCAACACCCATCAGTGGACAAAGAGAAAGAAATTGAGGAAGTCATTGCGATGGAAGTAGAAAGAGAGTTATCAAACAACATCGCAGATTGGAGAAAAGAAATTCATGCATATCTCGCAACAGGAGAGAAATATCCAGGAACATACTAGAAGCACATAAATTAAAGAGTCGTGCAACAAACTATGAGTTGCGAGAAGGAATTTTATATAGAAAATCTTTCAATGGACCACCTCTCAGGTGCTTAACTCGCGAAGAAGGAGAAAAAATATTGAAGATGTTACATGGAGGAGAAGTGGCAATCATAGTGGGGGAAGATCTCTAGCATATAGAGCAAAGATACAAGGATATTACTGGCCTTATATGCATACAGACGCAAAATTGTTCGTACGAAGATGCAAGGAATGTCAACGACATGGTAAAAGAATTCATGCACCAGGGGCCACATTAACTTCTTCAACAAGTTGCTGGCCTTTTGGTAAATGGGGGTTGGATATTGTTGGACCATTTATACCTGGATCTGGACAAAGGCGATACTTGATAGTTGCAACATATTATTTCACGAAGCTCGCATAAGTAAAAAATCGAGTACAGCATATTCGTGATAAAGATGTTTTTACATTCATATTTGAGAACCTCATTTGAAGGTACGGGGTTCCATCACAACTAGTATCTTATAATGGAAAACAATTTGAGGGGGAGAATATAGAGATGTTACTCAGTTATTTTAGGATAAAATGTGGGAAGTCAACCCCGTTATATCCACAAGCTAATGGACAAGCAGAAGCAACAAATAAAACAATCACAGATACAATCAAAAAGAAATTAGAAGGACATCTCAAAGGATGGTGCGAGCAAGTACCTAGCGCAGTTTGGGCATACAATACAACTAGAAGAGAAGCAACTAGAATGTCTCCTTATTGTCTAACATATGGAGTAGAAGTAGTATTACCCACAGAGGTTGTAATTCCGACAACAAAGAAATAAGCTTGGGAAAGAAATTTAAGTGCGGGAGTAATATTAAGTGAATTGGATGATTTGGAAGAAAAAAGAGAAAAGGTGTTGCACCATATGAAGATTTATCAGGAACGATTAGCTAGAGAATACAACAAGAGAGTCATTGAACGTGAATATAAACCAGGTGATTTGGTCATGCGAGAAACACCTCCATATCAAAAAGAAAATGGGGGAAAATTAGCACCAAAATGGGATGGACCATATGTTATTAAAGAAGTTGTAGGAAGCGGAGCTTATCGGCTGATGGATCCAGAAGGGAGAGACATGGGTTTGAGGCTTGGTAGACCTTGGAACAGACTATATTTGAAAAGGTATTATCCATAAAACTCATGAAATTTTTACGAATATTGTTTTCTCGCAGGAAATTGGGAAAAGTTACGAGTTTCAAAATTTATATTGCGATTAAACTTTCATTAATTTGCGAATAAAAGACCGCAATCTGTGATCAGCCTCCAAAAAAGAAAGAGAGCCGCAGAAAATTTTATAAAGGCAAACCTTTGTGGTGTACACCCTAGTTCGTGAAGCTATATTTCGTAAGAGGCAAAGTCCTAAAGTACGTCATTTAAGGGGGTACCTATAAACGTGGCTAAGGGTAACCGGAACACCACCAAGGACCCTTAGTACATGGTAAAATTTTAGGGGTACAACCCAATAATGGGGTACCTATCCGGGTTAGACACCTTGGATTCTCACCTAATCTAGCGACATTACGCAATATAAAATGCGGTGTAAGAGGATTTAGGTTGGGCGACTAAGGCATACTGTCTTTCCCAAGAAGTGCAGAAAACGATCAAGGCGCCGAGGTACACGGTTGAGTCAAGAGTGCCGGGTGAGGTTGAACCACATCTGCCATTTTTGACAAGTCTTGTCAAATGATGCACTTGGCCCAAAGATACCCCATAGGGTGCAACCTCGTAACTATAAGCCCTATAGGCAAAAAGGATAAGAGGTTGCGATCAAAAGCTGGTTGTTGGCATAACCGGATGGGAAGAGCTAACCTTGTATGGTCGATGTACGCTTCCTTGAAGGGGCAATCAGGGGGAAGATAAAGGGCAGCACCCTCCATTAGGGAGCTGATACGTGCTATAAGACGTAAATGTCACGAGGCTTCTTGTTTGCGAAAACATAAAGGCTTGTCATATTTGTGCAACAAATGAAGTTCTCTCCTTCTAGCATTCTAAAAAAAAAAAAAAAGAAATGGGTCAACATGAAAGAAGAAGAAAACATACAAAAATATTTAACTCACTTCTTGAAGAGGAAACAAAAAGAAGTTAAGATGAGATCAATGGGTTTTTGCAAAAGTGTAAGAATTTCATCGTCAATGTCATGGGGTTTATGTTGCGATGAAGAATAATGTCACGAGGTTGTATGTTCGCAAGAATGTTCAGACTTGTCATATTATCGCAAATACAAAAATTTACTACAAAAGAGGTGGCAAAATAAGACCTTTACTTAGGAAGGCATGATAAGACCACACAAATTAATGAAATTCATTGCATCAATATCATTGAAGAAATTTTATAAGAATATACATCAAGAAATTTTGAAGAGAAGACAGCTCTGCCAATATCATTGAAGAATTTTTACAAGAAGTCCTATCAAAGAAGACAACATCATTGAAGAATTTTAATGAAGACTTAACAAAAGATACGATTTTGATAGCAATCAAATACAGATAAGTTCATATTCGTAAAAGTTTACGAGAATTACATACTTCTTATACTTCTCCATATATTGAATATTTCTCCAAAAGATTGAATACTTCTTATAATTCTTCAAGAATATCTCATATTTATTATACTTCTTTAACGGATATTTCATTTGGTGAAGGTTAAATAATCATTATACTTCGTCATATGTTACGTAATTATTCACAGATTGAATACTTCTTATATCTCTTCATTTGGTGAATTGAGTACTTCTAATACTTCTTATATTTCTTCATTTGGTGAATTGAGTACTTCTAATACTTTTTATATCTCTTCATTTGGTGGATCGAGTACTTCTTATATCTCTTCATTTGATGGATTTGGTACTTCTAATACTTCTTCAAAAGTATTGTATATGTAGTATACTTATTAAGGATATTTCATATATTTTATTTTTATACTTAAAAGGGAGGATTTCTTATTTACAATCGTAACAAGTTGAAACTTCGTAAGATAAATTGAGGCAGATATTCTAATACTTCAAACAATGTTTAATCATTTAAAGAGAAATAATAGGGGGAAAAGGAGATACTAAGCTTTATCTGTGAGTTATATATTATTTCTCTTCATATGATCAAATGGGGCAAAATTTAATTAAAGAAAGGTTAAATTATCTTCGCAAAATATCGAAAAGAAAGGATAAATCATCTTCGCAAAATATCGGATGTACTTCTTAAAAAATAGAATTGTTCGCAAAAGAAAACCAACAGTAACTAAGGAAGGAATTCAAAATAAAGGAGGACAGGAGAGTCAATGATAAATTGAAAAAAGAATGTTATCATGCTTCATCAACACTCTGTCTTTGGATCTTTAAGATCAGTAGGGTCATTAGCAGACCTTCGACTTTTGCGAGATATCATCCTTTGAAGAATATGCAACAGGAACATCTCCTTGAGGAATAGATTCTTTCTCATCATAAAGATCTTCATCATCACTCTCATAATCGAAATCACTATCAGGCTCACGAGCAACTTCATCGTCAGATATCTTCAAAGGAGTAATTTTCACAGGAGGCAAGGCTCTTGATAAGAGAATGTTATTCGTAAAGACTTGAGCTTTCAGATGACTTTCACGAAGTATAGCTTTTTGATGATTGGTATCTTCGATATCTTTGGAATAAGCAAGATAGTTGAATCTCCGAGTAGCACGGTCACGAGAGTTGATTAAGCGGGTAGAAAGCAAAGCATTTTTCTTACGAAGCTCGGAACATGAGGCTTCTAATCCAGCTTTCGCATTACGAAGGTTGTTCTCAGATTCTGCAAATAAAACAAAATTCAAAGAATAAAATTTGCAAGTATAACGAAATTTAAAGATATACCAGAGGCAGTCAAATTTTAATGACTACCTTCTCTTTGCGAAGCAAGAGATTGAGTTAAAGATAGACAACAGTTCTTCATCTGATTCATCGCATTATCAAAACCATCACCAACTAATCCTTTAAGTCGAGATTGAAGCTTTTGATCTTTAGAAAGGAAAATGTTTTTATCCTTCGCAAGTTTGGCATTAAGACTTTTTAATGACGAATAATCTTCTTCAAGTTGATTCTTCTTAGCACTCAAGACTATATTCTTATTAATAAGGGAATTCTTCTCAATAACAAAAGAATTTCTTTCAAAGATCTGAAGACTTCTTTAATTCCGCAAGTTCACCTTTCAACAAAGAAAGAAGATTTTCTTGATCGCAACATTTATTCTGAAGAGTCTTTAATTCTTGCGAAGAAACAATCATTGTATTCAAAAATGAACATTTCTCTTCTGATAAGGTTTTGTTCTCTTCTAATAAGGTTTCTATTCTCAAATTAGCTTTAGTTAAGGAAGAAAAAAGTTGAGATATATCATCATTCAAAAAATTTCGATCATATATTAGTTGAGTATTCTCTTGAAAAAGAGCGTCAGAGTTGTCAAGAGCACACGAGTAAAGATTAGATAAATGGGAGAATTGGTTTGAGAGGCTTTCATGCTTGGTTAGATATTTTGTTGCATCTGATTCATGGTGAAGTACCAATCTTCTACATTTCTGGATGGATTCTATAAAGGGGAATGGGTTTTAATGGATGTTTCAAGCATATGAAGAATATAAGTAAATAAAAGGGAAAATATGAAGATAGTAATCATACCTTTCAATTCATCATTTCTTTTGCGAAGAATCACACAGTCGAGAGAATTATTCTGAAGATGATGATTTTCTTTACGGAGATCCTCGCATTCTGCTTGAGAAGATTTCAAAGATTGGCGAAGCAATTCAATTTCTTTTTCCAAGGATTGACGTGAAGAAGAAATGTCTGGATTGACGAAATTATTTAAAACTTCTCAAAACTCATATTGCGAACGAACATTAGTAGACTTCGCAGTATTGGTCAAAACCTCGGATAACATTCGGAAAGTTGAATAAATTCCATCTCGAATTTCCGAGGAAGAGGAGAAGAATTTGAAGGAATAAGAGCAAGCTGCAAATTGTTTGGAGAAATAGCACTCAAAGGATTTGGGGACAAGATAGGTTTTTCAAGAGAAGAAGTTGAAGAAATATTTTGCGAGGGTTGTTTTTCAAGAGAAGAAGTTGAAGAAATATTTTGTGAGGGTTGATCTTGAAGAAGTGTTGATAAATTGACATTGATGGGAGATTGAAAGGTAGGTAATGGAGTAGAGGTAGGAGTGTGTGAAGAATCATTTTCACGAGGAGGAGAAGAAAATTCCTTATCAACTTCAGGAAGGAAATCATCAATTGGAATTAATGGTGTGGGTTTAGTTATTCGAGATCTCTTACCAGGGTTTGGTTTTTTGCCAACCTGCGAATCAAAATGTAGATTAAAAACTGAGGCAACAATATATTGTTCAGGAAAGAAGGCAAAGTATTTTAACTACCTTTTGATTCTCAGATTTTCTTCTTCGTGGATTAGGGCTTGAATTTTTTAGTTGAGATTTCATCTGAGGAGTTATTTTGCTGAAATAAACCAAAATCAGATAACAAATTATACAGAAATTAAAGAGGAGAACAAATGAAATACGCAGAAGATAGAAGGAAATTACCTTGGAGAACTCATGAAGATATAGTAGAAGAAAAAAATTACAGAGAAAATAGTAATAGAGAGTATGAGCAGAAGATAAAATTGCGGAAATAAGAAGAAGAAAAGGAAGAGAATATAAAGGAGTTATATAAGGGAATAACTAGAAAAGAACGGTTACAAAAGACGTGTCCAAATTCTAAAAGACTAAGTAACGGTTATGTTCTCACGATCATTTCTTCTTCATAGAATTGACATGAGAAGAGGCAAGATGTAGGTACTGAATATCGCAAGATAATAGTTCACGAGTATCGTAATAAATAAAGGAGAAAAGAGTTATAAAATGATACGATGATAGAAGTAGCGCGGAGAAATATGAAGTTTTGCGAGGATGGAGTAATTTTGCGAGGATGAGTTGCGATACTTCGCAATTCATATACAGCTATATAAATTTTACTATAAATAGGAGTTCAAATGTAAAATTCGAGAGGTTCTTTTAGTGAGTGTTAGAAATTATCTTAGGAAAGAGAATAGAAAAAGTTGTAACTATTCTAGTTCCATTTTGATAATTCCATGTAATCAATTAAGAGAATTAATAAGAAAGTTATCATTCACCATCAAGAACTTCTTGAGTTTTTACTAATTCTATTGAGGGTGTAGTTGTAGATTATTTTGCAACTACAGAATGCAAAAGCATCTGCGAGTCGATTGTATTTCCTTGTGATATGCCTCCATTTTAGCTTTGGTATCTTCGCATATAATTCATCAACGAGTTTCTTGTATTTCTTCAAGGAAAACTCATTCGTGGTATATCATTAAATTACCAACTAGAATCACTTGTTATTCATAATTCTTTTCTATTGCGATCTTCAATGCATGAAAATTCCTCTGTTTCATTATTCGTAGATGCAAATTCCAATCTGAATGAAAATGTTTTTCTTTCTCCTTATGGTGAAATGAACACAACTCCTACTCCATTCCCCTCACGGTTGGATGATCCATCTACTAAAATTTCCCATCTATTTGGTTCTGTTAACAAATCTTTTGGATTCCCAAATTCTTCTTCAACATCCATCATCTCTTCTACTTTGCCTCGTTTTCTTCCAAAGGAAATTCTGCTAAAAAATCTGCGACAACTTGTGATTTTTGCGATGATAATACTTCGTACTTTATCTTGTAATGGTTTATTTGTGCATTCCACCTTTCTATTCTTCCTGATATTTTTGTGTTCTTCATATCTGACTCAATTGGAACTTTGGTAACCACTTTTATCACATGTGCTTGAAAGTATATTCGCAATTTGAATGACGCATAAACCAAAGCTAAAATTAACTTCTCCATTTTAGAATAATTCCTCTCTGCTGTATTAAAAGTTTTGTTGATGTAGTAAATGGGCCTTTCCACTCCTGCGTCCGTTCGCAACAAAACTGCACTTAAAGCGTATTGAGTTGTTGGGAGGTATACCAATAATTCTTCATCTTTCTCTGGTTTCTGTAATATGGATGTATTCGTGAGATACTCCTTGATCCCTTGAAAATATTTTTCACATTCATCAGTCCACCTGAATTATGCTCCCTTCTTAAGTATGTTGAAGAAATGTTTGCACTTATCTGACATTCGCGAAATAAACCTTCCAAGTGAAGCTAAGAGTCCATTCAGCTTTTGCACTTCTTTTACTGTTGGAGGTGTTGGCATGTCACGAATTGCTTGTACCTTTTCTGGATTAACTTGTATTCCCTCCTTTGATACTATGTATCCCAAGAATTTTCCTGACGCAACTCCAATTATACATTTTTCAGGATTTAATTTGATGTTGAATTTTCTCATTTGTTCAAATATTTCCTTCAAGTCCCTCACATGGTCTTTGGATTCTTTACTTTTTATCAACATATCGTCTACATATACCTCTAAGGTTTTATGTATCCACTTTGCGAACACCTTTTCAACCATTCGTTGATAAGTAGCACCTGCATTTCGTAAACCAAATGGCATCTTCACATAGCAATATAAACCTCTTGGAGCAAAAAATGCAGTATGTTCTTGGTCTTCTTCTGCGAGTGATATTTGATTGTACCCTTTATATCCATCAAGTGAAGTAACTCTGTCATTTCCTGCAGATGATTCCACCATTTGTGGTATATCTGGCAATGGAAAACTATCTTTTGGACAGGCTTTGTTTAGATCAGTGAAATCTATGCAAATCCTTATCCCTTTATTCTTCTTCGGAATAATGACCATATTCGCAATCCATTCTGGATATTTTGCTTCTCTTATGATTCCCGCATCCAACATCTTTTGCAATTCTTCTTCTATTTGTGTATGGTAATTTTGCGAAATCTTTCTAATTCTTTGCTTAAATGGTCTCACACTTTTATCTATGTTCAATCTATGACACGCCACTGATGGATCAATTCCTGGTATTTCATCTACACCTCCTGCGAATATATCTTTGTATTCTCGTAAAAGATCAATAGTTCTTTTTTCTTCTTCTTCGTCCATCTTAGTTCCAATTCGCAAGATTAAAGGCTCCTCTTTACTTCCAATATTTATTTATTTGGTTGGTTCTGCTGCGACATAACTAGAACTTTTCTCTCCCATAGGTGTTGGCTCTTTGATTACTTTCATTGGCTCTCCTTCTTTTTCTGGGATCTCACTTGGTATTCCTCTTCCTTCTTTTGCTCTTATTGTGTACACCCTGAACTCTTCTTCCTTTTTTGCTTCCCTCGCAAGTTTTCTGCGGAACTGTTTCTTTCTGTCTCTTCCTCCACACTGTTTTACTTCAGTTTGATAACAAAATTTTGCACTATCAAGATCTCCTTTTATCTCTTGTATTCCGCTTGGTGTAGGAAACTTAATTGATTGATGTAATGTTGAAACAACAGCTTTAATCTCATGAATCCATGGTCTTCCTATCAGCATATTATATGGAGATTCCATATCTATTACACATAAAACTATGTGTGTTTCAATTTCTCCCAGCGATACTCGTAACATTATTTCCCCTTTGGATTTTGTTGCATATTTTCCCAATCCATGGATAAGATATTCTGAATTTGTAATTTCTTTATCTTTGATCCCCATCCCCTTAAGTGCATGATAGAATATAATATCAACAGAACTCCCTGTATCAATCAAAACTCGGTTTAATTTCCATTTTTCTATAGATTTTGTAGCTTTCTTCTCTTCTCGCATGATCGGGATTGTGACTACTAATGGTGAAGTGTGGTTCAAGTCTTCATTTGGAATTTCTGCTACTGAAAATGTGATTTTATTCTTTTCCCATTCTTTCAAAGTTGTTATCTTCTCCACCTCCATAATCTTTCTTCCTCTACAATCTCGTTTGTGTATCTTTCCCTTTATGTTGTTATGAAATTCATCAATCATTGTCTTTGTGATCATATTACATTCTTCTTTTTTACAATCTTCATCTGCTGATTCCATTTGATCTTCAAATTTCCAAAATTCCTTCAAATTTCTGCTATGATGATGAATTTGTAACCTACAACTACACCCTCAGTAGAATTTGTAAAACTTAAGAAGTTCTTGATGATGAATGACAATTTTCTTATTAATTCTCTCAATTGATTACAAAGAAGTATCTAAATGGAACTAGAATAGTTACAACTTTCTCTATTCTCTTTCCTAAGATATTTTCTAACACTCATTAAAAGAACCTCTCTAATTTTACATTTGAACTCCTATTTATAGTAAAATTTGTACAACTGTATATGCGTTGCGAAGTATCGCAACATATCTTCGCAAGATTATTTTATGCTCGCAAACTTTTCATTCTTCTCCCGTGTTTCTTCCATCATCGTGTTATTTCTTGACACTTCCTCTTATAGTCGTTGTTATATTCGCAACCCAAACTCTTGCGATATTCGGTACCTACAGTTACCACCTCCTCCCATTTACTCACCCATTTTTTTGTTTCTTAATGAGACCAGAGTACGTTTCACTTCGACTTGTATAAATAGGTCTTACATATTTCAACCGAACAACAGGTTCAGTCAGGAACATATACCACTCAGAAAACGTTTGCTAGCTTTCCATCTGTTAGCTTCCCACTTTCTGATACAAGTCGTAACACAACTACTATTCCAGAATCAACTATTCTGGTCTCATCACTTTCCTTGCTTCCCTCCCCAAAACCAACCCATTATCTTTCAGTTTGTGACCGAAGCAAGTCTGGAACGGTCATTTCTTGGTTTAGGCCGGAGTTGTACAAATTGATCTCTCGAATCTAAAAGTACTCCCTTGCAGTACATTGTTTAGGGTTTAAATCCGTTTCTCACCCGCACACCCGAAATTAACGAAATCAGCAGAAACCATTTTCACCCACAAACACCAACATTTCATAAAGACAAACCAAGCATTACAATTTCTTTCCAAACAATGGAAAGATTAAAAGAAATAACAGAACTCTAGTAATTCAAAGTTAAACAATGCACTCCTTTCCAAGCAATGGAAATATTATAAGAATCAACATAACTATCGGAATTTAAATTAAACAATGCATGGAAAGCTTAACCAGACGATGCATGAGTTTGATAAACGTAAACTTTTGTAAAAGAAAACAACAATGGTCACAAAAGAGTTAAATGTAGATTCCCACCTATTTTGATGACAAGCCACGCCTACCTCATGATCCACGATCACTTGCTCGTCCTTTGAATCGATCGTTGTTAATAAAGTCTAACTGCAATTGCAGCTTTAAGCTTTTCACTGCAAACACTAACTATAATCCTACAACTACCATCTGAGTTACACCTTTGCTGCCCACAAACCCTCAAATACACAAACAACAACATCAGCAACACCTTCCTTAGACTCAATTCATTCAAGACAACCTACCATTCATATAATATCTTCAATCCATAACACCATTAGTTCAATTCCTCCGCTGACAGTTCTCTGGCATTCTCATTATCATTAACTCTACCAGAATCACAACTAATATCACCATCCATATACATACTCACAGTACTTCTTGGCCATGAGATTTCAACTTCATCTCATAAACTAACACCAACACCTTCAGCATACTCAATACTTCTAGCTCCTCATTTCCTCCACCAACAGTTTCATTTAATTCAATCCCTTTCTCCAGACTCACCATGAACTCCAACACCACTCTTTTGATTCAAAACACAATACAACTTCAACACTTCTCAACTTAAATTCCCAGGAAATCAAATTCAAGTTCTTCTTCACCTGATTCAATTCATCAACTTGTCCTTAGACTAACAACTACTCCCCAATCTCCATCAACATCTTTGATTCTCAGAAATCCTATAACAAATTATAAATCCTTTATTTTATAATTCTGAGTTCAAAACATAATTCTAACTTCTCATATCAACCATACCCAGCCTTTAGTTTCTCCTTAATCAACTCTACTCTTATTTTCCAATGAATTCAGAAACCCTAGTTCTAATTTGGGAAAGAACATGAGGAACTGAAATCGAAATTAAACTCATGCAAACATTACTACTTCATACCTGATTAAGACCCATCTCAAATCTCCCCTTTGAAACCTCAATTTCAACTCCAAATTCTTCTTCAAATTTCTTCAAGAAACCCTAACTTTAACTTCTTCAATTCTTCATCAAAACCACTATCATACATAATTAATCAACAACCCTTTTTACACTGCATCCATCATCAACTCAGTTTACATCTCCATCCGCCACAAACCCTAACTTCAGATTATAACAACATCATCTCCTTATTTTCCCTAACTCAATAAACATCAACATCACGACCACATTCCCCTAAGTTTTCTGATCTCAAAATCATATAATCTTCCCACGAAATCACGAGCTGAGAAGAACATGAGAAGGGAAGAAGGAATAAAAGGAAAGAAAACGAAAAAAGAAGAATAAATTTCTTCTCGATCGATTTTGGAGATAAGGTCAATCAAAATGTTAAGGGCACCCGAGAAACAAATAGGGGTAGCCAGGTCGGTTCGAGTGTAAAAAGACTAATTTGCACTCCTTACTAATCTGATAAATTCTTCTCCGTCCGGTATTTGAATGAAACGTTCGAGTAGTCCATTCCACGTAATGTTCTGAGACCTATCCAATGGTACTTATTTCATATCTAGATCGTTGTTAGATTAATTCCTATTAATTAACGTTCGTGTTAAACTAATCGAGTCATAAGAGGCTAAAACGTCTCTTGATCACCTCTTGATCATTATTATACCGGTCAAATATCATTGACGAGCTTGAGGTTCCTTACATGCAACTTTCCAGGTAGTGTCATTGGTAGGTTATTTCAAACAGTAAGTCCCTATGTATTTTTTTATTTTTTTGGGTTGGGTGTCCACTGAGCTCTGTAAGTGAGAACTCTTAACACTATATAAAATTTCTCGTCCTCACCTTTGGTTTTTGGATAGGATATGATATGATTGTTTGTCTTATTTGGAACACAAGATTCTTTATCATTATCAATAGATATATTTTTGGAGAAAAGTTCCAATGGTGAGTATTAATATTAGTGAATTCAAATATGATTTATTTTATTTCATTAATTTCGAATTAAAACACAAAATATTACATTGATCCCGTATAATCAATGATTCTAAGCCTAACTCACTTTTGCAGGCAACACAGATGCACTGAGCACGTGCAATAAGCCTTTAAAACGGTAGGTTTATGTGTCGGCCGAGTGGTGTCTTAGGAGGGTTTACAAGAGGTATACCCACAAAACCAGTAAAGAGGGCGTAGTTACATTACGGTGTGCGCCTATACAACCTCCTTGGATTGTACTCGTCGAAGGTGTCCTTCATAAGTGAAAAAATGGGGGTATAACAACCACACCCAATATTTCGTTCGGCAATCTGAATGAACTTGTTAGAGTATTGTTCGGCCGAACTCGCAAGAGTAGCTATCCCAAGCTTGTTTGTCAAGTTTATGTGCAAAAACTATAAGTCTTGATTTCTAGTCTACTTATTGCTATGTCTTGGATTAGGATAGAATGTGTAGTTGAGCTTTAGACTTTACGGCGTTCTTCAATTGAATATGAAGAATTACTAAGGGGAGCTTGTGGAACTTCATCAACAAAAGGTATGTGGATACTTGAACTCATCTATCACTCAGAAGTCTATTGTTTTTCTATCTCCTATTGAGACAAAAGTCGTATAGCTATATATACTTTACTTTATACACATTTTATATTTCGAGTTGAGTTTATCTCGCTTACATATTTATCAAAATATGTGTTGGTAAGCTTTCGCTTTAACCAAGTTCATATTTTATTCTTGACGAAAGCCAAAGATGATCATGTGAAAATCGCCTGGTAATATCTTATATGATTTGTGTGAGACAGTCATTTGGTGTAGACTCTAAATGTTTCGTATTGATTTTTTGATCATTTGAAAATTGCTTTGAAGCTAATACTTGGTGTGAGACAGCTATTCCAGTCTTTTAAGAATGTTTCAATGATTAAAATGGGAGTTTAGAACAACTAACCATTGATTGGATATAGCACAATATGCGTAATTGTATGCTAACTGTTACAAGTTATTCCATGTCCGGGAACTTAGTATAATACCCCGTATGCGTACTTGTTTATCAGTTGAAGTCCGGGAACTTAGTATGCATACCAGTATGCGTACTGGCGTAACAGTTCAAGTCCAGGAATTTAGTATGCATACCCGTTTGCATACTAATTCAACTGAGTTCTGTCATGAACGACAGTATGCGACCCATTCGCATACTGGCGGACATACCAAGTCCAGAACTCTAAGTATGCGTACCCGTTTGCATACTTGAGTGGGTTAAGTTCTAAAATCGGTTATTCATGAACAAATACATTCATATAATAAGGAATGCAATCTTTGCAAACCGTGGCTAAAATGTTCTTGAATCGATTCGAATGAATCAAAACCGATTTTGCTTCAGTTGTGTCTTGTATACTTCTATGAGAATATAAATAATTGAAAAACTCTATTACTAGTTTCATTTGAGTCATTTGAACTAGTTATGATTAAGATGAACAAGGTTGATATGAAAGTGTTCATATGGATAACTTCGGTTAACTATTGTTGAGCCAACTAAGTGTACAGTTCAGGAACGGTTATCCAAATCTAAATGAAGGTAAATTTCATTTGTGTGTAACAAGATAAGTCAATCTAACAGTTGAAAGATATTAGCTTGAATCTAATCAGATTTTCATCTAACGGTGAATATTGAATACTTTGTTACCAAGGTAACATTGATTGAAAAACCTAATTTGAAGACTATATAAGGGACAACTCTAGAAATTGGGAAACCTAATCCCCACACCTCATGTGTGATACTAGTTGCGACTAGAGTCGATTCTCATTTAACCTAGGTTTTTCTAAAACCATTATAAGTTAACAACTTAAAAACTTTCGAAGCCAGACCCAACTATTTTCTCTGTAGTTGCGTGTTCTGATCTTATTTTGTTCTATCATATTGAGTATTATCTTTTCTAAGTTGCTCGAGATTTAATCTCCGATAGGTAAGATAAAAAGTAGTCACAATCATCTTCGTCTCATCGTTTGTGATTCCATAATATCTTGTTTCACTACCATACGATTAAGTTATTCTGAGGTGATTGATATTAGGCTGTTATTCGGGAATATAAGTCTGGTGTATCAATTGGTTCCTGTTCACCTTGATTTATCAAAAGATGGAACAAAAACTCATAGGTATTTTTTTCGGAAACATATTTATCTATTCAATAGACTTTTTTTTTTTCAGGATTAAGATTGGTTTTTTAGAGGACTCAGTTGAGCTTTGCAACTCGACGACCGAATCGGAGAATTCTATTTTTTCAGTTTTTCATTTTTTTCATTTTTCAGAGTTTCTTCATCATTAATTCAGGTACGAATTGAAGCTTGGATTGATTTTTAGATCTACAAGTGTTGTTTCTTACATCATATATGGATTTTAGCATTTAAATCTGACGAAAAAATGTCAGAAACTTCCAAATCTCAATCAGATGCTGATAGAAATATCAGATCTGAAAACACTTTTGTTTCAAGTAATTCTTCGAAAACTGTTTATATTTCTGATAAATTGATTGATGAGAGTTTGAACGAATGGAGGTTTAGTTTGATAGGTCGCTTGGATCTAGTAAAGTTGAAATTATCCGTGGCTGAATCAAGTTTAAGAAGTCAATGGAAACTCAAGGGTAATTGTCAGTTTATTCCGATTGGTAAAGGCTTTTTCATTATTAATCTTGACAGTGGAGAAGATATGAAGTTAATATATAAAGGTTTCTGGGAGGTTGAAACTCAAATTATTCGTCTCAGGTACTGGGAAAGGGAATTTAAACCAGAATTACAGAAAACTACTAGTGCTTTTGTATGGGTGATATTTCCAATATTATGTATTGAATAATGGAAGGAAGATATACTTATGACAATGGGAAGTGCAATTGGTAGACCAATTCGAATTGATGATGCCACTTGGAAGAAAGAATTTGGTTTTATGATAGTATTCTAGTTGAGATAGATCTGGCAAAGGCTATCCCAAAACATGATCAAGTTTTTTCTATAATTATTGCAAAACCAATTAAAAGTAAAGTAACTAAACGAATTCCTACTATTACTACTAGAAAAGAAGCAAATAATTTAGTAAAAATGTTGTTCTGAAGTGGGGAGTTCTAGTCCCATAACCCTTAATCTCAATGAAAGTTGTCTACTGGAATGTCAGAGTCCTGAGAAGAATTCAAGCCAAAGACAAATTAAGAAGTTTAGTACAACAATTTAGTCCTTCATTATTGTTGATAGCTGAAGCAAAATTCAAAGCTTCTAGCAGTATTATTAAGCAGTTATATTTACATGTTATGAGTATAAGATGATAATCCACAATGAAAAAGGGAATTTAAAAGGAAACATATGGTTATTTTAGCATACTTCAGTTACTGCTCCTTCTTTGATTTTAATTTCTAAACAATGTATTATTACGTTCAAGTTGGTGAGGTTTTAGTTACAGGTGTACATGTTGAATGTCTTACTATAGACAAAATAATTTTATGGTATTAACTTTTAAATATCAATGAAATGAAGTTACCATGGTTGGTGATAGGGGATTTCAATGTGGTGCTCACTTGTGAAGAGAAAAAAGAGGGTAGAACTCCTCTTAGAATTGCAATGCAAGAATTTAGGGATTGTATATAATCATGTAACTTGATTCAAGCTCCAATATAAGGTATCAAATTTTCTTAGTGTAACAATAGGGTGGGCAAGAGAAGAATCCTCTGTGATTTGGACAACACATTTTATAATCCTGCATGGTTGGAGAAATTTGAAGGTTGGTGTTATAAATTTGGAGTTAGGGGTACATCAGATCATGGTGCTTTATTAAGTGGAGTTATTAATACTTCAAGTCCAACCAACATAACTTTTAAGTACCAATCAGTGTGGACTTCTCATCATGGTTTTCTTAAGTTAATTCAAGACTCTTGGCTTCAAAATTGTGATGGTAATCCTTCTTTCTGTTTTATGTATAAGCTGAAAATATTGAAAAATATTCATAAACAACGGAATTGGGAGGTGTTTGGTGACTTGAAACTTAAAGTGAAGAACACTGAGAAAGATGTACTTATTGCTTCTTTAGATTCTGATGCTGAGCCAGAAAACATAAAATTACTTGACAAACTAGTCACAGCAAGGGGTAAACATGAAATTGCTTCTCAACAATACAATGAACTGATGAGAGCTAAGTCTAGAGTCAAATGGGTCAAAGAAGGGGCAGCTAATACAACTTTCTTTCATACTTCAATGAGAATGAGAAGGAGTTTTAATCATATTTCAGAATTGGAAAATGAGGATGGAAATATCATAATTGATCAAGGTCAAATTATTGATGTGCTTGTCAATCATTTTAAAAAGAAATTTGAAGATCAGAATATATCATTTGTGGAAGATCTTTTTTAAGCTATACTCAGAATTTTGAATGAAGAAGATAATTTGTTTCTTGATACTATTCCTTCTCAAGATCAGATCAAACGTGCTATTTTTGGAATGGATGCAAATAGTGAACCAGGGCCTGATGGTTTTCCAGGTTGTTTTTACATATTTGCTTGGAGTGTGATTGGAGCTGAGTTAGTAGAATCAATCCAGTTTTGTTGGTGCAATAGATATATACCCAAAGGATTTAATTCAAACTTTCTATTTTTACTGCCTAAAGTTCAAGGAGCCAAGAAAGCAGCACAGTTCAGACCAATTGGATTGGCAAATTTCAACTTCAAAATTCTTATAAGAATAATAACTACTAGAATTAGTACTTTGATTGGGAGACTAATTTATGCACAATAAGGTGCCTCCATCAAGGGAAGAAATATACATGAGAAGATTGTTTTGGCATGAATTAGTGAATGAGTTTGGAATAAAAAGAAGGGGAGGTAATGTTGGTCTTAAAATTGACATCACTCAAGACTATGACTCTTTAAGCTGGGATTTTCTTTTTGAAGTGCTAAGAAGATTTGGTTTTTCTGAAGCTGGAATTCAGTGGTTATGGAAGATATTTAAATCATCTAGAATTTCTATCCTTGTAAATGAAGGTCCTTGTGGATTTTTTGAAGTTGGTAGCGGTTTGAGACACGGTGATCCATTATCACCAATTTTGTTTGTCCTAGCTGAGGAATTCTTGAGTAAAAATATGACTAAACTTGTGCAAATGGTTAAAATCCAAGCCATGGTATGTAGAGGAGGATGCCAGCCAACACACTTAATTTTTGCTGATGATATTTTCATATTCTTCAATGGAAATAAGAAAAAATTGAGAAATTTGATGGATCTTTTGATGCAATATCAAATGTCTTCTAGTCAAATGGTGAATAAAGCTAAGAGTAAGTGCTTTGTTGGTGGTGTTTCATAAGCTAGGAAAACTAAAATTGCTGCATATTTATGGATGGAGCTGTCAAACTTCCCTGATACATATTTGGGTGTGATTTTAAATCCAGGGAGAGTCAAGACAAATCAAGTTTGGGGGATAGTTGAACTGATGCAAAAAAAGTTGGCTGGCATGGTTGGAAAGATTTTGTCTTTTGCTGCAAGTCTAACTCTTGTTAAATTTGTATTATGTAGCATGCCAATTTATATTATGTCTGTATACAAATGTCCTAAGGTTGTTATTCTAGATTGTGAAAGAATCATAAGGAATTTGTTATGTTCTGGAGATCTAGTTGTGAAAAAACTAGTAACAGTTAAGTGGGATGAAGTAAATGCTCCAGTTGAACTTGGCCAAAGCAAAAACTTACCAACACATATTTCGAAAAATAGATAGGCAAGATAAACTCGGCTCGAAATAGCAAATGTGTATAATCAAAGTCTATATAGAAAAACGACTTTTGTCTAAAGATAGGAGATAGAGTAAATAGACTTTTGAGTGATAGATAAGTTCAAGTCTGCACATACCTTTTAGTAGATGAAGTTCCGCCAGTTCCTTGAGTAGTTCTTCATATTGTATGATGGTCACCATGGAGTTATTGAGCTCAACTACACTTTCTATCCTAGTCCGAGACATTATCTATAGTAGACTAGAAATCAAGACTTATAGTTTTGATCACTAATATTGAAAAACATGCTTGAGATAGCAACGCATGCGAGTTCGACCGAGCAGTGCTCTAACAATCTCCCCCTTTGTCAATTTTAATGACAAAATTATCAATACATATGGAATACAAAAATAAGTAAATAAACTTTTGTAGCTCCTATTCCACATGCCTAATCTTCAACATTACTCGAAATCTTCGTCACTTCCAAGTACTCCAATGATCCCAAAGGTTGTAAGTTCAGCATCATCATTGTTGAAAATCCATAGCTATAACAATGAGAAAACAAGTATTCTCAATCATTGTTATACAGTGTCATAGTATCATTATGCAGCATCAAAGTTCAATTGTATCACAACTTCGAAAACAATACTATGGTGATAAGTATTACTCCCCCTTAGTCAATACTCCATCTCACATGGAAACCGCTCCCCCTTACATAATGATACGAAAACCATATGTATTTGTAGTGTGAACTACATATTAATTCTCCCATTTTTTGTCAATAAAATTGGCAAAGGTACGAAAACGAGATCCTAATGAAATTTCCAAAAGAGACATTTCATGACCAAAAGAAAGCATATATCAACTTGTTTAGATGCAATCATATAGCCGAAGCTAAATGCATTCATCAAGGACTTTGTAAAGATACAAAATAACCCCTATAATATTCCACAGCCGCACTCCCCACAAAGATTTGGCAATTAAGCACAAGTTCAATTAAGAACTCTCCCCCATAAAATGTCATTCCCGAAAGAACAACAAGAGCGACCTTAATTTCAAAAGAAGAGAAGGATTTATTTGAACATAACAAATTGCATACGAATATGAATTTGAATCCAAAATACACAATTAAATTAACCACGAAAGGAGATAAATTTAATTGGTCATGATCGACATAAGAGAACTTACGGAGCAACAACTAAATTGACCACATGAGTATGACCAATTCAATTGTTCATGCTCGATCTTAAGGATCCTTACAGAGCAACAACTAAGTTAATCATAAAAGAATAATCAAATCAATTGTTTATGCTCAAACACAAGAAACCTTACGGAGTAACACAGTATATAACCATAAAAATATGGATCAGGGAATATCAATATTGCAGAATAAACAAGGATTCATTTTATTTTCCATCACTATTCGCACAATGACATACAAAAGATTTTAACCTATCTTCCATCAATAATTGACATAATAGGCTTAACTTTTGTAATATCAAAAGCTCATTCATTATTTTATCAATACATGCATATTGACATATGAAAGACTTAAATTTTGACAAGGTATGGGACAAACATTGTTCACAGACGAAAACGCATATATCCCATAACACACTGCAATATATAAAACCATAAATATTAATACTGCAAAAATCATCTTCCAAACAGTCTTAGTTGGCTAAACAATACTTGTCGTCTAGCCGAGTTGCCACGTGAGTAAGCTTCAAAAAATTCTTGGGCCTCCTTTGTATCCCATGGTGATTGTCCGGGAACTTCGGTAGGGGGAAGGTCAAAAGATAATTGCTTCCAAAATGGATCAATAACACCAATAGGTATCACTTCTTCATACTTCACAAGAATATGTCGACACGGAATCCCCAAAGAAGACATGTCGGGACAAATACACACATCACCCGGTTTTCCGTAATTTTTCTCATATTGCATTTGTCTCATCATATGTTTTATTGCCCATTTGGAGACGTTGAACTCTATTCCTTGGAGAAACTTAGTATGTTTAAGAAATGGTGTCATCCTATCCATTGTGCTTTTCTCAAAAGCCTTCTTGATCCTATCGATATCAGCCTTAAAGTGTTGCTTCATTTCCTCGGTGACCGTAACCACGTTTCCTTGCCCGGACTGGATGAGATCTTTGAATCTCCCATGAGAGGACTCCGCTATACTAGTTGCTTCATTCCCGTAATGTCTATAACAATTTATCCACGCACGCACAAATTTTTCCTTGAACTTATCCAACCAATTAACCCGACAATATGAGACGGCACTTGGATACACTTCGTTATATTTGGCAATAAACATGTTCAATCTATTTTCATACATGTCCTCGGTAAGAGACCAATAAAATTTCTCCCAATCCTTTATAAATTCCAACCACCTTTTATGATTTTCATTGTGTTCTTTGTCAACTCGCTCTTTAATCTTTCCTATTTCATTTTCTTCTTCTTCGGGTGATAGTTTCTCTTTGCGAACATCTTCCTCAAGTTCAGCAACCATTCTTTTCTTAATATCAGCCTTTGAGGGTTCAAACAAATCATGACAATATGTTTTCACATTTTCACCTATATGATATGTACATAGAAAATTTTGTGCATCCGGATATACGTCGTATATGGAATTCATTAGTGCGTCAAATTGATCGGTTATGATGACCTTCGGACCACGATTTTCCGGGAACAATAATTTCAATTGTCTCAATGCCCAATGATAATTGTAATCCCTCTCGTTTTCCATTAAACACCAAGCCAATGTGAATGTTACCTTGTCCGATATTTGCCCCACGATGTTGAACAACGTCATGTTGTATTTGTTTGTCTTGTACGTGCAGTCCATCATAAGAACATCACAACACGTATGTGCCAATTGTGAAAGCAAGGGATGCGAAATGAATATTTGAAGCGGCTTCTCGTCCGGACCTCTTTTAATGATTCACGTGTAGTTGTGATCCCAAACTATCTTCTCAAATTCTTGCATAACACTTCTCCCTTCCCATTCCAACCTTCTAATGGTTGCTTGTGCGCTATAAATTGTACTGACTGAAGAAACGTTAGTCTTATCTTTTTCTTTGAAGGTTCTGAGAATCACTCTTGGTTTGATACATGCTTTGGTCATCATCTTGACATCCTCGAATTGATCAGGTTTTAGCTTCGCAACTAGGGAGTGACCTTCAAAAAATTTCGGATCGGGGTGGTTGTGACGGCCAAACCACACCTTACATTCCCATTCTTTTTCTTCTTCTTTATCTCCTCTTAGATAGAATACAAGCTTAAAGGGGAAGTCATCCTTCCTCGTAACTATCTTGTATACCCTATTAGTCTTCTTTTCATATACATAACCCTTTCTCTTATGGATATTCTCCTTGTATTTTCCGCTTCTCTCACAAACCATCTCAAAACGAACATCTGAATGTTGACTATTCCTCACTAAGACACACATGTTCTTAAGCTCCGTCGCTTTTTCCCAAGAAATTACTTCCTTTTCATCTTTTATTCCCTACATAAGGAAAATAATGGGAGATTACAAGCAAATCCCAATGTTAAATTGTAAAAACTAGGTGAAAGCCTTGTTTGGTAACATACCCGAGGTATTTTATAGTATTCCTACGTATCCCGATGGAGCGGTTTGGATTTTGGTTGATCGTTGTATGTCACAATCTAAGGAATGAATGAAAATAAAATTGGATTAGATAAAACCGGAATTATCGATAAGTAAATTAAACTGCCGGTATTGAAAACCGGCATATATGGTAATTGATATTCCATGCCAGTATTAAAACCGTCATTTATAGAAATTCAGTTACTATTCCGGGAAATAGTACCGGCATAGTTAGATCAAAAAAGGAAATGCCGGTATTTAAGTTCAAAATACCATTTGTTTCTGTATGTTTTGCATTTTAAACCGGCATCCTCGACATTCAAGGATCTATGACGGTATCATAAACCGGCATGGTTTGTCATGTATGCTTAGTGCCGGTTTGAATATTCCATAGAATATTCGGTGGTAGGTAAAAAGTATAAATTCAAACCGGCATGCAATCTTGGTTTGAATACTACGCCGGTATGTTCTTGAACAGTTGGGGATATTGTAAACCGGCATTCAAATTTGTATGAATACAATGCCGGTTATAGAGGTTCCGTCATTGTATTCATATAACGAGCATGACGGTTTTTAGTTTTTTCGGACAGAAATGGCGGTTTCGAAAAAAAAAACAAATTTTCGACCTCTTTGAAGCATTACCTGTGTGTTGGGGCTGCTTGTATGCTGAACATGTTTACTTTCTTGAGTTGGTTCTTCACAAAACTCCTCATGGTCACGAAAATCATGATCCAAGGGTGTTGGTTTATCATATAACTCCAATTGGGAGTTGTTATCATTAACTGAAGATTGAAGATATGATTGTTGTTGTAGTTGAGCCAAGGATTCAAGAAATTTAAAGTCTCTCATCAAATTCATCTTCCATTTCCAAAAAAAAAATTCTACTCTAAATTTTTTTCCCTCCTTCTACCCACAAAAATTTCAAATAAACTCAAAAACACTAATTATATCCCCAAAATCATTAAGATTTTACTAATCTTAATTAGTAACTAATCCTAATTAGGGAGGGTTAGATTAGGAATTAATAAATTATTTACATAAAGGGTAACCCAGCTAGGATATTTGGATCCCTATTTTTTCATTTAGTCATATCCCCCAATTATAAGTCATATCCCCCAATTGGGGGTTCCAAATAAACCTAAAAACATGAATATGAATATGTTGGACATAGCTATGTGTAATCACAATAATGACTATTCTAAACTCTAGGTATTCTTCTTAAAAACACAAGAATTAAATTCTCATCAGAAATATTCCTAGACAAAATAAGATCAACAAGCTAAAAACAAAGACAGTTTCCCAAAATATCAAAGCCGAACACGAATTGAAATCACATAGACGTTACGGAATCCTCACGAGCCTTGAGGTCTTTGAAGAATTATTTATCGTCCCCGAAATCCTTGTCTTCAACAACCATTGGGACATAAGGTTCATGAAGATAGGAGTTAATATCAATAAACTTTCTTGACTGATGTCGAACCAGGGCCTTCTGAATCTCATGAGTCTTAAACACAAAAGCCTTTATTTGTTGAATCTCCTTTTGCATCTCCTTTAACACTTCAAGAACATCAAAAAACTTATGAGAATTTGAAGGAACGGCTCTAGGCTTCTTCACATTCCTTCTTTTTCTTTTCAATGTCGGAGCTAACAGAGATTTCTCTTTTTCCTTCATGATTGATGGGTTGACAATCATATTAACATCTTTTCCATCAGAAGATATGACACTTGGAGTATCCATAACGTATGGGATTGTGAGAGGAAATCACAATCTCAAAAAGTGGTCATAAGATAAAAGAGGTTACCAGGAAGGGAAAACGGAATGTAGGGTTAACCTTTGACAGGTTCGTGCACGCACAATTCTGAACCCTAAAGAGAGTAAAATTGTCGAGAATAACCCTCCTTTATTGATAGACAGGGAAAAACAAAAACTAAGAAAAGAAGAGCAACCTTTTCCTAAAGCCTGAGAGGTACATAATCTTATCTCTTTTGATCAGGCACATAAGACAAGATTTACAAAACAACACAATCAAGTTGTGTTGTGGTGAAAAACAATTTGTCCACCATGTTCCTCTTGAGAGGAATCCATGGACCTCTATCTATCAAAACGATTTGACCATACATCCTTCTCTAATGGTCTTATTTTATCCTTGGAAACTAACTTTTTAGACGAAGATAAAATCTTTCATACCTCAACGGTCTTCTGAGCTAGTTTAAGCTTACTTGCTAATTGATTTTCTCTTCGTTGAAGTTTGTTGACATGCCTCAATTTGTGTTTGTACTTGTAACACTTTGATAGTTCATGACCCTTTAGAGAACAGTATGAGCACGTCAAAGTTGGATAAAATTTAGGCATCTGAGATGTGCAAATAGTAAGATGCATAGTGGAACCTGAAACGTTACATATAGAGTTTCCAAAGAAGGGGTCAATTTTTTCTTCCAGATTGGTTGAGTTTTCTTCTGAAAGAATATCAAGATTGATGTATGTATTGCTACAATTATCAAAATCAATATTTTTACCAAGAAGTGCAACACTTGATTTCTCGTCTTCATTAGAATCATAGATGTCAGACATTTCATCAAGAGTTGCTGCAAGACCTTTGTTCCCAGTGTATTTCTTTCGATTTGGATACTCATTTTCAAAATGACCAAACCCTTTACACTTAAAGCACTAAGGAATATCCTCGTCATCAGTTTCATCAATATCCCTATTTCTAGGAGGAATACGATTATGAGGTTTGACTGATGCTTTAGGCTTATCTTTGTAGAACCATTTACTTCTTTTCAATAGAAGATCCCTAAACTGTCTTGTGATCATCGAGACTGATTTGTCAAGATCTTCATCTGATGAATCATTCCCAGAGTTATTGTCTTTAGAGATATACACTTTTTTACATTTATCAAGTAATTTAGTGTTTTTTAGTGCTTTGAACACAACATCCTTAGATTTGGATGAATGTCCATGATCAAATATCTTAAGCTTCCCAACCAGCATATTTTTGGAGAGATTATCAAGGTTATTTCCCCCAATGATGGCATGCTTCTTTGAGTCGTATCTAGATGGAAGCGATCTTAGAATTTTCATCACAATGTCCTTTTCAGGAATAGTCTTACCCAATGCAAAAGATACATTAACAATTTCAGACACTTTGTGATTAAACTCATCAAATGAATTTTCATCTGCCATATGAAGGTTTTCCCAATCGGAATTAAGGTTTTGAATACTAGCTTCCTTTTCACTGGTATTACCGCCGAATACGGTTTCTAAGATATCCCACGCATCTTTAGACCTATTGCAATTTGACACATGGTGTTGAAGATTTGGGGTAATGGCATGTATGATGGCATTCAAACTGTCAGAATTTTGATTTGCATCAAGTATCTCGGCAGGACTGTATTCGCCAATGTTCTTGGGAACGTTTACATTTCCTACTGCCACAATAGGAGCATCATAGCCATTAACTACATATACCCATGATTAAAAATCACGTGCTTGAAGAAAAGCTCGCATATCAATTTTCCACCATAAGTAATTAGAGCCATCGAAGACTGGTGGTACGTTAATAGAGATAGCACCTCTGTCCATAGATTCATATCGCTACAAACACAAACTTATAAGGTCTTGAACGTGTTTGCATGCTCTGATACTAATTGAAAAATCGGAGGTCTAACAACCACACCCAATATTTCGATTAGCAATCTGTATGGACTAACTCCAATATACTTTCAAGAGAATCAACTAGACTCAATCTTAAGATAATATATCAAAGAGTTCTAATATCTCTATTTCACAATGTTATCAGCAAATCAAACAGATAGAAATCCGTGAGCCTGATTATTATGTGAAATAACTTGAATTGTACCAAAAACCAATGTTAAAGTGTCAATCAATGTAAATCAACAACCAAAGGTTGGATATTATAATTGATTGATCTTAACGCATAACTTATGATATTTCAATTATATAAAAAAATGTAATGCGGAAAAGAAATAACACATACACCAAAATTTTGTTGACGAGGAAACCAGAAATGCAGAAAAAGCCCAGGACCTAGTCCAGATTGAAAAAACCCGGGACCTAGTCCAGATTGAGCTCAATTACAGTTTCTATCCTAGTCCGAGATATTATCTATAGTAGACTAGAAATCAAGACTTATAGTTTTGATCACTAATATTGACAAACATGCTTGACATAGCAACGCATACGAGTTTGACCGAGCAGTGCTCTAACATATACCAAATGTGGACAAGTTCAAGCACAAAATTATAAGCTTCATAAAAGATTATAGAGTCAGAATGAAGGGTGTAATGTGGGGGAGAGTGTATGTTTTGCAGATTATCTTATTTTTTTGGCATATCTAGAGTTTAGGCTTATAATATACATGTGAAGAAATATTTTTTTCACTATCCTTCTATGAATCAAATCCTGATATGCTATGCTGGTGCATCCAAAGGGAATCCAGGGATGATAGGTTTGGGTTTTATAACAAGAAATTACCAAGGGGACTTTGTTGGGGTGGCTTCAGGTGGACTTGGAATTGCTACCAACTACTTAACTGAAGTAATGGCACTGATTATTGCTGCAAAATGGGATGTCACTCAACAGTTTATGGAGGTATTCTTTAGCCTAGATTCTAATGATGTATTATTGGCTTTTTCAAATAATAGAATACCTTGGATTGTGCTAATTAGATGGGAAAATATAAGGATTTCAATACCTGCAATCACATTTAGACATTCTTATAGAGAAGTCAACTTTTCTGCAGACAAGATGGCCAAGAAAAGGGCGCTTTCGAGAAGAGGTGAAATACTGTACTATGAGGAGAAACAACTTTTCTAGAAAAGTTGGAAAATGAAACAAATATGTATTTCAGATTCTAAATGTTGTATGTCATTTCTTTGGTCTTATGCTTAATCTTGATGGGATTAAGCTTGCTGGGCTTAGTTTTTGCTTTGGTTTTATTGCCTTGCTTTAGTTGGGCTATCTTTTGTAAAATGTAAATTCATTTTTAGTAATAAAATCAATGATTTAGAAAAAAAATTCAATAGACTTTTATGTGTGAGACAAATTTGTTTATTAGTCTTCGACTTTGGGTCGTAGCAACTCTTAGTTGTGGGTGAGATTAGCTAAGGGAATAAAGTGCGTAGAGTCCTGCTAGGATTTAGAGGCGTAAGGAACACAACTTTACCTTGATCAGTGTGAGATTGGTTAGGGATCAACTACATTCCAGTCCGAAGTTAACTTATAGTAGGATAGAGTCTGTAGCAGCTTAATACAGTGTGGTGTTCAAATCTGGACTAGGTACCGGGGTTTTTCTGCATTTGCGGTCTCCTAGTTAACAAAATTCTGGTATTTATGTTATTTCTTTGATGCATTATATTTTATATATAATTAAATTAAAATATCACAGGTTGTGCGTAGTTCAATCAATTAGATAATCCAACCTTTGGTTGTTCATATAAATTGATTGACACTTGAACATTGGTCTTTGGTACCTTTCAAGTTGTTTCTCATAATAATCAGCCTCACGGATTTCTATATGTTTTATTTTCTGATTACTTTGAGAAACAGAGATAAAACTCTTGGATGTATTTTCCTTGATTGAGTCTGACTGTCTAGTTTATTCTCTTGGAAATATATTGGAGTTAGTCCATACAGATTGCCTAAACGAAATATTGGGTGCCGGTTGTTGTACCCCCACTATTTCAGGACTAAACTCCAATATAATTCTGAGAGCAACAACTTAAAAGTGAGACTCAATCAAGAAATATATCAAAGAGCTTTATCTCTATTCTCAATACAATCAGCAAATCGAACAGAAAAAAAATCCATGAGCCTGATTGATATGAGAAATAACTTGGATGGTACCAAAGACCAATGCCCAAGTGTCAATCAAGTTATATCCAACAAATAAGGTCGGATTCATCAACTGATTGAACTAACGCACAACCTGTGATATTCCAATTATATAAACAAATATAATGCAGAAAATACATAATACAGACACCAGAAGTTTTGTTAACAAGGAAACCGCAAATGCAGAAAAATCCCGGGACCTTGTTCATCTTTGAACACCATACTGTATTAAGCCGCGACAGACACTAGCATACTACAAGTTAACTTCGGACCGGAGTGTAGTTGAGCCCTAACCAAGTCTCACATAGATTAAGGTATAGTCGCATTCCTTACGCCTCTATAACCACGCCAAATTCTGCGCACTTGATTTCCTTAACTGATCTCACCCGTAACTAAGAGTTGGTATGACCCAAAGTCGAGGACTTATAAACAAATATGTCTACCACTGATATGTATATTCTTTATTCAGTTTTTGTTCCGTCTTTTGATCAAAATCAAGGTGAACAAGAACTAATTAATAATTATGTCATATACTCCCAAAGAGCATCTTAGAAATATCAATCACCTCACAATAACTGAAATGATTAACATAAAAAGTTATTGCGGAATCACAAGAGTCTGAGATGAAGAACTGTTGTGATTAATTTTTATATCTTACCTATCAGAGATAAATCTTGAGTAAATCTCAGAGAGGATAAAACTCAATAAGATATAACAAGTAAGATTAGAATACACAACTATAGAGAGAATAGTTAGATCTGGCTTCACGAATCCCAAAATAAAGTCTTCAAGTCGTTAACCTAATATGGATTTGGAAAAACCTAGGTTAAAGGATAATCGACTCTAGTTTGAAACTAGGACGTATGAAAGTGCCGGGATTAGGTTTTCCAGTTGCTAGAGTTCTCCCTTATATAGTCTTTTAAATCAGGGATGCTTACAATCATAGATAAGATATCTTAGTAAGAAAGCATTCAATATCCACAGTTAGATGGAATCCTGATTTAAGATTCAAGCTAAGTATGCTTAGAAATTAAGCAATTAATCTCCACCATTAGATGGTCTTTGCTTGTTACACACAAATGAAATATGCCTTCATTTAGATATGGGTAGCACAAAGGAAATATACCTTCTCTGCGGCATTTCCTTCAAATACGATTTCTAAGATATCCTAAGCAACTTTAGACTTATTGCACGTAGTCACGTGGTGCTGAAGATCTTGGGTAATGGCATGGATAATAACATTTAATCTGTTAGAATTTTGCTTTGCAGCAAGAATCTCAAGATCATCATAATCACCAATATAATTAGCAACAGTTACATCGTCTACTGTAACTAAAGGAGGATCATATCCATTAACAATACGAACCCATGATTGAAAATATCGCGCTAGTATAAAAGCACGCATAACAATTTTCCACCATAAATAGTTTGTGCCATCGAAGGCTAGCGGTAGAGATAGCACTTCTGTCCATAATAATCATATTGCTTCAAACATAGAATTACGGTCTTAGCGTGTTTGCCTGCTCTGGTACCAATTGAAAAAGTGGGGGTACTACACCACACCTAATATTTCATTTGGCAATATGTAAGGATTAAACCTTAATAATATTCCGAGATTAAAAACTTAATCAAAGAATAATACTAAATAGTTTATCTCTTTTTCTCAAATCAATCAGCAAATCAAACAGATAGAAATCTATGAGCCTGATTGATGTGAGAAATACTTGAATGGTACCAAAGACCAATATCCAAGATCAATCAAAATCCTATCCAACAAACAAGGTCGGATTTATCAAAGATGATTGATTAACGCACAACCTGTGATATTTCAATTATAAAGATAAACAATATAATGCGGAAAAGAAATAACACAGACACCAGAAATTTTGTTAACGAGGAAACCGTAAATGCAGAAAAACCTCGGGACCTAGTCCAAAATAAACACACACTAATTATAAGTTGTTACACCAATTTCCTACTACCTATTCTGACTATATATAATACCTGCTTTAGATGTATTCAAGCACTTATAGAACTCCTAGCAGAACACTAATTCTCTTAGGAATTATTCTCGTATAACTTCTAGCAGAACACAAATTCTCTTTAGAAGTTATTCCCGAAAATATTCTGGCAGAACAAGGTTCTTTTCAGAAGATACAACAACACAGTTGATACTTTTCGATCTTTTGTTTTCACAAAACACCGAATCGATTTCCCTTTAGATGTGAATCAAGGTTTTGGAAATCTTGTGTTTGTTTTGAGAAAAACAATTACTAGGTAAAATTAATATCAAAACAAATGTGTGACTAGGGATTATTATACTCTTCAAAAATGGAAGAGAAACCTAATTATTCTACAACAAGAATAACTAGAAGAAATCTAGAGATATCTTGTTTAAAACTTCTTAAGAATTATAACGAGATACCTTAATCGACGTTTTCTTTCTAGTTCCGATTTTGACTAACAAATGTTGGTATACTACCGAGAACTGAAATCTATCAAAACCTAGGGTTTATGATCAACAACTCTTGAATGGTCTTATATCAGAAGAGAAGACCTTAGAATAGACAAGTGGTGAAAAATCTAGATTACAAGTTGTTTAATCAATCACAAAGATTAAATCCAACTCGGATTTGTGATCCCCAATACAAAGACTTTTATCTCACTCTTGTTCATGAAGAACAAAAGACATGGAAAAGAACCTTATGAAGCTTACACCAATTCTCCAAAGGGGATAAAAACGTGTAGCAATCACGAAACCTTTATTTATAGTGAACAAGGTAGCTTGAGATCTAAGCAAAGCTATTTTCCGTTTTCAAGACTCCTAATTTTGGGAGTCTTTCCTAAGTTACAACTCTTGACAAAATAATTAATTTAGCAAATATTGTATTGATGTGAACACGGGCTGCGAATTATAACCCCAAAGGTGTCACTATCAATGTACAAAAACCCCAACAAAACAAATTGTTCACAAAAACCCCATTTAACATAAACTGTCTATATTACCCTATTAGTTTAAATCACCCCAACAAAAATAAAAATCAACCCCACCTTTAATTTTTATTATATTCTCACCACCAACAACAACACACCACAGCAGCACCACCACCACCGCCACTGCACCACCACCACCACCGCCGCCACTGTAACACCACCGCCACTGTACCACCACCACCGCCACTGTACCACCATCGTCACTGCACCACCACCGCCGCCTCCACTTCACCGCCACGGCAGCACCACCGCCGCCGCCACCACCACACCACCACCGCCACCACTGCACCACTTCCACTGCAATACCACCACCACCACTGTACCCCAACCACCACCACTGCACAACCACCTCCATTGCACCACCACCGTCTCCATTGCACCATTGCACCACCACTACCAGCCATCGCCACCAGCTAGCACCACCATTGTCGACCACCGCCGATCACCAACGTCGTCGACCACCACCGACGTCGCCTATCATCACCACCAACCACCACAACACCACCACCAACCACCGTCACCGACCAACACCACCATTATCGCCGACCACCACCACCAACTAGCCTCCACTGCCACAAAAAACGAATTTCATTGATCAATATTCAACCAAACATAAAAAAATGATGAAACCAAACAGAAAAAAATGATGAAACCAACATTGGTTTCACCAAAAACTAGATGAAATCTAAATTGGTTTCATCATTTTCCACATATTGTCATTTCACCAACACAAACTTCAATGATGAAACCAAACTGAAAAAATGATGGAACCAAAATTTCTCGTGCAAACAATTTCTCGTGAAAAATGATGTAACCAAACTGAAAAAATGATGGAACCAAAATTGGTTTTACCAAAAAAAAGATGAAACTGAAATTGGTTTCATTATTTTTCAACATATTGTCATTTCACCAATAACTACCGCGACCAACACTACCGCCAACCACCGTGGCCAACTACCACCACCACCGCGCAGCCACCACCACCACAGTCTTCCCCAACGCATCATTGCACCATATCCACCTCCACCAGCACCACCACCGTCCACCGCCAACACCTGCCACACCACTAACACCACCACCACCAATACTGAGCAATTGCACCATCACTGCCAGCCACCGCTACCAGTCAGCACCACCTCCAACACCCTTTGTACCTCCACCGGCACCACAACCTCCCACCACCCAAAAATATGATGAAACCGATTTTGGTTTCATCATAAATAAGATAAAACCATAATTGGTTTCGTCGACTGCGACTTCTCCTTGGATCAGTTCTTTCCTGCAACTTCAACTACTCCTTAGCTCAGTTCCTGCTCAGCATTTTTACTTCTTCTTAATGGAAACAACAATTCCTTACGCTCCATTCTTAACCACCAGTACCTATTTTAGTTCATGTTGTTTTATCGCAACCATTATACCAGCACTTTCATGCTTCGCCAACACCGATAGTTCAGCTGCATATTTAAAATGGAGTACCACAAATATTATTTCTTGGTTTGCAGATAAATGAACTTAAAATAAATTAAATATTAAAGCCCATCCATTACCTGCGAGCATTTCATCAATAAGTGCTAGAACATATTCCAATGTTTCTTCCTTTTGTATATCGCGCAATATGTTGACGAACACACGGATATAAGCTGGACCATCCTGTAAATCATTAATATGTATTCAAGAGTACAGATCCAAATTTACAACTCTTGCCTTGTACCTAACCACATTATCTTATTCTCCTAAATATTAAATTTGGAAGTTAAAACTACCAAATCTTAAAAATTTCCTTGCACATAGCAGAGCTATAAGACCTAATCTAAGAATGGGCACGAGAGTAAAAAATTAAACCATGAAATCATATGCATCACTCGTGAGAAACTCCAAAAAGAATAATCATACATCTCCAAGTATAGACAAGTAAATGTGAGTATATAACACATACATAATCAATCAATGTTGCTCTGTAGCATTCGAGTTTCTTATCATAACGCCTCAGTAGCTGAAGGCATGTTCATGTGATCAGCTTAGTTGACATGTAAGTCTCCCATGGAATATCCCTCTTGAGAACCTATAAATACCAAATACAATAGTTTAGAAATAGAAGAAAACACCATCCTAGTACCTTCCTGACAAAATTAAAATGTTTCAAAGCCACACACTATAGAATCCGTGGCCCTTATATAACGTGATAGACCAAGACAAACCATGAGGTTTTGTGGTACAAGATTGACTTATAAACCATGTTCTCCCACTCCCCTTAGCAATGGATAAAAGAGATACTTGAAATCCTCCTAATGGTACCAGATACTCAGTAATGAAATAGCACTAACTACACACTCCTTCATTAAATTAGCTAAATGTGTTATATCCTGCTTAATCAGACTCTATAAAATTTCAAGTAACCTTGAGCTCCTATGACTAAATTTACTTCCACTACTTGTTCTTTAGTAAATTGCAATCTACATTTTCCATGGAAGTGAAAAAAAATATACCAAGCAAAACTCGTATTCATCGCTTCCGTCCTAGTTCAAACTAATCACTTAAAACCCACAATTTATTCCAATGATCCAATCCATAAAAAACTGTACATAGACAAAATATCAGCCAAGATTTTTTTTCTCATTTCCGCCTCCAAATTCCACACACCTAATCTAGATAATTTGAAGTGTTCTAAGAACTAGAAAAAACAAAACCCAAATTACTCAGATCCAACCCTAAATCACAAGTCAAAATCAAGATCAAATTTCAAAAATTCCAACAAATCTCAGTGAAGAAAAAACATAAAAAACAGAAATTGAAATTATTACTCACATTCTCTGTAGTCAACTCGGACTGATCCATCTGAAAAATTTCTTCTTCTTCAATACCACCACTCGATCAGCTAAGCAGATCGAGAGAAAAACTTAAAGTTCAACCTACAAATTTGATCAATTAGAAGGAAATCAAGCATTGATATTCGATTATTTGACAATATAGATCTGATTCAGTAAAATTAACCTTAGGAGACGTGAATAAACTCATATCAGAAAATGAATCAAAATCCTTATCTAACAAATCACGAATCAATTTTTAGAAAGAAAAAAATGATAATGGAAACACAAACAATCATAGATATGCTGGTGAATTAACCTTAGGAGACGTGATTGAAGCAGAATATCATCCAATGTCGGTTTTTTATTCTTCCACTTCAAGCAATTTGAAACCCTAGGTTCTACATAACTACAAAAATAAAAAGAGGGGGAGGTGCTGCTGTTGGTGGTGGTAGAGGAAGAAGATAAGGAGAGGTGTTTCTGTTGGTGGTGGTAGAGGAAGAAGAAAAGGAAATGTTATGGATCAGGAGATGATTGGGGTTTTGGTGGTGGTAGAGGAAGACGAGGAGGCGAGGTGTTATTGTGGTGTTAGAGAGATGGAGATAGGATAAGTCTCGTATGAGGATAAGAAGAGAGATAAGGGCTGTTATGGAATTAGTAAAAAAATAATTAAGGATCCAATTTAATATTTATAAAAAGAATTGGGGTTTTTGTATCACTTTTTAATCAAATGGTTTTTATTTGTTAAAAATAATATGACAAGTTTTTTCTTATCACTAGATTGTTCACTTAGGGGTTTTGTGACTAGTTTTGATGTGAATAAATCATAATTTATCTTAGGAAGGAATTAAAAGATATCACAAACACTTTAATATGGTAATCAAAGATATTTGGAGTAATACCTATCTTGCCTAGATAAGAAAACATCAAATACATGACTAAATAAGGCCTCTAGTCACGTAATTGGGCTCAAGTCCGTGAACCGTTACAAATAGTTCATGGATTGTTTCCTACTAACGAAGTGGAACAATTACAACAACACTTATAATTGTTACTTTAATAAATCACTCATAACTTCATCGTTATAACTCAGAATTAAGTGATTCTTGGCTCGTTGAATTCATAAGCTCATTTACTATAACATGAGAATCTTTCCAGGGATAAAGGTTATTGTCACAAAAGTCGTGTCTCAAATAACCTCGAGTATATATACATAAATGTATATTTACCATCATAGGAATTTTTCCATAGAGTGAGCATTTGTTTTGATAGATTATAAAGGTAGAATTGAACAAAAATCCAAATGAAATCAATTACCACATACCTTTGTTGATGAAGTCCTTGTTGATGTCTTCTTGTAGTCTTCAAACTTTATCCTTTAAGAATAGCTTCGTTTCTACTTCTTAGACTTAATCTAGTCCGAAACTATCTTTAGTATACTAAATCAAGAATGTGTTTTGGAAAATAAAATTGAAAACTAACTTGACATACCAATGCTAGTGGGTTCAACCGAGCAATGCTCTAACAATCTGTCCCTTTGTCAATTTTAGTGACAAAACCATTTTACATATGGATTGTACTTGTTAAAATCATTATAGCTCCAAAATCCGACATGCTTGATTTACTCGGTTCTTCAACTATCCCCGTGTTCATCCTGTACTTGTTGAAGATCCATCATAGTATTATTACACATCATCAAAGTTTAATTGTATCACAACTTTGACAATAATACTACTGTGATATGTATCACTCCCCCTTAGTCAATACATCACCTCACAATGAAAACCACTCCCCCTTACATAATGATCCGTAAACCATATGTATTTGTAGTGTGAACTATACAATAATTGTAGTTGCAGGATTTCCCACACTATACCCTTGTTAAGATCTTGCTATAATCAACTCACAATTGAAGATTAAAAACAACACTTTATTATTTTGTTCTCAAAATTTTTTACAGAAATGGAAGAATTAAATATTACAACTATTCTCTTAAAGTTTCTCTCTCCTCAAGACTTTCTTAACTCTCAAAAATACATCATCATCTTCTGGACATATTGGGTCTCTATTTATAGGGTATTTACATAATGGATGACAGCTAAGTTTTCCTCTTATCTCGGATTTGTTCTGCGATTGTACCGCGATAGTTACAATATTCATTCTCGCAAGTTTTGTATCCATCGCGGGACAAACATGTTTTTCTCATGCTTTCTTCAACCGTCACCTAATACGTCACTCCTTTGACTGCTTTTGTGACATTCACAAAATGTTGTTAAAAGCTTGCGATTATACTCGCTGAGAAGTGTTGTTAATCTCTCAGAGAAGTGTTGTAGCGATATTATGGTCCTACATCTTGCCTCTTCTCATGTCTTTTCTGCGAAGAAGAGAAGATCATGAGAATTTTAAAATGCCGCAACTACTTATCTCTTCATTAATCTTTCTTCTGACACACTTTTGTATCCTTCGCCAGCTGTTTTCACATATTCTCTCTTCTAATGAATTTACGACACGTCCTCTCTAACCGCTGCGATCTGACCGTTCATGTCTTTTCTTAACATTTATTGTATTCACCTTCTTCGAGAAATTTCTTCTTCTATAAATACTTCTTTCATTCTTTTCTTTTCCTCTTTTACTTTCTTCTTCTTTCTCTCCGTAATTTCTCTGCAAGTTTATTGTTCTTCCGTAAATTGCGTGTATGTTATCGTTGTGATTCTTTTCTTATTTTCCAACCTTCTCTTTCATTCCCATACTTTAAAATGGTTGTCGCTGGTGCTAAAAATTTGATTGCTTTTGGTGAGATGCAAGAAAAACTCAAAAGAAAAGGTTTTACTTTGTCTACAATTCTAAATCAGAGCCCTAAATCCGAACTTTCTCTTAGATTATTCACTGATTATCAATGCTCTCACGAGAAAATTATAGTATCGCTAGGTCAACTTGAAAATGGTCTTCCCATTCCTCTCTATGATCTAGAACTTCCACTATTCTATGAAATAATTTCTGACGAGAGATTCTCGCGATCGATATATCAATTGGGTGGAGATTGTATTCGATTTCTGCTTGAATATGCTTCTCGCGGTGCTGACAAAGGATCTCGCTATCCTGAATCTGTGAAGAATTCTCAATTTAAAGATGTTTCCATTGTCTCTGCAGATTATACTGTGGACATTTTTTTTGAAAATTATAAAATAGTCCCTATGAAGAGGGATAGCACTTGCTGGGGTGTTCACTTGAAGAAAGAAAAGTTCGCTGATGATAAAGCTCTTATGCTAGACATTGATTGGCATACACCTACTAATCAAGGCCCTCGCCACTCCAGCGATGATAAGTGGTTTATTTTTCCGTTATGTCTTGAAGGTTCTTATATTTCTGGTTCTCGCGAATTACCCGAAAATCTTTCAGAATATCAACCTTGGGTCTTTAACTGGCCTGAAAGAACTAAAGAGGTATAATCTCTTTGATTTTTTGTATAATTATTATTCATTATCTTCCTCATGTTTTTATATTTTCGCTAATTTCTTTAATTTTTTTCCAGATTGACAGGATGAAACTCAGTCACCAGACCTTTAGGAAACCCATCACTTTCTTAGCTCTTAAATCTTTCACAGATGAAGTAAGAAATATATTTTCACTAACTTTAATAATATATTGTTGCCCCTATTTCTTACCTTCATTTGTGTTCACAGGAGATTGAAGAACTAGAACCAATAAAACCCGCGAGAACTAAGGAGAAATCTTCAAAGGATAAATCTACTGTTCCTCCCAAAGAGAAGCCTTCTGCCCCTCGCTGTGAAGAATCTGGCGATCCTCCCTTGAAGAAAAGGAAAAACCGACCTTTTTCTTCTTCTTCAACTCCTCAACCCATTTCAGAAAATCCAAGTGTTGATTTAGACAAGGACAATAATGATGAGGATTTTAACAATAATGATAACTGCTTCCCTTCTATTAAGGATTCCTCTTCTTATGATTCTTCAATGGCTCATTTATCTAAAAATTTTGGCAAGAATATATTTGGTATCCCAAATGAGTACGGAGATGAAGCTATTAATTAAATATCCCGGTCCCTCGCCAAAGTCTGCGATGCTCCCATATTAGCTGACAGTGATTCCCTTCGCGGAGTTTCAAGATCGATGACTCCAAGCCTCTTAAATTCACTTGGCAGTCTGGTATACTTCTATTTGTTCATCCTTTTTATGTATCTATTGATATTTTTTGCCATATTTTGACTTATATAGTTCCATCACAGGTTGGAAGAGATGCTTTTGCTGTTGCTTATGATTTAGATAATAGGCGTGAATTTTCTCAACAGAAGAATGTTGTTCTTTGCCAAAAGAATGAAGAACTGAAATCTGAATCTTCTACTCTTCGCGAGAAGAATGAAAAAATGGAAGCTGAACTAGATAATCTTCACGAGAGGAATAAAGAACTTGAGAACAATCTTTCTCATCAATCAGCCAAAGTATCCAATCTTGATATTGTTAACAAACAACTCTTAGGTATGATAACCTTCTTCTTTTCCTTCGTAACTTTACGTTTAACTATTCTTTCTTACTTGATTTATCACTCTCGTAGATGTTTATGGTCTCACTGATGAGGCTTTAACCATTCTCTCTTTCCCTGAACCAATAGACAACGATACTCTTCTAGAACTTCTTAATTAATAATTCTTTAAATAACCCTTCCAATATTAATTCCCTTTCCATAGATGAACTCAGATCTAAGTTTCGTCTCTTAAATTTTGACTACAGATCTTGCTTAGATATATCTCACAGACTCATACAACTTTATCATAATTCCAAAGTTGAGATTAAAACATTAAAGGCCAAGAACAAATATCTCTCAAAAGACAAAGACCGTATATCTAGGCAAGGAGCTGAAACTTTAGCGAATTTCCATAAGACCATTCTTGAAGTTCAAATTGAAAGGGATGGGCTTATCCGCGAGAAGGAAGGTTTTATTGAAAGAGAAAACCAAATTCATTCCCGCCTTCTTATAAATAATGACGTGGAATTTGCTTGGGCTGCGAAAGTTCTTGACAACGCCAGAACTAATTTAGGTGTAGATGTTAGTCTTCATGATGATCAAGCGGCTTTAATTAAAGACATGATTTCTAAAAGAGAAGGTTATCACTCTTATGATTTCACTAAATTATTTCCTAATTGAACCATCCTTATATGTATTAACTTTGTTATCATTTGCTCGCAGCATCCGAAAAGAACTATCGTAAAAGATTTGATGAGTTAGAAGAAGAGAAAAGCCAACTCGCTGGAAATATATCTTCTCGCAATGAAAAGTATTTTAGATTGAAGGAAAAATTGAAAATCTCATCTTCAAATTTTAGTAACGCCCTTACCCGTGTTCGTAATAACGCTGTTAAACTAGTCTGTGATGATCATGGTATTCCTCATTCTACATACCCCGATCTTGCAAAGGAGATTCCAGCTGATACCCAAATATAGTTATCTCTGATAGCGAAGCTGAGGAATCTAGCGAAGATGAAGACGACAATAATAGTGGTAATGAAGAAAAGTCTGGCGATGAAAAGAAATCTGATGAAGATGAAGTTAATAATGATAACGATGAAGAAGAGGAATCTGGCGATGACAAGTAATTTGATGAAGAAAGTGAAGGATCCAAATAATTCTTTTTCTTCCTTTTATTTTCCTTGAAAATTTTGTACATTTATTTTCTGCATCTCATAACATTGTTGCGAGCTTCTCCAACTTAATGTGTAAACTTCTTTTGCTCTTATCTGTATGAATTAAAAAATAATTCTTTTTATGCAACATAATCAATCAATCAATCATAATTATTATCCTTTAATTATTTGTATAAATGTATCATCTATACAATTTTATCATATGATAGATGAATAATAATTTCATCATTCTATGCATTCCCATACTTGCCTCTATTATTCATCTGCAATATGAAAAAATTGAGTAGAGATTAGATATTAGTTATGAATCAAATTAAATTTGCCTCAATATCGACGATGTTATCGCTAGCAATAATTGCATAACTTTATGATTTATGCGTAGAATCGCAAATCTCATAAATTCTGCGAGCATTATCGCAATAATCTTATGGTCTTATTATGCCTTCCTAATTAAAGGTCTTATTTTGCCACATTTTTTCTTTCTGCGACAAAATCGCAGGACGTTTTTACATTTGCATGTATTGACCCATTGATCTTGTCTTATCAATATTTTTTCAACATCTCTGCGACAATATGATAAGTATAAACTCTCTTGCAAGAATTAAACCTTTTGACATTGCCGTCTTGCGATGAAATCATAGGACGTCTTTACACTTTCATGTAAAAACCCATTGATCTCATCTTAACTTTTCTCTTTTGGCTTGTTGCCTTTGTATAACTTTCGTCACGCGATAATATGACAGGCCTAAATGTTCTTGCGATCATAAATCCCCATGACATTGCCGTCTTTAGACACTTATCAGCTCCCTAATGGAGGGTGCCACCCTTATCTTCCCCCTGGTTTCACCTTCAAGGATGGTACATCGGCCATACAAGACTAGCTCCTCCCATCTAGATTTGCCAACAACCAGTTGTTTTTGCAACCTCTTGTCCTTTATGCCTATATGGCTTATAGTTACAAGACTGCACCCTAAGTGGGGTTTTTATCAGGCCAAGTGCATCATAGCCAAGACTTACCAAGAATGGCCAGGGTAGTTTCGTACGCCCCGGGAACCCTTGGCTCAACCGTGTACCTCGGCGCCTTGGTCATACTTTTCACTTCTTAGAAGAGATTCTCAGTCGTCCAACTAGGGTATAACCTTATATAGTTGGAAATCCAAGATCTCTCTCCTGGATAGGTTTTCTTTAACCCCAACATCTTCATGACTCGGTTCCAAAGAAGTATAACCTTATCCCTGAGTCATGTAAAGAGATACCCCCTTATATGACACACTATTAGGTCTTACATTTGCCTCTTGCGAAATTGTATCCGCGAACTAAGGTGCACGCCATAAAGGTTCGTCCCATTTTATTAATCTCTGCGAAATTTTATTCGCGTTTCTCGCGAGTATTGTAACTCTGATAAAATTTCATTTCTTTGATTTTCTTGTAAAATTTTGCAATTCTTTCAAACAAAGTACTCTTTTCAATTGCATTTTCTTCAAACAAATTCTACGTAAGCTTCTTTAAATTTCATCATTTTACCTTTCTACTTACTATTTTCTGGTTCAGATTTTCTATTACGTTTTGCTGTTTTTTCTTTATCTGCGAGTCGCTCGTCATCATCTTCCTCTCGCTGCTCTATTGAATTAATCATCAATCTTTCACATCTTTTTCGTTGCTAGATGTTGTACTTCCAATTGCTCTTCTTCTCAGCTCTTTCCTCGCAAGATTTTATATCAATCTCATAACATTTCTTACTTTATCCCCAATCTCTCTTAATAACTCCAACACCATTAGGATGAGGAAATTTAACATACTGGTGGAAAGTAGATGCTACACCTAATATCCCATGTAGCCAAGGTCGACCAATCAGGGAATTGTAAGGTGATTCAATGTCAACAACACAGAACAAGATCTTGGAAGTTATCCCCTTTAATGGAATCCGCATTTCAATTTCCCCTTTAGGTTTATTGGCAGTACCATTAAAACCATAGATTTTATATGTTGATGGTATTAGATCTTCGTCTCTTCCACCCATGGTCTTGTAGGTATGATAAAATAATATGTCAACTGAACTGCCTAAGTCTATGAGAACTCTATTGATAGCCCAGGAATCTTCATTTTCATTATCTTCTTCTTCTACTTGCTTTGGATTTATCTCTAATCTCACCACCAATGGGTTATCATGCTGCTCGCCAGGCTCTAGTACTTCTTGTGCAGTGAAAGATATAGTTTGCTTTTGCCATTCTTCTAACGGCGAGGCTCTCGCGATATTCATTATCTCTCTTCCATCTGTGTCTATCGCGAAGACTCTGCTTAGAACCTTATCATGGAAATCCTCAATAGTTCTGTGTGAATGTACAATGGAATTACAAAACAAATTTTTTTCTTTAGCCCCAACTTCTATTACGAATGATTCTGCTCATTTTATAGTATTTACCCTGCGAATTTCTGGTGCTGGAGGAAATCGCTGAGATTATGGATGTCCTACTAAAAAGTGGTTTAGCTTTCCTTGGTCAATCATCTTTAAAATTATTCTCTTTACATTTCTGCAATCATTTACTGTGTGACCATGAAAGTGATGGTAAGAACAAAATTCTTGACTACGATTATTAGGATGTGGTTCTTTTCCCATATTCCATGGTTATGGTATATTTTCCATCAAAATGATAGCTTCCCAGATTTTTTCTATACTAGCATTTAGAGGAGGCATCTTAATTTCTTCCCATATTGTTTTCTGATTTCCTTGGCTTCTGAAATTGTTTTTCCTCTGTCCACCATAAGTTTCTTGCGGCTAATCAAGCCTTTGAATCTTATTATTCCCAACGCGATTGTAATAATTCTTCTCCCTTTCATATTCTTCTTGATCTCGACTGCCCATAGCTACCAACTTCTGCTGGTTATTGGTCTCCATTTTTTCTTGTTGTGCTTGCGAGCTGCTCGCCACATTGTTAATCATTTTAGGAAGTAAACTCCCATTTGCTGCTACTGAATTGGTATTCGCTATTGGATATGATTCCATCTCATTTTGTTTCTCCTCCAAAGCAATGTACTCTTCTTGTAGTTCTCGTAGTTCAGTCATAGTGATTGTATTCTTGACTCTGAAAATTTGTATGTACAACAGATTGGTCGCGAACATTGCAATGATAAAAGACAAGATAAGGTATCTCTCGTCTACTCTTCCTGCCATGTCACTGCACATTGTCTTCCATCTTATGGTTAAATGTTTCAGACTCTCGCCAACCCTATGTTTTAACCCAAACACATCTTCAATACCTGGTCGCGATGAATTGTTGCTTATATATGCTCCCAGAAATGTAGCTTGCAAATGATCAAAAGAAGTTATAGTATTTTTTGGCAATCCCTCAAACCATTTCAGCGCCTCGCCAGTTAAGCTAGATGCAAAATATTTGCACAATACAGCATCATAATTCTCCCATTGCAGCATACACCTAACATAAGCCTTAACATGTTGTACATCACAGGTAGTTCCATCAAAAATGTTGTTTAATGCTGATAAGTTGCACTTTGGAGGTATTCCTCTTAATTGTACTTCTTGAGTGAATGGAGTTCTCGCAGCTTCTTCAATAGATTCATCAAGTTGCCTTCTACCTCCTTATCTTTTGTTATTTATTATTCCCCTCATCTCTGCTAACTCTCTTAAAATTTGCTCATTCGCAGATGAATTTGGTTCCATTGGTCTTTTCAATGCTGCTTACCTTCTCATGTGTTCATGTACTTCTTGTCCTGCGAGATTTTGTGTATCTTAATCTACATCCATATTCCTTCTTCTGCGATCTTCTGCTTCACCTTCTTCTTGCCATCACATCTGATTATACTGTCTATTTTCTTCTCTGCGAATTTCTTCATTTCTCATCATTTCTCTTCGCTGTCTTTCTATTCTCCTTTGTATTCCATCATACTCTTCCTGAATATTATTATTATGGCGATTTTGCATCCATCTCCTTTCTCGATTTTCATGGTTATTTTGTCGTAATGCCTATTGAAATTCTTGTTCTTCTACTTCTGCTCTTAATCTTTCTCTCTCGCAAGCCAGGCGTGCTTGTTCATCATAATGCCTCTCAATTTCTTCCTCAATTATTCTTCGATTTCTCTGAATCTCTCGCCCATGTAATATCCTCCTTCCTTCTTCTAGATTATCTTCACCATTTTGGTTATTTTCATCCTCTTGATTTCTATTAATGCGCCTATTTTCCATAGTTTCACCTCGCGGATCTTGGAGATCTTCAATAACCTCTTCTTCTCTATGACGTTGCTCTTCATTTGGATTTTGTCTTTCTTCTTGAGTATTTTCTCTAGCATTTATTATTGGGGAATTTCTCCTTAATTCTTCTCTTGATGATCTTGAATTCGATCTAACAATACTTCTTGATCTTCTATTTTGTAACCTCAAATTCTCCATTCTTAACTCGTGATTTTTTCTTGTTAAATTTGCACGCTTTTCCGCCTCTAATCTTCTTTCCTCTTGTATTCTTTGTCTTGGATCATCTGTTGTTTCATTTTCGCCTTCTCCATGAATTAATCCTTCAACCACCCCTTGATTTCTTTCTTCTCTTCTTCCGTATCTTAATTGTTTATCTTCTATATCTTCCCTCGAATCCGATCTCCAAGTATGCACACTCACTCTATCATAATCCACATTTCTATTTTGTATCGGTGTTTGTTGATTAGGTTGTGGAATTTGATCTTCTCCTTCAATCCTTGTTCTATTTATTCTTGTTCTTATCCTTGAAGATTCTCCTAATTCATTTGTTTCTCCTCCTGCAAGTCTTTTACTCCTCTTTACAGTTGTTGGTGGTTCTGATGTATTTCTTCTTCTTCTAGCCATTTCTTCAACTCTAACAATTTCTTCAAACCTTCAAATTGTAATTAGAGATTTCTTAACTTGATTCTCCCTGTTTCGGGTGCCAAAATGTAGTTGCAGGATTTCCCACACTACACCCATGTTAAGATCTTGCTATAATTAACTCACAATTGAAGATTTAAAACAACACTTTATTATTTTGTTCTCAGAAAAGTTTACAGAAATGGAAGAATTCAAGATTACAACTATTCTCTTGAAGTTTCTCTCTCCTCAAGACTTTCTTAACTCTCAAAAATACATCATCATATTCTGGACATATTGGGTCTCTATTTATAGGGTAGTTACATAATGGATGACAGCTAAGTTTTCCTCTTATCTCGAATTTGTTCTACGATTGTACCGCGATAGTTACAATATTCATTCTCGCAAGTTTTGTATCCATCGCGGGACAAACATGTTTTTCTCATGCTTTTTCAACCGTCACCTAATACATCACTCCTTTGAATGCTTTTGTGACATTCGCAAAATGTTGTTAAAAGCTTGCGATGATACTCGCTGAGAAGTGTTGTTAATCTCACAGAGAAGTGTTGTAGCGATATTCTAGTCCTACAATAATTCTCCCCCTTTTTGTCAATATAAATTGGCAAAGGTACAAAAATTGTGGGATCATAATGAAATTCTAAAAGAGATTATACATGACTAAAAGTAAACATATCAACTTTATTTTAGATGATATCACAGAGTCGAAACTTAGTGACTTCATCAAGGAATTTATTAAGATACAAGTTAACCCCAACATGTTCCACAACCGCTTCTCCCCTCAAAGATATAGCAATTAAGCACAAGTTCATTTAAGAACTGATAAAGTGGGGGTACAACAACCACACCCAATATTTCATTTGACAATCTGAATAGAAAAACTCCAATATACTTTCAAGAGAATCAACTAGACAGTCAGACTCAATCTAGAGAAAAGTATATCAAAGAGTTTATATCTCAATTTCTAAATTCATTCCGCAATCAGCAAATTGGAATTTGTGAACCCGATTGAATAAGAGAAATAACTTGAATAGTACCAAATACCAATGTTCAAGTGTCAATCAATTTATATAAACAACCAAAGGTTGGATTATCTAATTGATTGATCTTATCGCACAACCTGTGATATTTCTATTATATAACAAAATATAATGCGGAAAAGAAATAACACATACACCAGAAGTTTTGTTAACGAGGAAACCGCAAATGCATAAAAACCTCGGGACCTAGTCCATATTTGAAAACCACACTGTATTAAGCCACTACAGACATTAACCTACTACCAATGAACTTCAGACTGGAATAAAGTTGAGCCCTAATCAATCTTACACTGATCAAGGTACAGTTGCGCTCCTTACGTCTCTGAACCCCAGCAGGATTCTACGCACTTAATTCCATTAGATGATCTCACCCACAACCAAGAGTTGCTATGACCCAAAGTCGAAGACTAGATAAAAAAATCTGTCTCACACAGAAAAGTCTATTAGAATAGATAAATCTGTCTCCCACATAAATACCTACGAGTTTTGTTTCGTCTTTTGATAAATCAAGGTGCAAATGAACCAATTGATAAACCAGACTTATATTTTCGAAGAACAGCCTAATATTATCAATCACCTCACAATAATTTTAATCGTATGGTTGCGAAACAAGATATTGTGGAATCACAAATGATGGTACGTAGATGTTTGTGACTATTTTTAATCTTACCTACCGGAGATAAATCTCAATAAAATCTTAGCAAAGATAATACTCAATCACGATATAACAAGTAAGACTAGAACACACAACTACAGAGAAAATAGTTGGGTCTGGCTTCACAATCCCAATGAAGTCATTAAGTCATTAACCTATAGGGTTTCGTGAAAAACTAAGGTTAAAGGAGAATCGACTCTAGTTGCAACTAGTATCACACAAGAGGTGTGGGGATTAGGTTTCCCAGTTGCTAGAGTTCTCCTTTATATAGTTTTCAAATCAGGGTTTGCAATCTAAGTTACCTTGGTAACAAAGAATTCAATATTCACTGTGTTAGATGAATACCTGATTAGATTCAAGCTAATATCTTTCAACTATTAAATCAAACTACGCTTGTTATACACAAATGAAATGTACCTTTATTTAGGTTTAAGTAACCGTACCTAAACGTGTACACTAGGTTGGATCAACAGTAGTTAACCGAGGTTAGATATATGAATACTCTCATATCAACCTTATTCATCTTAACCATAACTAGTTCAAATGACTCAAATGAAACTAGTTAAAGAGTTGTTCAATTGCTATATTCTCATAGAAGTATACAAGAACACAATTGAAAAAAAATTGGTTTGATTCACTCGAATCAATTCATGAACATTATAGCCATGGTTTGCAAAGAATGCATTCCTTATTATATAAATTTATTTGTTCATGTCACAAGACTCACAACCGATTTTAAAACTTTAACCACTCAAGTATGCAAACGGGAATGCATATTTGAATAGTTGGACCAAGTTTGGTTTTTTGCCAGTATGCGACAGGTACGCATACCTCCAAACCCAGCAGAATTTTCCGGACATGAACCTTACGCCAGTATGCGTATGGGTACGCGTACTTAGGTTCCCGGACTTCTCAAACCAACAGGTACACGTACGGGTATGCATACTATGGTTCATGTACATGGATCACATATATGCAAGAGTGCATAACATGTTTATAATCCAATGTTGGTTAAGTGTTTTAAACTCTATTTCAATTATTCAAACTTTCTTAGAGGATGACAATAGCCGTTTTCAAACACTATTAGCATCAAAGAAATTTTCAAGTTATTGAAATAATCATAACGAAACATTCCAAGTCTACACCAAATAATTGTATCACACAAACCATGTAAGATGTTACTCGGCGATTTTCAGATGATCAATTTTGACTTTCGTCAAGAATATAAGATGAACTTGGTTGAAGCAAAAGATTACCAACAAGCGAGTTAAACTCAGCTCGAAATCTCAAATGTGCATAATTGAATACTATATAATAATACAATTTTTGTCTCAATATAGGAGATAGAGTATAAATAGACTTTCCAAGTGATAGATGAGTTTTAGTCTCCACATACCTTTGCTCTCCTTAGTAGTTCTTCGTCTTCAATTGATGAACGCCGTGAAGTCTAATGCTCAACTACACAATCTATCCTAGTATGAGACATTACTATAAGTAGACTAGAAATCAAGACTTATAGTTTTGATCACTAACATTGACAAACAAGCTTGAGATAGCAACGCTTGTGAGTTCGACCGAGCAGTGCTCTAACAATCCCCCTCTTTGTCAATTTTAGTGACAAAACTATCAATACATATGGATTACAAAATAAATAAACTTTGAAGGTTCTCATCCAAATGCTTGATCTCATTGGTTTTTCAACATTACTCGAAATCTTCATCACTTTCAAGTACTCCAATGATTCTAAATATGTTCAACTCAGCATCATAGTTGTTGAAGATCCGTAGCTATAACAATGAGAAAACAGTTGCTCTCAATCATTATTATACAGTGTTATAGTATTATTATACAACATCAGAGTTCAATTGTATCACAACTTTTACAATAATACTATGGTGATATGTATCACTCCCCCTTAGTAAATACTTCATCTCACAATGAAAACCACTCCCCCTTACATAATGATCTGTAAACCATATGTATTTGTAGTGTGAAGTTCACATTGATTCTCCCCCTTTTTTTCAATAAAAATTGGCAAAGGTACGAAAACTAGTGGGATCCTCATGAAATTTTCATAGAGATACTTCATGACCATAAGAGAACAACATACCAACTTGTTTCGATGATTTCACATAGTCGAAACTTAGTGTATTCATCAAGGAGTTTATTAAGATACAAGATAACTCTTACAATATTCCACATCCGCATTCCCCACAAAGATTTGGAAATTAAGCACAATTTCAATTAAGAACTCTCCCCCATAAAATGTCATTCCCGAAAGAACAACAAGAGCAACCTTACTTTCACAAGAAAATAAGGATTTCTTTGGACATTAACAAATCACATGAAACATGAATTTGTATCCAAAAATCTCAATTGAATTAACCACAAGAAAAATGATCAATTCAATTAGCCATGCTCAACATAATATAACTTACGGAGCAATACAGTACATACACAAAGATGTGGTTCAGAGAAAGACCAATACTGCAGATTAATCAAAGATTCATTCTATTTTTCATCACTATTTTCACAATGACATATGATGGACTTAATCTTTGTAAACAAAAGTTCATCCTTTCTTTCATCAGTATTCGCATAATGACATAAAAGTCTTAACTTTTGTAGTCAAAAGTTCATTATATCTTTTATCAATATTTTCATACTGACATATAATAGAGTTAACTTTTGAACAAATATGGGACAATCAAGGTTCACGGACGTAAACAACATATCCCATAACAATTTGCAATATACAAAACCATAAAGATTAATACTGCAAAAATCATCTTCCAAATAAACTTTAGAATTTAAACCAATAAAATCTAAAAACATTGCAAGATGAAAACGTTGGCAATAACTATGTGTACTCACAATAATGGCTATTCCAAACCCTAGTTATCATTCTTAAAAACACAAGAATTAATTCTCATAAGAAGTTTCCTAGACATTAATCAATAGAACAAAAGCAACTCTACAAACAAAAAGGATCACAAGCAAAAATCAACGTTCACATACGAAAGCTTCATGGGTTTCAAAACCTTTAAGCTTGTGACAGATGGTATTGACTGCATTTTCAGACACGATATTTTTCTTGAGATGATTCTAAACATGTGTATTCATGAGAGCAAGGTCATAGTTAACCATTTTCAACTCAGTTCTTAACATGTCAAGATTTTTTAATGTATCAACAAGAAGCAGTTTTGCATCGTTAAACTGACTAGTGAAATCTTGAACAACTTCAGCAGAAATCTCTTCATCATCCTCAATGTCTAAATAATTATCAGGAGATTGAGTAGAGGTGTCATTGACTTCCACAAGAGATCTTTTCTCCTCTTCTTCGAAACCAAAACCCTTATCAAGAAAACTTTTTGCAAAGTTACAAGATCCCGAAGGAGATGTAATTCTTGAAAAGAAAAATAACCTGGAGTACACGTACTCTTCAAAGGTTGTTATTTAAATGGTTTCTCATGAAAACAGATTTAGGTTTCCATAGTTGGTTCGTGATATGAACTATGAGTACTCGTACGAACGAAAACTTGGACCATAGGAGAAAATAACCAAAACACCGAAGGATACAATCCAAGAAGACTGTTTGCAAATAAGTATTTTGCTGAGTGAAAACTTTCATAAGTCTTAGCTCCATAAATTTTACATTCTCACAAGAGAAAAATTTAAAGCATAAGAGCAACAATTTTTTACACAATAAAATTTCAAAAAAAAAGAAAAAAAATTGTCAAAAAAAAAAAAAACTTATGCAAACATGTTTGTGAATGATAATCCGTCTATGGAAGCTAAGAAAATAGCTAGAGAGCCAGGAAAAAATTTGCCATCAAGTATACCTGATTATATCTCACCCATCTAGGGATTTTTGTGAGTGAGATTTCAACCTTGTGATTAATTAGCACAAGTATGAGCCTTGAGCTCATCAAATGAACGTTGTTTTCGGTTAAACCTCTTTCTCCTAATCTTTGGAGGAAAACCGTTATGATGTGAAAAGTTATCGTAAAACTTAATATCATCCAAATACGACGCATAGTTTTTGTTCTTTCCTGAAGGAATGTGTCTAGAGGGAATTGACATCTTGTTAATAATCTATCTATAGCCTTCAATTATTATTTTTAGGTTGTCTTCCATATCTCCATTTTTCCTCCCTTCTTCTTAAACCTTCTTCACATCAAGAACAACACTATCTCCATTTTTAATAGAAGAAGATCCTTGAGTTCTTCTTGGATGAATTGGTTTAGGAAGACTGTTTCACATTTGAACATTTGAGGAACACATCGAACTGACTTTCCTGGTAGGGTACACAAGATGAGTACTAAAACCAATTGGTCTAGACATACGAATGTTAGTTACACCTTTGAGAATTAAATCTAAGGTGTGTTGAAGACGAACAATAGAATGGTCATTTAACCTAGATTTCTTCTTTTGTTCACCATGTCCTTTTGAATCAAAAAAGAGACACACTTTCTGATCACATGAGTGATTAGACACACCATAATTGGGAGATGTCTTTCTTCCATTTTATGTGGATATTCCTTGATTAGAGGCAGGCACAACCACATCCTTTTTATTAGGATGAGATTTCGATTTTGCTTCTGGAACTGAATTTCTTATAGTTAAATCAAAAGAAATTGGTGTAGTAGACTATTTGGAACATTCTTGAACATAGAATTTACTCAAAAGAAGTTCAGTTTCCAAAGCATCCTATTTGAGATTTTCCTCTCGAAGGACTTTTAGAAGAGATTCATGCTCATTTATCATATCAACAAGAGCATTAACTTTGTGTTTCAACCGGTTGACATCATCAACCTGGATTCTAACAAGTTTTAGAATCCTTGCACTCTTTTTGGCTACTTCCCTTTGAACTTCAGAGTAAGACTCGTCAGTAAGAAAATCCGGGTAACACTTTTCAATGGAAGTATGTTTCGTTGGAACACTAGGTTCGTCTATATTCGAGATTGACAAATATTTCTATTTAATAGATTTCATAGAAACAGACCTTTTGTTTCTGGTAATGCGTTTATTAGAGATATCAATTCTGCCCATATTCAGATCGCTACAAACACATACTTATGATGTCTTAAACGTGTTTTCCAGTTATGATGCCAATTAAAAAAGTGGGGGTACAACAACCACACCCAATATTTTGTTCGGGAATCTGAATAGATAAACTCCAATATACTTTAAAGATAATCAACTAGACAGTCAGAATCAATATAAAGAAAAGTATATCAAAGAGTTTATATCTCAATTTCTCAATTTAATCCGCAATCAGCAAATAGGAATTTGCGAGCCCGATTGAATAAGAGAAATAACTTGAATGGTACCAAATACCAATGTTCAAGTGTCAATCAATTTATATCAACAACCAAAGGATGGATTATCTAATTGATTGATATTAACGCACAACCTGTGATATTTCTATTATATAACAAAATATAATGCGGAAAATAAATAACACATACACCATAAGTTTTGTTAACAAGGAAACCGCAAATGCAGAAAAACCCCGGGGACCTAGTCAATCTTTGAAAACCATACTGTATTAAGTCGCTACAGACACTAACCTACTACCAAAGATCTTCGGACTGGAATGTAGTTGAGCCCTAATCAATCTCACATTGATCAAGGTAAAGTTACGCTCTTTACGTCTCTGAACTCCAGTAGGATTCTACACACTTGATTCCCTTAGCTGATCTCACTCACAACCAAGAGTTGCTACAACCCAAAGTCGAAGACTTGGTAAACAAATCTGTCTCACACAGAAAAGTCTATTGGAATATATAAATATGTCTCCCACAGAAATACCTACGAGTTTTGTTCCGTCTTTTTATAAATCAAGGTGCACATGAACCAATTGATAAACCGGACTTATATTCCCAAAAAACATCCTAGTATTATCAATCACCTCACAATAATATTAATCGTATGGTAGCGAAATAAGATATTGTGGAATCATAAACGATGAGACGAAGATGTTTATGACTACTTTTAATCTTACCTACCGGAGATAAATCTCAAGCAAATCTTAGCAAAGATAATACTCAATCATAATAGAACAAGTAAGATCAGAACACACAACTACAGAGAAAATAGTTGGGTGTGGCCTCACAATCCCAATGAAGTCTTTAAGTCGTTAACCTACATGGTTTTGTGAAAAACTAAGGTTAAAGGAGAATCGACTCTAGTCGCAACTAGTATCGCACATGAGGTGTGGGGATTAGGTTTCCGAGTTGCTAGAGTTCTCCTTTATATAGTTTTATAATCATGGTTTGCAATCTAAGTTACCTTGGTAACAAAGCATTCAATATTCACCGTTAGATGAAAACCTGATTAGATTCAAGCTAATATCCTTCAACCGTTAGATCGAACTTAGCTTGTTATACAAAAATTAAATGTACCTTCATTTAGGTTTAAGTAACCGTACCTAAACGTGTACACTAGGTTGGCTCAACAGTAGTTAACCGAGGTTATCTTTATGAATACTCTCATATCAACCTTATTCATCTTAACCAAAACTAGTTCAAATGACTCAAATGAAACTAGTTAAAGAGTTGTTCAATTGCTATATTCTCATAGAAATATACAAGAACACAATTGAAGCAAAATCGGTTTGATTTACTCGAATCAATTCATATCATGAACATTATAGCCACGGTTTTCAAAGAATGCACTTCTTATTATATAAATATATTTGTTCATGTCACAACCGATTTTAGAACTTTAACCACTCAAGGATGCAAAAGGGTACGCATACTTGAATAGCTGGACCAACCGACCAAGTTTGGTTTTTGCCAGTATGCGAACGGGTACGCATACCTACAAGCTGTTGATGGTGGTTTATAGTATATGGCGAAAACTGCAAAATTCTATCTACTTGACCCGGCATCACAAGTAGTAGACCTTGATATGTCTATATTCCACAAGGAATTTGAAGAATATATCGAAATCTGATGAGTGTCTATGTCTCTCTTCATATTATTTTGAAACTCAAACTCCTAGATGAATTTTTCACTAGTATAGAGCCTAATGAGTATTTAAGCTCCTAGCTGCATTACTCACTAATGTCGGAGTCTGCTGAATATCTATTATATGCCATGTTCCCCATCCGAACTCTTGATGTTGACATGACATGACAATTAACGTTTGCTCGCAGCTGAGTAGCATGAATTACCTGAAGTGTCAGGATTAAGGGGTGCGTAGAAGTACTCAATCAGAGGCACACAAAGTCATGGTGCCCTCTGAGATAAAATTGGTGATTTTATATTAATGCGCAAAATTCAAAAAAATTAATTGATTTTGTGGCATCTCACAAAATTCAATTTTCCTAAACTGATTTTATCAATTTGCAAAAATTAGGCTTTTGCGGCCCGCGCAATATCTCGAACCCTATTGATCGAGACCAAACCTAGGAAAACTAATAAATTAATCCATCATGGAGCCGGTAGGAGCAAAATCCTATTAAGAATTGGAAAACAAGAAGGAACTGTGGAAAATAAAGGCAGCAGCAAAACGGGACGCGGCTGCGCCACTTCGCTGGCCGGTTTTCCCTAGCTGGCGCCGCCATACCATTGACCGGCTATTCCCATATTTTTGCCTGCCGGCCCCCTCTTTCCAATTGACCAATCAAATTGCTTTGAATGCGCAGCCCACACTTTTAATTAAAGTTGGAAGTTGGTTGGTCGACACACCAAATTCCTTAAGGAATCGAATATAGGCTACCCATGTTAGTCTTAAAACAATCACGACCACACGATTTGGCCGGCCAATTTAACATGCTTGGCCTCCTCCCAACATGACCAAACAAGCTCCATGGTATTCACCGGTGGGCCCACTACTATTCCAACCAATCGGAATTCTCCTATCCCGCCAGTAACATTCCGGATCGCTAACCAGAAGTAGGCTAGTCGCGCTATTGAAAAAGGGTTTAAGGAACTAAGACCGGCCGTGATAGTCTCAAATTCATCACGGCCGTCCAACTTAACCAGCCTAGTTGGATGCCTTGGATCTTATTTCGAGCGGCCAATGAGGTACCGGTATACTCACCAGCGACTCGCCTTCAGCCCTGGCCGATCGAGCTCTCCCGACTTGCAGGCAGCACATCAAATCGAATATCCCAAATAAGGTTGGCCGCGCAACGTTCAAAACCCTAATTGATGTTAGTGACAACATATTATTATCTCAAAACGATCTTGTGCATCCAACTTGGCTAGCCAAGTCGACTGGCCTAGATCCAATTTTAGCCGGCCAATGAAGTACCAGCATGCTCGCCAGCGGCCTGCCTGCATCCCTGACCAATCGACTTGCTCAAGCTAGCAACTAGCGTCTCAAATCGATTAGCCCAAAATAGGTTGGCCACATGGCTTTTAATACCCTAAATTAAACCAACGGCAGTACGTAACTTCTGCAAATCATCTCGTCCGTCCAACTTAGCTAGCCGAATCGACCGACCTAGAATTTATTTTAGGCGACCAATAAGATGTCGACGTGACCACCGGCTACCCCCCTTCCATGAGGAATAATCGGCCTACCTTTGGCGTGCGTGCATAGCTCCTAGCATCTCCCTAAAAACGGTTGGTCATGCTCTTTTTAAGACATTAAGCTCCGCGACTAACTTAAACGAGTTTTACACAACAATGCTTCATGAACATCGATTATTTTGAGCTGCTTGCTTAAAAGCGATGCTTTATAGGAATCTATTATAAATGATGTTTTTTAAATATCAATTCCACAAATAAATTTATTATTTGACCTAAAATCATTACATATTGTTTTAGCTCAAGTTTCACAACTTGAGCCACTCAGCAGCTTGTTGTGTATATTTTTCTACAAAATACTTGAGGCATCAAACATGTCACAAACTGGGGGATGCTTATCGGGGTATTGGTCTGGCGGTTTACAACGTGTGGCGTGCAAACACGCTCATTACGATAAATAGTCAATCACACAAGTTATCTTGTTAACGTATTGTCTCGATCTCGTATCCATAAATGAGCACACCAAGTGTGAACCGAATTGTAGCATTGTATCGAATTTATCCATAGGAGATCACATTCGGTAGAGGATTTATAGGTTGATAAATGAAAGATTGTGGTGTATTTGGGTACCCTCGTCTTTTCATGAACCACCAACTCATTTTGGAATCATTCGACACAATTACGACATAAAAATCATCAATATTCATCTACCAATCACTAAGAACAAGATTCATATTTAGTCATATTCCAAGAGTGGAGACTACACAACAAAAACTGGATATGCAATCATTACCCAACATCAACAAGATAACCAATCACCACCATCAACAACCATTACCATCTTCCGTGCGGACTTCAGACGTATCTGGAAACTACAATGTCCACCAAAAATCAGTCTTTTCTTGTGGAAAGGCGCTTTAGAAGGATTACCAACCTTCGACAAACTCGATCACATCAACATCACAACATCTAACACATGTCCAGTGTGCAATAACCATAGAGACACGTGAAAAATATCTTCTGTTCGAATGTCCTCATGCAACCCTACTCTGGAACCTCATCTTCACCCATTATCCTAGAATCCTAAACCAAAATTCAACACCCAAAAAATCAAACAGTATCAAGGAATTGATGGATACAAAGCTACCAACAACAACAAAAGTGCTATTTGGTTTCACCATTCGGCATCTCTGGTTGGCAAGAAACTCCCAAGTTCATAAAAGAATCAAGAACTCGGTACAACAACTAAATACTATAGTCATAACAATGTTTGAAGAATACAAATGGACACAACAACATCTCATGCATGTCTGCCCAGATTAGAGTCCACAAGTAAAACAGATACACAAATACAAGGACATCACTATTCTTATAGGCTGGCAACCACCTCAACAAAACTAGATCAAAATTAACTCGGATGGAGCGATAAGAGGAAGTCCCGACCCGGCAGGGGAAGGATGTATATGCAGGACTCACACGAGACAAGTGGTTATGACGATGAAAACACATTTTTTAGAATAACAACAACAATATCGACGAAAATATGGGGACTTCTATTAGCAACAAGACTAGCAAAACAACAACTTTGACATATGGTTTGGTTTGAAGCAGACTCAGAAGTATTTACACAAATGGTGCACAATCAAAATCACACCATTCCATGGTACCTCAAAGGAATGATACTGGAGATTCAGATGCTGATGGAAAGTATACCACATATAAAAATCACATATGTTTACAGATAAGCTAATCATGCAGTGGACAAGTTAGCAAATGAGGCGGTAAATCATTAATAACAATACCCGACGACATCATCAACAAAAATTTAAGATAATACATGCCATACTTTTATTTCAAATATTATTAGGGCTACACAAGAACCGGTTGAGATGACCTGGACCGGACTGGAACCGAAAATACCGGACCGGAACCGCACCGGTGTAGCCGGTACAGGGACCGGGAATGAATTATGAGAACTAGTGTATACCGGTACATGTATCGGTTCTGTGGAGATTCCCGGCATGTACCGGCCTAAAAGGACCGGTCAATATGAGCCTTTGATCTTGTGATTGAAGTTAATCGTAGACGTTGATCTAATGTGTTGAAGCTATCTTATCTATTGAACGAGTTCTGTATCACTCGTCATTCTTCTTCTTATTTTTTCTCTAAAAAGCAGATGTTTCTCTGTTGTGAATCTCGCTCACCTCTTCTTGTTCTTCACCATCTATGAATCAGTGTGTCAACAATACCACCACCACCTTCTTTGTATGTAATTGCATGTTTGAATCTTTCCTGAATTGATTTAGGGTTTTATTTGGATTGATTCAGAATTTAATTTGATATTGATTTGAATTGATTTATGGCATGAAACCCAAGATTGGATCGAACTACAGCTACTACTGTGGTATTTCTTCCCTTGAATTGAGAGATGTTTGAAGGGGTACTGTTTATTATGAGCTCAAGCAGTTGAAATTTAGAGTTCAGAACTGGAATTAGGGTTTGTATTTATTTGAATTTAGAAACGACAGATGATAAATCTGTTGAGGGGTTAGATGGGAGAAGATGCCGTGATGAATTGATGATGACAAAGAATGAAGGATTGAGATTTGGATTAATTAAGAAAATTCTCAACACAAAGTGATTCAAGTCCAGATTTTTTTCCAGTGTTTTACCTCCACCAGCGTAATCTTCATCATCATAATCTTCGTCTTCAGCTTGTGTGTTTTTCTCACGACTTCCTCTTAAATTTTCGTCTTCAAGATCTTCTTTTTCATGATCAATTATCTTCTTACCTATCAAAATCATCATTTGTCGTCAAATTTTTCTAATTTAGGTTTCATTTTTTAGTTTGAATTCCACAGAGAAATTAAACTTCAAAATGAAAAATAAAAGTTTAGGTTTTCTATTAATTGTATGGGGTTCGAATCGGTGAAGAGTTGGGATGTATTTGAGCTGAATTTGATGCCGATAAATCAGACCCAAGACCTGATTTGCAGCCAGTTGTGGGGATAACTATCAACGGACAGAGTGATGGGTGTTGCGACCTGTGAAGGGAGGTGCTGTGGTTTGAAGAGACTGAATATTGAACTCAGTGTTGGTGGTGAACTGAGAGCTTGGTGGTTGTTGATTTGCACATTAAGAAGAGGCAGCAGAAAGACGATACAAGGAGTAAGTGAAGCTGCAGATGCGTACGGAGATGGGTAAGAAGAACATGAAGTGAGATTAAATTGTTTGCTATGAATTTGAGGTTGTTTTGTAGAGAGTCGTGGGATGGTTGATTAACAAAAAACTAAAGATTAATGTTGTTATTGTCGTGGTCGATGTCAACTGTTTTGTAGAACATATGAATATGATGTATTTTCATGTAAAAACCCGGTACCGCTGTTATACCGGACTGGTACAACTCCAAATACAGATACCGGTCAACACCAAGTACATGGACCGGTTCCATAAGAGAACTGGGCCGTACCGGATCATGTGCAGCCTTAAATATTATACTGGATGATAGAAACGGAATCACTTTTACCCGTACTGTCAAGAATTGTATAACATGAATAAAGCTCCCAATTAATAAAGAAAGAATGGAATGGTAATTTGGACATTTGATATATGTAAGAGTACCCCTTAACCACACTCCAAGTCATGGAACATGGAAAATACAAAAGAAGCCCCATGCTTCAATGATTTGGGGTGTAAGTAACCTAAATGCTAAACCTAACCCAAAGCTTATCACATCCATCCAGATTCCAAACATAGAGAGTCAGAGCGTCCACAGTCATGGACTAAAAACTGGACTAAAGGACATATATTCCAGAAAATCAATCGCAGTGGGGCTGTACTAAAACCATATATTTGGTTTTAGTTGGAGAGAGTGAAAATCGGACTAAATTTGGTCTCGACCCTCGACTAAAACTAAATATAGTCAGGCGTAATTTCAGTGCGCGCCTGATGACAGGCGTAAACCAAATGTACGCGCCCTAACCAGGCATAAGCCAAAAGTCCGCGCCACAACCAGGCGTAAACGAAATGTGCGCGCCTCAACCAGGCATAACCCAAAAGTTTATTAAACGTTCGCCCCCATGGGGCGTACTTTGAAAATACACCCCAATGGGACGCACTTTGTGAGTTCGCCTCATGCATTCTTTTTTTTTTATTCTTTTTTTTCTTTGGGGCGTACTCTGTGAGTTCGCCCCATGCATATTTTATTTTTTTAAATTTTTTTTTTCTTTCAGGCGTAGCCTATGATACCTCCTGACTAAATTTTTTAGTTTCTACCCGTTGTTTTGAAACACGACTAAAACCAAAAAAATATAGTTTTTGGTTTTAGGATAGTCCATGATCGTGGAGGCTCTCAGACTCAGAACTATACCATCTCCGAGGTCTGCTCTTTGCGGCACAAGGGGAAAACCTTAAGATCTAGGTTTCACCAGATCACTAACTTCATTTTCTACGTAGACAACTGAAAAAGCTTGAGAGAAGGTTTGTGGATTAAAGAAAGGAAGATCAAGAAACAGAGATATGGAAGCAGCAGGTGTCAGTAAGAAGAAATGTAATAAATCTAAGTTGTTTTGAGTTCGGATAATCGATATGGACGGATTCGGTAATGGGGTTTTCATATGTGATGTACTTTGGGGTTTCCCAAAATTTTCACCAGCTTCTTTAATTTTACTATTAGGGTTACGGAGGCATGAATTTCATCAGTGGGACCTTGGCGATTTCATGTGTAGGCAGAGAACATGAATTGCTCATGGCCTCATATGTTCTCCAGACACCAATATCATTCATTACAGAAAACAACTCAGGACCTTAGGTAATTTGAAAAACATAACAAACTATGGTCAAGAGTACGAAGTGAATGACGAGGTGGTGTTTTTTCTGGATTATGGTCACTAAGAATTTCTTTTCACAAATTTGAAAGGCGGAGAAATTGCAAGGATCAGTGATTGTGTTGCCGCTGTCGAAGAAATTGAATTTTCATTGACGCAGGGAAGCTAATGATGTGGGTAGGATGGAGATGATCTCTCCCAATTCAGCCAACAAACATTATAGACGAAACACCGAAACACCAAATTCATGTGGTTTACCGTTAGTTATATCCTCTATAGGGTATTATTGGCTAGTAGAGGAGGTTCCGAATTTGTGCAACATAATTACTGCATTATGTCTTTTGTGATATTTGTGTGTCTTGGAAATGTGTATGTAGGTTTGAGGAGAAGCTAATTATACACCTGAAGAGGTATATGTCTAACGCTTAAGATTTTCACCTGGTTAGAAAAAGATATATGGATCTCACTTGATGAACATGAAATTTAGATGGGGTGAGGGAGAGATCTATGGAAATTCGTTATAGTTTGAGTGTCCTACATGAAATTTAGTTTAGAGTTAGCGAGGGACTGGATTGGCTCTAGCCACTTTGATAGTGTTCAACTTACTGATGCACACAAGATGCAATCAGCTCACCTAAATGCAGTAATTGATTGTTAGATTGGAAAGTGTTGCATTTGTCCCAGAAATGTCAAGTTGTAAAGCACATGATGCAGAAACTCCGGATCAACTCTCTTATTGAGTCTACCACTCCATACTTCCCATTACCAGTTGATCATGAACTTCTGGCCTTCGGCACTTTGTCCACTTGTCACGGGGAATGGTGAGACTATTGCTTTCGCTGACGAATGCTTGGCTTCTAAGTTCCCATGTTTCCCTCCGTCTCAGTAACTTTCTTTAGGCAACTGACTGAAGGTGAGAAAAGAATCCGAGTCCAGATAGATGTACAGCTGAAGCATTGGCAGAAAGCAAATGTCTTTTTATTTCACTGGATAAAAACATATTTCACTGGACTGGATAAACTCTTGAATGAACTAACTTTCCTTTCTTTTACAGAAATCATGGACAAACTTGTGAATGAAGTGGGAGGGGATTCAATAACTGTGGTGACAATGCTAATACCCCCTGTAGTCATCCCACCCAGAAAAAGATTTCCTGGAGAACTAGCATGGTATATATTCAATCCTAATCCAACGATCTTAAGTCTATGAAACCTTATACCATCAGAAAACAACGTGAAAGATGAACTGAAGAGTAACACAAGAAATTTTAGAAGCTTTAAGATTGTATGTTCAAGCTTGGTGTCGGATAGAAGACCACATTGGTTCCGAGACTGTGAGGTTCAGACCTGAAGGCATGCTCAGAGAATTTTATCTAAGGTTCGTTGCTAATTCAACTTCAGGTGTCCTTTTTGTACCATACTATGTTCATGGGTGCACTGAAGTTGTAAGAGAAACAGGTATTAATGATGCATGCTCAGTGAAACCAATTGAAATTCCTCCTGTGCATCCTTATCCCTGAAAAAATGTTTCTTCAACTTTAAAGCAAAAATAACCAAAGCCGTTCTCAATCATCCGTGGCATCTGTTTCTCATGTGAAGCATGTTATCTCATCATCTACCAAGCAATCCAGCAGGGTTTGCTAACCATTGGTCAGTGAATTTCAGCAAAAGAATTCCTGCAAACGTGATCGAATGGCTTCAAAAACAGCACAAAGTAATATGACACAAAGAGATTCCTTTGTGGGGCCTTCCAGTTCTGTTTGGAGGCAGTGGCTTTCAACTCTGTGCAATATGCAATTTCAGGGAGGGAATTCAAATATGAAGGAAGCTGCTCTACACTGGTGGGATTCGTGGGGAGGTTTACAGTTGCCTCTTGCATCCTTCAACTCAAATTCATTACGGGTGGCTCCAAATTCTGCACCTGAGGATGCCTTGAGGGACGTGAAAGTTGAATACATCGAAGAAGCGGGGACTAGTTCGACTACTGGATCCACAGAGAAGAGATGTGGAAATCCATAGATGAAGTGGAAATTTCGGTAAAGAATGAGTCGATTTTCGAAGAAGAGAAGACATTGCCGGCAATGACATGAAGGAAGGGAAACATCCGAGTCATTAACCATATCTTTATATGCATCATCACTAGCACATCTTCCTATTACAGAACTTGTGTTAATACATTGCATATCTGTATATGCTTTCCTTTGTAAAGGCTTCAAGTAAATGAAATACTTGCTGCTTAGTAACAAGTAATAGGGTAGTAATAATGTTTGAAAATTGGAACCCTAGAGTTGGTTTCAGATTACAAAGTCATCTAGACAAGTGGCCATACTCCATTTGTTGCTGAATGCACCTGAATGATACAAACGAGGCTGGCTGGAAACTTCGTTCATATCACGAGTCAGAAAAATCAGTCGGCCAATAGGAACAGTGATTTTGGAAGAGCCTAAACCTCAAGCCCAAAGCTGTAACAACCAGAAACAAACACGTGTTTGGACCGTTAATGACAATGGAAGTCGGTCAGGAATTGCTATTCTTCAGTTCATGATATAAAGCAGCAGCATCTTTAGGTTGAATTTACTCACTCAAGAGAAGAAGAGCTACAATGGCTACCCACAAGGTTGCTAAATTCTGTCAAATTCTCAATCCATGTTTTCAGTTTTGCCTTTGATTCTGTTTTGGTTTTTGATTAACTTTTGTTTTGTGATCTATATATGTGTAGGTTGAAAGTGAAGTGATGAAACCAGATCAATTGAAGTATCTGTGGTTTGTCAAAATTGCTGCTATTCATGGCTTGATTTGTTTATGGGATCTCTACGAATATGGAAAGCAGAATACTTCTGGGTCATTCAGATCTGCAATTGGAAAAGTGGAGGGTACTGTTACCACTGTTTTCAGTCCTGTTTGTGACAAGTTTAAGAATGTGCCCCATGATCTTCTACTCTTCTTTGATAACAAGGTACACTTCTATTCATTTCTTAACTCTCTTTTCTGTTGCATTTAAGAATTCCATTGCTGTCTTCTTCATCGTTGATTGAATTCATGTAATTCGATTTTGGATTTGGAAAGGCATGAATTTTATTTCGAGGTGTCCTCTTTAGTATGCTCAAACTTTGATTCATTTCATGGTTATCCCACTTGTGAATTTTTACCTACAAGCTATGCTGTGAAAGGCGAGCTAGGCGCTCGCCTAGGCGCCCAAGGGTGTGCAGGGGGCGCCTAGCTAATAAATATTTGTGCACATTTTTCTTCACTTATTAGGGGATGTAACTGTGAAGTTCAGGACTGATCAGAACTCTTATACTCACAATTGGTAGCTCTTGTTGTGCAGTTGGATCAAGCCGTACATAGGTTTGCCAAGCAGGCTCCTACTCTAGCAAAGCAGGTCGCAAGCCAATCATGTGTAATGGTTGAGAAGGTATCGCAGTTAACAAAAGCAATTGTATCCGAGACACAAACTAGAGGCTTATCTACGGCAGCAATCTATTTTGTGAACACATCCGAGATATACCTAATGGAGCAAGCTGCAAAAACCTGGCACACACTTACACAGGTCTCGCCATTGAACATAGTGGCAGAGTTGGTGGTTCCTATAGCTGCTCACTGGTCTGATAAGTATAACCAACTCGTCATAAGCATGACCCGGAAGGGTTTCTTTGGTTTCAGCTATCTCCCTCTTGTGCCTGGTGATATACTTGCCAAGGCATCCGAGGTGAGCAAGCAAGATGGTGTCAAACCCAGCTCTGAAAAATAAAGTAGGAATTTATTTCTTGTTTTTTTGAAAGATTTGGTTGGTTTAGAGTAGGAAGGAATAATTTGTAATGGCTGAGATCAAGGAATTTCTTTTTGTACCGATTAAATTTTATTTCCACATAGTAAAGTAAATCAACATCCTCTATAATGAGGTCAACAAGAATCAATGTTACTACCCAAAATAACAACATTATAAAACCAAACCTAGATAGAGTTCCATCTTGATAAGAACTACTTGAGCTAATAAAGCTCATATTTACCGTCAGAGTAGAACATGCCAGCTCCATAAGTAGACGAGTACATCTTAGCAAGAAGAGGAAACTGCAACAATGCGTAAAGAGTCACCGGAAGACAAGCAATTACAGCTATTGGTATTGAAGCCCATTGAAATCTCTGCTGAAGTACCATGTAAAGTGATGCAGAAAATGTTATCATCATAGCAGCTATAGCAATGAAGAGAGTTCCGAGACCTATTATCAATCTCTTGGGCAATGACTTTAAGAAGTCTTCTTCTGCATAACGCGATGTTAGGATTGATAAGAACATGAGAACTGATGTTGTGGATGAAATGAGGCCCAATGCATCTGATATGATAAACCACATGAAAGCATTTTCATGTAATAAGATTACCACGTGGTTTTTTGTAGGGGAGGTAATGTAAATTACCAATCTTTATAAGGGAGATAACGCAAATTACCCAAAAAAATAAAAACCACGTGTAAGTTAGTGTTGAGTCAGCTAACTTAGAATTGACGGAATTATTGACAAGAGGAGGTTTTACTAATTTTATTTCTGTAGGGGAGGTAATATAAATTACCAATCTTTATGGGGGAGGTAACGCAAATTACCCCCGCAATTAAAGATGAGATTTCATATTCAGTAAAACTTTTAAGACCCTTCTTATCAAAATTAAAATTATTGCCTCCCAATCTTCTTATACAGATGATTAATGGTCTTTCGAAGCTCCTTCTGAACAACAAGAACATCAAACCCATAATTAAAATCTTATCGAATTTTCATGGAGATTGGATTTTCATTGAGTATAGAATGAAGAGTATTTAGATTTAATGTTTCAAAGAGAACATTTTCATTTGCCAAGGGAAGATTACTTCAAGATATTGCAAATTTGGAATTCCAAAGGTGGAAGATTTTATCTTTGGGTCTAGTTTTTACGATTTTATTAAATGGGTATTGATGACCTGAGTTTAGGATATCTTTTCTTTCCCTTTCAACGGAAAGTTTCAAGCATGTTCCTCTATTAAATGCGGTTATTTTAACAAAATATAAATTCTTCATCGTATCATGAGCACATGTAGTACTAATGTCAAATTTTTCTTAAATTTCGGTTTCTTCTCTTGTTGATACACCAAGATTATCCTCTTGAATCTTCACCTTGCCACCATTCATTTCATATTTTCATAATCAGGGAAGCATTGAAACATTCCCTTTTTTAGTTATGAAAAAGCCCAAGTGCCATGTTCAAAATGTCCATGTCAATTGAGACATAAACCCACAGAAAAACTCATCTCACCGTTCTTCCCCACCTCCTCTTCCTCCATGACCATCACCAGATATTCTCTCATCTTCTCATCCTGCTCAACTCTTGGATCTATGCCTTCTCAGCCACCTCACTTAGAAGAACCCCATTCTATAAAAATGTTTTCTATGGGATACCTTTATGATCCACGAACCCCAAAGCACAAAAATATCAAACATCAGTTGTAACTTTACAAGACTCCGTTGGTGGCTTGGTGGAGATCGGCCTTGTATATCCAAAAACATAACCATTTGGTCCGTAGTCTTGGACTTTAGTCCATGAAAAGTTGGCCGTATATAGGTTTTCCCGTCCATGTGAACAGGTGCGGTCTCCCATCTCTCTCTACATAGGGATCCGTCTTCCTTTTAAGTTTCAAGACCATATATGTGGACATATATAGGGAAAATGATTAATCTCCCGCGAGTTGAGTCCCGCGGACCATCCCGATGGGTAAGAGTGAGAAAGAAGAGGGTGAGACCCACACTTAACCCACTACTGCTAAATCTTCGGGTCATAAGGGGACTACCCTTCTTTCTTGCGGTACACACCGCGAGATCCTGCCCTCCGTGAGTGTATCACTTCCGCATATATAGTGATTTTCAGTTGATATATTGTTATCATTCTAAGATAAAGAGAAGTTATATTTTATTGTTTGCTGATAAATAAAATAGTGGAGGTTAACCATGGACGAGATCTTTTAATCTTATATTGTAAGATGACGACATATACGTCAACATCCTATCATGTGATACCATCCCAAAATTATCGTGGAAGTTCATTCGAATTCCCTTGCAGCATTTAAAAGTTGAAGGCTCCATACATCATGCATATACATGTTAGATGGTAGTGTATACAAGTCGATAACCCGGTGCATACGCACCGGAATAATCATATTTTATAAGGCGTAATCTCTTTTCTTTTTTTGTTTTTCAAACCGTATGCACCGGAATGATCACATTTTGTAAGGCCTAATTTCTTTTCTTATTTTTGTTTTTCTAAACCCTGGGTATCATCAACACGATAATTGGAACATAGACTAAAGGTATATATTCAGAAGGCTACTACCAAAGTTTAGCATGCTATATACACTCCAAGGAAGAAGAAGTTAAGGAGGCGATGTTCCTTCTACATATATGTTGTAGGTAACCGGAAATGAGCAAAAATGTGTCTGATCTATGTATGGTTGTTAAATTTATGGAATTAACATGTTTATGTTAAAATATTTGGTAAACAACAAAGATATAAGTTCCCACTCTAAGCATACAATGTCATTTGGAAGGCGATAAAATAACAGAAATATCATCTGGAGCACGTACCTGGCAGCTGGAGTCTGTACAACAACGTGAATTAGTTGTTAATTTCTTCAACAAACATAGAAACCTCAATTGCTTATCCATAAATGCCAAAATTTGCTCAGTTCGACTTTCCACGAACTTTAAACAGATCAAATGTATTCTTTGCACCACTGACTCTTTCTTTGTCAACTTATGGGTTTTTGTTCTTCTGTGCCCATGATAAGCTTGCACACCACTCATTTGATCCATATATTTCATGTAAGTTCATTTCTTCCTCTATTTTAATCTTTTTCCACAAATTTCCACCGAACTTTAGCATGATATATAGTATATGTTAGAAGGAAGAGGACCTTTGGAAAGTGAGGCGTCCTTTAGATTAATTTTTGGTTGAACAAAAGGGTGTATCTGATGTGGAGTTTTCAAAAATAACCCTAGGCATGGTGTAATTGAGAACTTTCAAAGTTCAAACAATAACGTCATTTAATGATGGCATCCTTTCTTTCTTAATGTTATGGTGTTGGACCGAGTTGGTTGCTGATTTTCTTGGAGGAAACAAAATTGATACAGTTATCACAACTTATTGGTTATATATGTGGTGGGAAAGGCACCTATTGGAAAAAATTTCAACAAACGTGACTGTTGATGTTCTATTACATGTGCAATTGACATGGATGATGAAACGGCAATAGTGAACAGATGCATATATGGAGAGGTGGGAAAGTTGAAACTTACATCGACTTGGGAACGAAATATCATGTCGTTCCACTAAAAATGTAAACAGTATGATATCTAGTTTATCAAGATTACCCCATTGTCCATGTTCATGGTATTACTTTTTTGTGTGAAAAGGTGTGTAATGATGTGGAAATGACATGTATAATAATGCTGACATGGATTCACCACATAGAAGATTGATTGTGGCTACGCCATGTGACGTTTTTGGGTCTCTTATTATAAAGAAAGATATTTACCTCTGCCTGGTTATTGGCCTTGCATATGTATAGTTCAGAAACGAATTGTGCTTTTGTATTTATCACTTGATGTTTGATTGTTAGTACATTTTGGTTTGTGTTGTTTTCTTTATCCGTCCATGTGCAGTGGCCCCTTGATATCAATAGATTTTTGATGATGATTGTAATGAATGAGTTGAGTAAATTTTTTATATTCTGATAATTAATGGAAATAATGGTCCTCTAGAGAAACTTTTGAAAACCTTCGTCTCTCTTCTCTCACCTCCCTCTATAGAAGAAAAAAGACCCTCACCGGAAACACCACCTTCTCAGATTTGGTTCATTTTAGGACGGATCTGAGTGGGATTTTTATCTCCTTTTATTACTATTCACTAGATCTTTGTTATAGTAGGTTTATTTATGTTTATCTCTTATCATTTGATAATTTTGTGCACTTTTATGGTGATTTTATCTCCTATACTAGAGAAGTTTATCCTAGCTTTAGTGGTCGTTTTTGGGTACTATGGGTTTTAATAAACACTTGAGATGCATTCCATCGACGATATCTTCATCATTTTTGTCTCCGACGAAGGAATCTTCATCCTTGGATTATCCGGCGACGGAATCTTCAAAAATGATATTCTTGATGACGGAATTTTCTTCACAAGTTTTAAGAGATTTGAGCAAATCACTCCAACTTTAGGAGCATTTCTTTATGAATAAGAAAAACAAACAAAATGGTTGGAATTTAATTCTGATAAAAACCATTATTCTACGGATTCAATCGGTTCTTATTCGTGCTTGTATCCGTCATGTTCCATTAATCATTTTCTTTCTCTTGTCGGATTTTTCGGTGTTGTACTTGTATGGCATGTTCTTGTTACTTTGTATCCTCTAATTTTCCATTTTAAACCCAAAATAACCTTTAATTTCCATTATTGAAAGGTGTTATAAAAAAAATTAATGGAAATGTACTGGCATCAAATGGAGTACATTTTAATCTGTGATTGATATACTACATAAATCAATTGTTGGGAACCCAGGCAATAGATGAATCTACACTTTGTACCATGGGTTTCTAACACCCTAAGTTAGTCTTTCTTAATGAAATCAATTTGCAAAATAAATAAATTTTGATATACTACATGAGAATTTATTATAATCTCGAGATTTATGTCAATTATAACCGCTGTTATTCTTTAGGCCTACAAAAAAAAAAGATTAGATTGTCTCAAGGAATTACTTTCAAACAAGATGATCCCTTGGTATTCAAGAATTACCAATCCCTTGGTATATAATTATAATGTTGGAATTTGGGTACCAAAGGATGAAATTCAGATAGCAAGATGAATTTGGTATCATTGAGTTCAAAGCCGTGATATTCTTTTCAGCAAATATTTCGACCCTTCTCAAATAATTGGCGGTTATAATTGGTCAACGAAATAATGATTTCAGGATACAATGAAGCCTTAATAACGTTGTTGGATTCAAGGGTTGTACTCTCTTGACTCAACCAAGAACACACAATATAAATTCTGATGATGCTTAGAGAGAAAATAAAATGGACATTTTGATATGTTGAATTGGGAGAAAGCCTTCGCTATTTATAGAGGGTTTCATGTCTTTTGGAGATATCTCTTCATCCCCAACAAATACTTTCAAAAGGCATCCATTAATGGGAAGAGACGTGTCTGTAGAAAATTGTGGAAAAACAAATTATGTTTTGAAATTTAGAACCATAAAAAAAAAAATTATACGGGCGCCAAACATTTATGAAAATATCCAACATTCTCCCCATTTTCAAAAATAAAAACAAAATCAAAGTAAAAAAACTTTTAAATAAGAGTGGCCGTCTGCCTACGTACCCGAGTAGGATCCAACGTAGTTCACGCTCAGTTGGAAAATAAGCATCATCGTAGAGATCAATATATAAATGATAGGTATCTTTTGGTTTTGAACCTTCACTTAGTGTAAGAAATTCATATCCTTACCGGGGTTCAGTGGTGGAACCAGTATTAAACCAAGTACCCATGTGATAAAACCGGAATCTCCACACATACTGATATCAGAGATTATGCGTTTTGTATCCTAGCATGCTAATGGTCATCTGCTTATCTTGGATTCATGAGTCTTCTTCAGAGAACGATCTTTTTCTCTTAGGAAACGACTTGATTTCCATGCTCATGTAGGTAAGTGTCTCACCTGCAAATTCTCCAAGAATTTTTTTGCACAACTATGACCCGATAATACGGTGGGTTCAGTGATCCTTATAAGCTTGGAAACGCAGGGGATACCAAACAGACCCAACTTTTTTTGTTCAGCAACCTCTATAGACAAATATTAATACAACATTAAGCATATTAACTTAATGACCCTTGACGACATGTATATAGAGTCAATATCTCAACCTCTACTCAATCATTACATATACATACATAAGGTCCGTGAACCTGATTGTTAAGCAGAGTACTTGGACGATCTCAAAAATCAATATCCAAAATCAATTTAGTCTTATCCAAATAATCAAATCGGAATCCTCCCAAGTGGTTAAATTTTTTATATATATTTCAAGATACGAATCTACAAGAAAAAAAATCTCGTAATCGATTACAATTAAGCGAACGTATCTACTTAGACTGATTACGAACAAACCTGTGTAATGCGGAAAGGGAAAAATATAAGATACCATAAATTTTGTTAACGAGGAAACCTCAATGGCAGAAAACCCTAGAACCACGTAAAGATTGAACATCACATTGTATTAAGCTGCTACAGACGCTAGCTGACTAGCATATATACTTCAGACTAGAATGTAGTTGAGACTGAAGCTGGGATCTAACAACCACACTCAATATTTAGCTTAGCAATCTATATTGACAAACTCCAATATACTTTCAAGAGAATCAATTAGACATTTAGACTCAATCTTTAGAGAGGTATATACAAGAGTTATATCTTTGTTTTTTAATATAATCAGTAAATCAAACAGATAGAAATCCGTGATCCTGATTATTATAAGAAATAACTTGGACTGTATCAAAAATCAATATCCAAGTGTCAATCAATTTAATCAACAACCCAAAGGTGGGATTCATAAAATGATTGAACTTACGCACTACTTGTGATATTTCAACTATATAGAAAATATAATGCAGAAAAGAAATAACACAGACACCAGAAATTTTGTTAACGAGGAAAGCACAAATGAAGAAAAACCCTGGTACCTAGTACAGATTTGAACACCACATTGTATTAAGCTTCTACCAACACTAGACTACTACAAGTTAACTTCAGACTTGAATGTAAGTGAGCCTTAACCAATCTCACACTGATCAAGATACAGTCGCATTCCATTACGCCTCTGAATCCCATCAGGACACTACGCACTTGATTCCCTTAATTGATCTCACCCACAACTAAGAGTTGCTATGACCCAAAGTCCAAAGCTTGATAAACAAATATGTCATACACAGAAAAGTCTATTGAATAGATAAATCTATCTCCCAAAGAATACCTATGAGTTTTGTTCCATCTTATGATAAATCAAGGTATACAAGAACCAATTGATAAACCAGACATATATTTTCGAAGAACAACCTAGTAATATCAATCACCTCATAATAATCTTAACCGTATGGTAGCGGAACAATATATTATGGAATCACAAACGATGAGACGAAAATATTTGTGACTTCTTTTTGTCTTGCCTATCGGAGATAATTCTCAAGCAAATCTTAGAGAAGATAGTACTAAATAGGATAAAACTAAGTAATATCAGATCACACAACTACAGAGAAAATAATCGGGCCTGGCTTCACAATCCCAATGAAGTCTTTAAACCGTAAACCTATGAGGGTTTTAGGAAAAACCTAGGTTAAAGGAGAATCGACTCTATTCGCATCTAGTATCACACAGGGGATGTGGGGATTAGGATTCCCAGTTTCTAGAGTTCTCCCTTATATAGTCTTCAAAACAAGGTTTGATAGCTTTGAAACAAAGAAATCAATATTCACCATTAAATGAAACATGATCTAAGAGTTAAGCTAAGAGTCAAGCTAAGTTTGCTTGAAACCAAAGCAATATCTCTCCACCATTAGATGGTCTTAGCTTGTTACACACAAATGAAATGTACCCTCATTTAGATATAGGTAACCGTACGTAAACATGTGCACTTAGTTGGCTCAATAATATATAGTTAACCGAAGTTAGCCATATGAACACTTTCATATCAACCTTATTCATCTTAACACAACTAGTTCAAATGAATCAAATAAAACTAGTTATAGAGTTGGTCAATTATTTATATTCTCATAGAAGTATAAAAGACACAATTAAAGCAAAATAGGTTTTGACTCACTCGAATTAATTCATGAACATTATAGCCACGGGTTGCAAAAGATTGCATTCCTTATTTTATAAATGTATTTGTTCATGATTTAGACGATTTTAGAACTTAACCCACTCAAGTATGCAAACGGGTATGCATACCTAAGTAAACGGACTCGGACTGTGTTTGTCAGTATGCAAACAGGTACACATACTGTCGTTCACATCCGAACTCATTTGAATATAGTATGCAAACGGGTACGCATACTATAGTTCGCGGACTTCAACTGACTTCGCCAGTACGCATACGGGTACGCATATTATAGCTCTCGGACTTCAACTGACCAACCAGGACGCATACTAGGTTCCAAGTCTTGGATTATATATGAAATAATTATCATACAAGTACGCGTACTGTGCTACATCCAATCATTGGTGAATCGTTCTAAACTCCCATTTCAATCATTGAACATTATTAGAAGACGATAATAGCTGTCTCACGCAAACTATAAGCTTCAAAGTAATTTTCTAGTGATCAAATGATCAATATGAAACTTTCCGAGTCTACATCAAATGACTATCTCACACAAATCATATAAGATGTTACCAGGTGATTTTCAGATGATCATCTTTTGACTTTCATTAAGAATATAAGATGAACTTGGTTAAAGCGAAAGTTTACCAACATATATTTCGATAAATATGTAATCGAGTTAAACTCAGCTCGAAATATCAAATGTGTATAAATTAGAGTCTATATAGCTATACGACTATTGTCTCAATAGGATATAGAGTAGAAATAGACTTCTGAGTGATAAATGAGTTTAAGTCTCCACATACCTTTTGTTGATGAAGTTCCACAAACTCCCCTTAGTAGTTCTTCGTCTTCAATCGATGAACGCCGTGAAGTCTAAAGCTCAACTACACATTCTATCCTAGTCCTAGGCATGGCTATAAGTAGACTAGAAATCAAGACTTATAGTTTTGTGAACTAAACTTGACAGACAATCTTGAGATAGCAACGCTTGCGAGTTCGATCGAGCAGTGCTCTGACAATCTCCCCCTTTGTCAGTTTTTAATGACAAAACTAGAAATACATATGGATTACAAAATAAATACACTTTGTAGCTTCTCATCCAAATGCTTGACTTCCTTGGCTTTTCAACATTACTCGAAATCTTCGTCACTTCCAAGTACTCCAGTGATTCTGAACGTGTTCAACTCAACATCATAGTTGTTGAAGATCCGTAACCATAACAATGAGAAAACAGTTGCTCTCAATCATTGTTATATAGTGTCATAATATTATTACACATCATCAAAGTTCAATTGTATCACAACTTTGACAACAATACTATGGTGATATGTATCACTCCCCCTCAGTCGATACTCCATTTCATGATGAAAACTACTCCCCCTTACATAATGATCCGTAAACCATATATGTATATGTAGTGTGAACTAAAAAATAACTATCTCCCTTTTTGTCAATATAAATTGGTAAAGGTACGAAAACTAGCAGGATCATAATGAAATTTCCATAGAGATACTTCATGACCAAAAGAGAACATATCAAATTTGTTTCGATGATTTTACATGGTCGAAACTTAGTGTATTCATCAACGAGTTAATAAAGATACAAAAAAACTCCTAAAATATTCCACAACCGCACTCCCCACAAAGATTTGGAAATTAAGCACAAGTTCAATTAAGAACTCTCCCACATAAAATGTCATTCCCGAAAGAACAACAAGAGAGACCTTACTTTTACAAGAAAAGAAGGATTTATTTGGATATTAACAAATACATGAAACATGAATTTGTATCCAAAAATCTCAATTAAATTAACTACAAGAGAACCCATGATTAATTTAATCGGAAATGCTCAACATAAAAAAACTTATAGAGCCACACAGTACTGTCACAAAGAAGTGACTCAAGGAAAGATCAATATTGCGGAATATTCAAAGATTCATTTGTTTTCATCAATATTTGCATAAAGACATATAATAGACTTAATCTTTGACATCAAAAGTTCTTTCTATCTTCCGTCAATATTTGAAAAAAGACATAAGATAGACTTAACTTTTGAGCATATATTAATTACAGTTCACGGTCATAAACACATATCCCATAACAATTCTTGCAATGTATAAAACCAATAAAGCTTAATACTGCAAAATCATCTTCCAAATAACTTAGAATTTTAGTAAATAAATCTAAAAACATTGCAAGATGAAAATGTTGGAAATAGCTATGTGTAATCACAATAATTATTATTCCAAACCTAGTTATCCTTCTGAAAAACACAAGAATAAATTCTCATAAGAAGTTTCCTAGACATTAAGATTCTTGAAAAATTCTTTATCGCCCCCGAACTCCCTGTTGTCAACAGATATTGGAATATAAGGTTCATGAAGAAAGGAGTCAATCCCAACGAACCTTTTAAGCTGATGTCAAACCAGGGCCTTCTGAATTTCAATTCTTAAAATAATAGCCTTTATTTACTTAATCTCCTTTCCTGTTTCCTTCAACTCTTCAAGAACACCAGAAAAATTCTGAAGATTTGAAGGTACAACAACCCTTGGCTTCCTCACATTCCTCCTTTTCAAAGTTGAAGGTAAAGGAGATTTATCTTTTTCCTTCATGATTGATGGATAACAATCATATTAACATCTTTTCCATCAGAAGACATTATGCTTGAAGTCTCCATACAAGTATGAGATTGTGAGAGGAATTCACAAATTAAACTCTACAAGCAATCTTGTGATAAAAAGAGTTTTCAGAGAAGGAAAAAAAGAACGTAGGGTTACGGAACTTTTATGTAGACTAAAAGGATTCAAGTACGCACAACTCACAACCCTAAAGAAGGCAAAATTATCAATTTTAACCCTCTTTTAATGATCAAACAGGGAAAGCCTTTTCAATACCAATTACAGATATGAAAAGATCAAAGAAATACCGAATAAAAAGAAAAAGAAAAATTAAACAAAGATTTTTTTTCCTAAAGCCTGAAATGTGCTTAACTCTTGTCTTTTTTGGACCAGGCACATGAAACAAGATGCACCAACAACATAATTACGCTGTGTTGGGGTGAACAATAATCTGTCCACCATAACTTTATTGTGCGGAATTCTTAATACCCTCTTTAAAAAACTGTTTAGACTATGTTCTTTTCTATAGAGGTCTAACTTTTTCTTTGGAAATTAACTTCTTCGGAGAAGAGTTAAGTTTACATACCTCATACGACTTCTGAACAAGTTTGATCTTGTTAGCTAATTGATTTGCTCTCCGTTGAAGTCTGTTGACATATTTTATTTTTATGTTTGTACTTGAAATATTTGGAGAGTTTATGACCCTTGAGAGTATAATAAAAACATGTCAATATGGAGGAGGGTTCAAACACCATAGCTGTTAAACAATATGACCTACCTGAAACATGTGAAATATAATTATCAGTAGATACAAAAAAATCCATATTATCCTCCAATATAGTTGAAGTCTCTCGAGGATGAATATAAAAATCGATGTATGTATTGCTACAATTATCAAAGTTAATATTTTCACCAAAGAGAGCAACACTTGATTTTTCGTCTTCATTAGAATCATAATGATCAGACACTTTATCAAGAATCGCAGCAAGACCTTTTGAAAAAGCGGGGGTCTAACAATACCACCCAATATTTCGATTAGCAATCTGTATGGACAACTTTGAGTTGTTTTCTAGAGAATCAACTAGACAGTTAGACTCAATCAATAGAAAATAATACTCAAGGAGTTATTATCTCAATCTCTCGATTTTATTTACTTCAAGCAAATATGATTTGCGAGTCCAATCAAAGAGAGATAACTTGGATGGTACCAAATACCAATATCCAAGTGTCAATCAATTTAAATTAACAACCAATAGGTCGGATATTCTAATCGATTGAACAACGCACAACCCGTATTATTTCAATTATATAAAAATATAATGCGGAAAAGAAATAACACAAACACCAGAATTTTGTTAACGAGGAAATCGCAAATGCAGAAAAACCCTGAAACCTAGTCCAGATTAAACATACCCTGTATTAGGCCGCTACAGACACTAGCCTACTCCAAATTAACTTCGGTATGGACTGTAGTTGAACCCCAACCAATCTCACACTGATCCAAGGTACAGTTATACTCCTACTCCTATGATCCCAGCAAGATACTTCACACTTCATTCCCTTAGCTAATCTCACCTACAACCAAGAGTTGTTACGACCCAAAGTCGAAGACTTTAATAAACAAATCTGTCTCACACAGAAAAGTCTACAAGTAATAGATAAATTCGTCTCCCACGAATAAACTACAAGTTTTGTTTCGTATTTTGATAAATCAAGGTAAACAGGAACTAATCGATAAAACCAGACTTATATTCCCGAAGAACAGCTCAGTTTCATATTTAGGAATCACAAACAATGAGACGAAGATGTTTGTGACTACTTTTGTCTTGACAATCGGAGATAGAAATTTCAAGCCAATTATTATAATTGTACTCGTACGATAGAAACAACAAGATCAGATTAGATCACACAACTACAAGAAAAGTAGTATCGGTCTGGCTTCACAATCCCAATGAAGTCTTTAAGTCGTTAACCTGGTTTTAGAAGAAGAAAACCAAAGGTTAAAGGAGAATCAACTATAGAATTAGGAAACTAGTGTCACACAGAATGTGTGGGGATTTGGTTTCCCAGTCGCTAGAGTTCTCCATTATATAGTCTTTCAAATCAGGGTTTGCAATCAATGTTAGCTTGCTAACAAAGCATTCAATATTCACCGTTAGATGAAAACCTGATTAGATACAAGCTAATATCTCTCAACCATTAGATCAAAAACTTAGCTTGTCATATACACATATACTTGACGTTTTGGGTTTGTGTAACCGTACCCAAACGTGTACAATGGTTGGTTCAATAATAGTAAACCAAATGGTTAGCCAAATGATAAATTTCATATCAACAATATTCTTCTTCACCATAACTAGTCCAAATGACTCAAATGAACTAGTTAGAGAGTTGTTCAATTGCTATGAGATCTTATGTACTACACAAGACACAATTGAATCAAACATGATGTGATTCACTCGAATCATTTCATGAACTATAAAGCCACGGTTTGGAAAAGCATTCCTTAGTAATTTAAGATAAGTTCACGAACAACGTTTTCAGACATAACCTCTTGAGTTCGCGGACTCAAGATAACCGGTTGAAGTTAATAAAATTCAGCAGAAATTCTCGGATCGAGAACTTTCGTCAGTTCGCGGACTGGGTTTGCGGACTGCACCTGAGCTTTAACTCCAGCAGATACTCTCGGGTTCGAGAACTTACTCCAGTTCGTGTACTGAGTTGACTGCTCATGTTCCGGTTCCACTTGATCAACAAAGTTCGCAAACTTCGGTTCAAGTATCAAGGAATTATACATATATGTGTTGCCACAACAATGTTTATCTCATAATGGTTATATAGTCTAAACTCTTATTTCAATCATTGAAACATTCTCAGATGGCGTTATATAGTTGTTATTCAAAAACTATTTTTCGTCAGAGCGATTTCCAAAGTGATTGAAACATAACATGACTTTCGTCAATAAACAAAGATGAACTTGGCTAAAGCAAAAGCTTTACCAACGCCCATTTCGATAAATATATAAGAAAGATATACTCAGCTCGAAATGTCACATGTGCATATTTTTAGTCTATATAGTAAAACGACTTTTGTCTCAAGATAGGAGATAGAATAGATAGACTTTTGACTGATAGATAAGTTCAAGTCTCCACATACCTTTTAGTCGATGAAGATCCACTGGTTCCTTGAGTAGTCCTTCGTCTTGTATGATGATCGCCATGGAGTTTTTGAGCTCAACTACACTTTCTATCCTAGTCCGAGACCTTGGCTATAGTAGACTAGAAATCAAGACTTTATAGTTTTGATCAATAAGATTGACAAACATGCTTGAGATAGCAACGCATGCGAGTTTGACCGAGCAGTGCTCTAAAAATCTCCCCCTTTGTCAATTTTAGTGGCAAAACTATTAATACATATGGAATACAAAAATTATATAAATAAACTTTGTAGCTCCTATTCCACATGCCTAATCTTCAACAATACTTGAAATCTTCGTCACTTCCAAGTAGTCCAATGATCCCAAAGGTTGTAAGTTTAGCACCATCGTTGTTGAAAATACGTAGCTATAACAATGAGAAAAGCATCGGTTCTCAATCATTGTTATACAATGTCATAGTATTATTACACAGCGCCAAAGTCCAATTACATCACAACTTCAACAACAATATTATGGTGATACTTCACTCCCCTTAGTCAATACTCCATCTCACATGGAAACCACTCCCCCTTACATAATGATCCGAAAACCATATGTATTTGTAGTATGAACTACAGTTAATTCTATCCCTTTTTGTCAATAAAATTATCAAAGGTACAAGAACGGGATCCTAATGAAATTTCCGTAAGAGACATTTCATGACCAAAGGTAAATGTTGTATCATATTGTTTAGATGCAATCATAAAGCCGAGGCTAAATGCATTCATCAAGGAGTTTATAAGATACAAGATAACCCTTCTAATATTCCACATCCGCACTCCCCACAAAGATTTTGAAATTAAGCGCAAGTTCAAAATAACTCCCCCCCTTAAGATGTCATTCCCAAGGGAACAACAAAAGCGACCTTAATTTCAAGATAAAAGAAGGATTACTTTAGACTCAAAAAATTATATAAAAGTATGAATTTGGAATCCAAAATATTCAATCATATTAACCAAATGGACCCAAGATTAATTTGACCAAATATGCTCAACACAAGTAAACTTATGGAGACTTAATACATCGATTAGATTATTCACAAGAAAACCCGTAAATACTCTAACCGGATTGCACAATTAAACTAATCACAAAGTAATCAATTCAATTTTCCACACTCGACATGAGAAAAATCTATGGAATGCTAACTGAATAATCACACTAGATGATTGATTTAGTTCATTTGGGATCAACATAAGAGATTATGGAACCCCGACTAAGATTATCATAGAAAATGACAACCTTAACCGTCCATGTACTCAACATGAGAGAAATCATGGAATACAAACTAAATAACCACACAAGTTGATTAATTTAGTTCTTAATGCTCAACATATTGCATCTTTATGGAATTACCAACCATGCAAATAAGAAATCGACTTAGTTGTATAGTGCTCAACATAAGATATAAGATGGAACCTTCACGGTAATACATAATAATATGGAACAATTAAGCTCTAAACCGTGGATTACAAAACAAGGACCTATTCTATTTTTCCATCACAAAGTGACATAGTAAACTTTATCCTTGAATCACAATTTTTTTTAACCTATTTAATCATCAAAGATTGAAAATATAGGCTTAACTTTTGTGTTTCGCCAAAATTCCATTCATTCCTCTATCAATATTTGCATACCAATATGTTAACGACTTTACTTTTGATAAAATATGGAAAAATCAAGTTCACGGATGTAAACACACATATCCTATCAAAATATTGCAATATATAAAACCATAAAGATTAATACTGCAACCATCATCTTCCGAACAAGTTTAGAACCAATAAATCTAAAAAACAAGAAGATGAAATCATTGGATATAGCTATGTGTAATCACAATCATGGGTATTCCAAAACACTAGTTATTCTTCTAAATAAAACAGAAAGCATAAAAGATTTACTAGACATTAAGACCTTTGAAGAATTCATTGTCGTCCCTGAACTCCTTGTCGTCAACAACCATTGGAACATAGGGTTCATTAAGAAAGGAGTTTATATCGATGAACCTTCTTGGTTGTTGTTATCGAACCAGGGCCTTCTGAATCTCATGAGTCTTATACACAAAAGCCTTTATTTGTGGAATCTCCTTACGCAGTGTAGGACCAGAATATCGCCACTATATTATTCTCGCGAGAATTAACGACATTCCTGCGAGTTATTCTGCAAGATTCTATAAAAACACACTGAAAGTGTTGAAGGATGATCTAATAAGTGACGTAATAAATGATGACATCCAAAACACGAGAAGAGCGTGATGATTCTGCGAGGGTTAAAGTTCCTGCGAGAGTTGATTATTATAGTTGTTGCGAACGTTTCGCGGTCCAGATCCGAAATTAAAGGACAACTTAGATGTCATCCACTATGTAACTACCCTATATATAGAGGACCAGTAGATTTGAGTAGGGAGAGATAATTTTTGAGTGATGAGAAAGTCTTGAGGAGAGAGAAAAATTTAGAGAAGGAGGTTGTATTCTTGATTTCTTATATTTCCTGTAATTCTTTCTGGATCAAATTAATAAAAATATTGTTCTTTATCTTCAAATTGTGTCTTAATCTTTATGAATTCTTACTAAGGGTGTAGTGTAGGATTTCCTGCAACTACATTTTGGCGCCCGAAACAGGGATTGAGTGGAAGAAAATCATAGAAAAAGGTAAGATTGGAGATAAGGATAATTCAAGATTAAAAAGATGATTGAACAAAATGATAAAACGGATGAAGAAAAAATGATCAGAATCAAGGAAAATTATAGGTAATTGGAGTGTAATATGATAACAAGAGCAATGATCAACAAGTTTTGTAGTTGCAGGAATTCCTACACTACACCCCTGATAAGAATCTACAGAAATTGAATTAAGTTTGAGAATGAATTACGACACTTTTTTATTATTCTAACTTTTGAATTCTTTACAAAAGACATAAGAACTCAGAAGTACAAATTTCTTTCTAGAGTTTCTCTCTCCTCAAAACCTCATCAACTCTCCAAAAGACATCATCCTTTTCTGAATCTAACGAACCCTTTATATAGGGTTTTACATAGTGGATGACAGCTAAATTTTCCTCCTTTTTCGGATATACTTTGCGATCTTATCGCAATTGTTATAATATTCTCTCTCGAAAAATTGATAACCATCGCGGGATAAACATACCCACTTTTTATTTCTTCTATCGTCAGCTTCTTTTGGATTCTTCTGTGACGCTCGCGAAATGTCGTTAAAGAATCTTCTGTGACGCTCGCAAAAGTGTTGTTAATATCGCAGAAATACTGTTGTAGCGATATTCTGGTCCTACATCTTGCCTCTTCTCATGTCTTTTCTGTGAAGAAGAGAAGATCATGAGAATATTTTAGAATGTCATAACTGCCTATCTTTTCAGACTTCTCTGTTCTGACACGTTTCTGTGTTCTTCGCCAGCTGTTTTCACGTATTCTTTCTTCTAATAAATTTTTGACATGTCCCTTCTAACCGATGCAATATGACCACCCACGTCTTTTCTTTGCATTAATTTCCTTCATATTTTCCGAGAAATTTCTTCTTCTATAAATACTTCTCTCATTCCTTTCTTTTTCTCTTTTACTTTCTTTTTCTCTCTCTCCATAACCTCTCTGCAAATTTACTGTTCTTCCGTGAATTGCGCTTCTATTATCGCTGGTGCTAAAAACTTGATTGCTTTTGGTGAGATGTAAAGAAAACTCAGAAGCAAAGGTTTTACTCTATCTAAAATTCCAAATCAGGATTCTAGATCTGAACTTAATCTTAAATTATTTACTGATGATCAATGTTCTCGCGAAAAAGTTATAGTATCGCTAGGACAACTTGAATCCGGTCTTTCCATTACTCTCTATGACCCAGAACTTCCGTTATTTTATCAAATAATTTCTGACAATAGGTTTTCGCGAGCGATATATCAATTGGGTGGAGATTGTATCCGATTGTTGCTTGAATATGCCTCTCGCGGAGCTGGAAAAGGGTCTCGCTACCCTGCTGGGGTGTTCGTTTGAAAAAAGATAAGGTAGCTGGTGACAAAGCTCTTATGATGGATATTGATTTTCATACATCTACCAACCAAGGTCCTCGCCATTCTAGCGATGACAAAAGGTTCATCTTTCCATTATGTCTTGAAGGTCCTTATATATCTGGTTCTCTCCCATTACCTACGAATCTCTCAGATTATGAGCCATGGGTCTTCAACTGGCTTGAAAGATATAAAGAAGTATATTCTCTTAACTTTTTACATTATTATCATTTACTGTCTTCTTTATATTCTCGCTAACTGTTTTCATCTTTCTCAGATTGATAGAATGAAACTCAGCTATCAAACTTTTAGGAAACCTATCACCTTCTTAGCCCTTAAATCTTTCACGGATGAAGTAAGAAATATTTCCTCATAAATTTTAACAATATATTGTTGCCCCTATTTCTTATCTTCATCTGTGCTCGCAGGAAATTGAAGAACTACCGCCAATAAAACCCGTGAGAACTAAGGAGAAGCCTTCAAAGGATAAATCTGATGTTCCTCCTAAAGGAAAATCCTCTGCCCCTCGCGGTGGAGAATCTGGTGATCAGGATAAATATATTGTTCCTCCCAAAGGGAAACCATCTGCCCCTAGTGGTGAAGATTCTGGCGATCCTTCTTTGAAGAAAAGGAAAAACCGACCCTCTTCTTCTTCAACTCCTCAACCTATTCCAGAAAACCCAAATGTTGAATTTGATAAGGATAGATATGATGAAGATTTTAATAATAATGGTAGAAGATTCCCTTCTATAAAGAACTCTTCTTCATCTGATTCTTCAATGGCCCATTTATCCAGAATTTTTAGCGATATTTCCCACATCATAACTTGTAATGACGAGGATGAAGTTATTAACAAGACGTCCCAAGCTTTTGCCAGTGTCTTCAATGCTCCCATACTGGTGGACAATGATTCTCTCCAAGGAGTCTCACGATCGCTGACTCCTAGCCTCTTAAATTCTCTTGGTACCTTGGTATGTTTTCATTTCTTCAGTTTGTTTATATATTTTTTCCATCGCTAGATCTTAATTTATATTATTCTTTCACAGGTTGGAAGAGCTTCTTTTGCTGTCGTTTCTGATTTAGATAAAAGACGTGCCAACTCTAAAAAGAAGGCTGCTAAACTTCGCCAAGATAAAGAAAAATTAGAATCTGAAGTTATTGAGCTTCGCAAGAAGAATAAACAATTGAAACCGAAGCTTCAACATAGGAAAAGATCTCTGATCTTGATAGAGCTAACCAACAACTCTATGGTATGACTGATTTCCCTTCTCTTTTAATTCTTCTTACTATATCTCGGATTATTCAAGCAACCACTTTTAACTTGCAGATATTTATGGCCTTACTGACAAGGCTATACTCTTTCAATCTTTCCATGAACCTGTAGACGATAATACTCTTCTTGCTTGCCTTAATAATTCTTTAAGTAATTTCTCAGATGATAAGATTAAATCCCTCTCCATAGATGAACTTAGATCCAAACTTAATCTCTTAAAAATTGAAAACAGATTCAATTTATGTTTGACTGACAAATATAAGCGCTTTTATCTTGATTCAAAGAAAGAGATAAATAGATTAAGAAAGAGGAATATCGATCTTATTGACGAGAAAGATCTTGCTATTAAAAATGGTTCCAAGACTCTAGCCGATTTCCATAAGACTCTTCTTAATGTTCAAATGGAAAGAGATAAACTTGTTCGCGAGAATAAAGATCTTCTTGCGAGGGAATCTCAAGTTCGATCTCGTCTCCTTATAAATAGCGATGGTGAGTTTTCTTGGGCTGCGAAGGTTCTTGACAATGCCAGGAATGACTTAGGTGTAAATGTTAGCCTTCAAGTTGAACAAGCGGCCTTAATTAGAGATATGATTTACGAAAGAGGGTTGTTAGATGTTCTTCTTCTCTGCTAGTTTCTTGTTTTTATTATTCTTCTTTACAAAATTTCTAACTTGTTGTCATATTCTCGCAGGAGCTGAAAAATGATATCTTGAAAGAATTGGGGAACTTGAAAATGAAAAGAATCAGCTCGCAAATACTCTTACTGCTCGCAATAATAAATATTCACGATTGAAAGAGCAGTTTGACATTACCACTGCGAATTTCAATAGATCTCTCATTGTTGTTCGTAATGATTTCTGTTAAGTTGGTCTGCAATGATCATGGAATTTCTCCTTCTATATATCCTGATCTTGCAAAGAAATCCCGCAATAATCCCAAATCTTAACATCTCGATAGCGAAGCTGAGATTACGAAGCGAGGATGAAAATAATAATGATAATGACGACGGAGAAAAATATGGTGGAGAAGAAGAATATGATAAGAATGAAGATAGTGATGATAATGATGAAAGGGAGAAATCTGGCGATGAAGAGAAGTTTGATAAAGAGGATGGCTATGGATCTAGCTAGTTCCTCTTTTTCCTTCTATCTTCTTTGTATATTTATTTTCTTATTTCTATAACATTGCTGTGAATTTCTCCAATTTTGTGAATTTCTTTTCGCTTCCTGCACATGAATTAGAAAACAGTTCTTTTCTCGCAAGTCAATCAATCAATATAATTATTATCCTTTAATTATCTGCGTGCACTTATCTATGAAATTTTTTATATGATAGATGAATAATAATTTCATCGTTCTCTGGCATTCCTTTTTTTCCTCTATTATTCATCTGCAATATGAAAAAATTGATTAAAGATTAGATATTAGTGGTAAATAAAATTTTCCTTAATATTGGAGATCTTATCGCCAGCAATAACTGGGTGAAATCGCAATTCTAAAAAAAAGTATTATCCCAGTAATCTTGTGGTCTTATTACGCCTCCCTAATTAAAGGTCTTATTTTGCCACGCTCTTTCTTTCTGCGAAAAAAATCGCAGGACATCTTTACATTTGCATGTATTGACCCATTGATCTTGCCTTATCTGTATTCTTTTGATTGTATTGCGATAATATGACAAGTCTAAGCTCCCTCGCGAGATCAAAGCCTTATGATATTGCCGTCTTGTGATGAAATCGCAGGACGTCTTTACATTTTCATGTAAAAACCCATTGATCTCATCTTAACATTTCTCTTGTGGCTTGTTGCCTCTGTATCATTTACGTTACGCGACAATATGACAGGCCTAAATGTTCTTGCGATCATAAAGCCCCATGACATTGCCGTCTTAAGACACTTATCATCTCCCTAATGGAGGGTGCCGCCCTTATCTTCCCCCTGGTTGCCCCTTCAAGGAGGGAACATCGTCCATACAAGACTAGCTCATCCCATCCAGATTTACCAACAACCATCTGTTTTCGCAGCCTCTTATCCTTTATGCCTATATGGCTTATAGTTACAAGACTACACCCTAAGTGGGGTTTTCTTCAGGCCAAGTGCATCATAGCCAAGACTTACCAAGAATGGCAAGGGAGTTTCGTACGCCAGGAACTCTTGGATCAGCCGTGTTACCTCGGCGTGTTGGTCATACTTTGCACTTCTTGGAAGAGATTCTCAGTCTTCCAACCAGGGTATAACCTTATATAGTTGGAAATCCAAGATCTCTCTCCCGGATAGGTTTTCTTTAACCCCAACATCTGCATAACTTTCGGGTTCCCAGTAGCGGTATAACCTTATCACTGAGTCATGTCAAGAGATACCCCCTCATATGACGCGCTATTAGGTCTTATATTTGCCTCTTGAGAAATTTTATTCGCGAACTAAGGTTCACACCATAAAGGTTCGTCCCATTCTTGTAGGGACAGAATATTGTCACAACAATATTCCTGCGAAATAGACAACAATATTACGATACATCAATAATAAATGACTATTCTACGACATATCAATGATATTTTGCGAGACATCCAAATATGACTTAAACAATGACGTAATTACAGAAACACGAAGAAAGTGTGACATGTTTGCGATATATCAATAAAACATGCGAAAGATAAAGGAGGTGCCTGCTGCGATTTATCGCAAGAACTCATATCCGAAGTTGAAGGGAATCTTAGCTGTAAATGAGCTATAATCCACTATGTAAATACCTATATAAAGGAGATGAGTAGTTCCAGAGAGCGGATGAATTTTTGAGTGTTAGGAAAGTTTTTAGGAGAGATAAAATCTTTGTTAAGTGTTTTGTGTTCTAGATTTCTGTAATTCCATAAGATCGAATTAATAAAAAAGTGTTCTTAATCTTCAAATTATGTCATAAATATTGATAGATTCTTGAATAGGGTGTAGTGTGGGAATTCCTGCAACTACAATTCTATTAATCTCTGCGAAATTTTATTCGCGCTTCTTGCGAGTGTTGTAACTCTGATAAAATTTCATAACTTTGATCTTCTTTCTTTTTGTAAAATCTTGCAATTCTTTCAAGCAGAATACTCTGTTCAATTACATATTCTTCAAACAAATCATTCATAGATTTCTTTAAAGTTCATCACTTTACCTCTCTACTTACTATTCTTTGGTTCTGCTTTTCTTCTATGTTTTGTTGTTTCTTCATTCGCGAGACGCTCGCCATCAATTCCCTCCTGCCACTCTATCGTATCAATCATTAAATTTTCACATCTCTGTCATTGTTTGATTTTGTATTTCCAATTGCTATTCTTCTCAGCTCTTTCCTCGCAAGACTTCATATCAATTTCATAACACTTCTTGCTTTCTCCCCAATCTCCTTTAATTACTCCAACACCATTAGGATGAGGAAATTTAACACCTTTGGTGGAAAGTAGATGTTACACCTAATATTCCGTGTATCCAAGGTCGGCAAAATCAAGAGCATTGTAAGGTGATTCAATGTCAACAACCTGAACATGATCTTGGAAGTTATCCTTTCAAGGAATCCGCATCTCAATTTCCCTTTTGGTTTATTGGCAGTACCATTAAAACCATAGATTTTATATGTTGAGGAATTAGATATTCGTCTCTTCCACCCATTTTTTATAGGTATGATAAAATAGTATGTCAATGAGGTTCTGTGTATTGAACTCTATTGATAGCCCCAAGAATCTTCATTTTCATCACCATTTTCTTCATCTTCTTCCTCCATTTTCTTTGGGTTTATCTCTAGTCTTACTACCAATGGGTTATCATGTTTGCTCGCCAGGTTCTCCGTATTTCTTGTGCAGAAAGATATAGTTTGCTTTTGCCCGTTCCTAATGGCGAGGCTCTCGCTATATTCATTATCTCTCTTCCATATGTGTCTCTCGCAAAGACTCTGCCTAGAACATTATCATGGAAATCCTCTATTGTTATATGTGAATGTACAATGGAATTACAAAACAAATTCTTTGCTTTAGCTCCAATTTCTATTACGAATGATTCGGCTCCTTTTACAGTATTTACCCTGCGAATTTAAAATTATCTTGGAGGCAATCGCTGAGATTGTGGATGTCCTACTAAAAAGTGATTTAGCTTTCCTTGTTCAATCATCCTTAAAATTATTCTCTTTACATTCCTGCAGTCATTTACTGTGTGTCCATGAAAATGATGGTAAGGACAAAATTCTGGCTAACGATTATTAGGATGTGCTTCTTTTCCCATGTTCCATGGAGATGGTATATTTTCCATTAAAATGATAGCTTCCCAAAATTTTTCTATACTAGCATTGAGAGGAGGCATCTTAATTTCTTCCCATATGATCTTCTGATTCCCCTGACTTCTGAAATTATTTTGCCTGCGTCACCATAAGTTTCTTCTCATTTGATCAAGCCTTTGAATCTTATTATTTCCACCGCTATTGTAGTAATTCTTCCCTTTCATACTCTTCTTGATCTCCACTGCCCATAGCTACCAACTTTTGCTGGTTATCAGGTCTACCACCTTCTCTTGTTGCATTTGTTAACAACTTCGCCACATTGTTTATCATTTAAGAAGTAAACTCACATTTGCTACTCCTAATTGGTGTTAGCGATGGGATATGATTCCATCTCATTTTGTTTCTCCTCCAAAGCAATGTATTCTTCTTGTAGTTCTTTAGTTGATCGTAGTGATGGTATTCTTGACTCACGAAAATTTGTATGTGCAATGATTGGTCCACGCGAACATTGCATGATAAAACACAAGATAAGACATCTCTAATCAACTACTTTCACCATCTCAAGCTTCATTGTCTTTAATCTTATGTTTAAATGTTTGAGACTCTCGCCAACCCCTATGTTTTTTAACCTCAAACACATCTTCAATACCTGGTCGGCGATGAATTGTTGCTAATGTAAGCTCCTAGAAATGTAACTTGTAAATGATCAAAAGAAGTTATGGTTTTTTTGGAAATCCCTCGAACCATTTTAATGCCTCGCCAGTTAAGCTAGACGCAAAATATTTGCATAGTACAACATCATGGTTTTCCCATTGTAGCATACATCTAACATAATCCTTGACATGTTGAACATCACAAGTAGTCCCATCAAAGATGCTGGTTAATGCTGGTAAGTTGCATTTTGGAGGTATTCCTCTTAATTGTACTTCTTTAGTAAATAGAGTTATCGCATGACTTCATCAAATACCTTCTTCTCCTTCTCTTCTATTTCTATCATTCCTCAGATTGTTCTAATTATCTCAATATTTGCTCATTCTCAGTTGAGTTTTGCTCCATTGGCCTTTTTAATGCAGCTTCCCTTCTTCTGCTCATTTTCTTGTCTTGCGAGATTTTGTGTGTCTTCTTCTTCATTGTCATCCGTCTTTCTCTGATTTTCCCTTTCACCCTCCTCTTGGAAATCGACGTCATCTACTTTCTTCTCTGCGTATTTTTCATTCCTCACTCATTTCTATTCGTTGCCTATCTAATCTCCTCAGTATTCTATCATATTCCTCCACGAATATTATCATTGTAGCGATTTTGTGTATGTCTCCCTCCTACGATTTTTCATGGTTATTTTGTGTCTGCCTTTCGGAATTCTTGTTCTTCTACTTCTCGCTTAATGTTTCCCTCTGCAAGCCAGGCGTGCTTGTTCGGTGTAATGTCTCAATTTCTTCTTGATTATTCTTTGATTCCTTTGATTCTCTCGCCCATGTAATATCCTCCTACCTTCTTCTGGATATTCTTCTTCATTTTGGTTGTTTCTTCCTCCTTGATTTCTATTGTTACGTCTATTATCCAATGCTTATCTGTCAGTTATAGCGTCTCAGTATTTCTTCTTCTCTAGGGTTGTTCTCCATTAAATTTTGCACTTCTTCTCTTCCATTTCTCGTGGGAATTTTGCCTTGGTTCTTCTGCGAGTGATCTTGAATTTGATCTAACTTGATGCTTCTTGATCTCCTTCTTTGTAACCTCAAATTCTCCATTCTTAGCTCATGATTTTGTCTTGTTAAATTCGCACGCTCTTCTGCCTCTAATCTTCTTTCTTCTTGTATTCTTTGTCTCAAATCATCTACTATTTCATTTTCACGTCCTTCATGAATTAATCCTCCAACCATTTCTTGATTTCTTTCTCCTTCTTCTTCATTTCTTAATTGTCGATTTTCTGCTTCTTCCATCGAATCCGACCTCCAAGTATGCACACTCACTCTATCATAATCCACATTCCTATCTTGTGTTTGTGTTTGTTGATTCGGTTGTTGAATTGAACTTTCTGCTTCATTTCTTATTCTATTTCTTCCTGATCTTATCCTTAAAGATTCTTCCAATTCACTTGTTCCCTCACCTGCAAGTCTTTTACTTCTCCTCACAGTTGTTGGTGGTTCTGATGTATTTCTTCTTCTTCTAGCCATTTCTTCAACTCTAACAATTTCTTCAAATCTTCAAGTTGTAATTAGAGATTTCTTAGCTTGATTCTCCCTGTTTCTGGCGCCAAAATGTAGTTGCAGGAATTCCTACACTACACCCTTGATAAGAATCTATAGAAATTGAATTATGTTTGAGAATGAATTACGACACTTTTTATTATTCTAACTTTTGAATTCTTTACAAAAGACATAAGAACTCAGAAGTACAAATTTCTTTCTAGAGTTTCTCTCTCCTCAAAACCTTATCAACTCTCCAAAAGACATCATCCTTTTCTGAATCTAACGAACCCTTTATATAGGGTTTTACATAGTGGATGACAGCTAAGTTTTCCTCCTTTTTCGGATATACTTTGCGATCTTATCGCGATTGTTATAATATTCTCTCTCGCAAAATTGATAACCATCGCGGGATAAACATACTCTCTTTGTATTTCTTCTATCGTCAGCTTCTTTTGGATTCTTCTGTGACGATCGCGAAATGTCGTTAAAGAATCTTCTGTGACGCTCGCAAAAGTGTTGTTAATATCGCAGAAATAGTGTTGTAGCGATATTCGGTCCTA